>SMDT01000133.1:0-209157 GCA_005392925.1 Aquilaria sinensis
ATGTTAAATCAAGTGCTTCATGGGAAAAAACTTAAGCAATGAGTTTTAAACAATGTTTTTGTTAATTGATTCCCCTTAATGCAAATTAATTATATTTGGGTGCTTCTATGATAGCATAATCTATGTTTTTGATGCAGGAATCTAGAGTATTTTGGGAGGAATTGTGCACTCAAGGTGAGAGAAAAAGGGTAAGCTGGAAAATTTTTCTAAGTTTCAAGAGTTAAACATGTTTTTGGACACTCCTATGTTTAAGGTCGATTTGCTGAACACAGCCTTAAACATAACCACGCTTGATTTATTAAATTTGATCTTTGGTGACGAATTTTTATTAGAGCTTCAGTAGCCAAACATGGTTAGATTGCTAGCCATGTTACATAGCATGTAACCTTACAGGGTTTCATATATGACCATATTCTTACCCGTGTTCTTCAAAAGTTTGAAATTCTAGAATTTAAACAGATGCACCTACAAACCCATGTGTTTAAAACATGTTTATTCAACACGATCCTATACACCCCTAAGTTAGGAAGTGTGTTTCTTTTTTGAACTTACAAGTTTTGAAACACAAGGCCCAAACACAATTTTACACATGGGCATGTTGCTACACGTGTTGACCAACACAATTTTATACACACCTATGTTTGCCCCTAAGTTGCTCACTTGCTTTCAAAAATTGTTGGGGTCTTTAGACTTTGAAAGTAGTCCACAACATGCTCGTGCTTGTAGCCATGTTTCCTGCACAATGTCACAAACTTGCCCATGTTTGAGCCCATTTTTGCCTTCTAACTCAAAACATTTCACCTTCCAGCAGCAAAACAAGGCTCTTAACATGCTCATAAAGTAGCCCAAGTACACTCTACACGACCGTGTACAGACCTTATTTTGATCGCTCCTAATTTTAGTCCAGACACCTAACATGATTATTAACATGCTTCTGTTAGCAATAGTGCTACCTAAAATTTTACGTAATGTGGACTTAAACATGCCAGTGATCATGACCGTGTTTCACTTAAATGGCTTAAAAAGGCTCTTCACCCTCTTTTGCCTTCTTAGATGCAATTTTCTATTATCTTGTGACCCAAGTCATCTAGAACCAGCTATTTCCCTAGATTTTGAGCTCTCTAAGGCATAGTTAACCTTAATTTCTTTTTTATTCAAGTTTATATTACTTTTATATGCTTTTCTGTGTTTCCTTATCCAAGAAATTAATGGAAGTACATTTAGACTAAGGTTGTTTTTTTGCAATTCTTCTTTATGTTTCTATGGCTATGATCTAGTTTTTTTTATGAAATCAAGCTAGCGATACCCCTACTTTATAACTGTTAATTGTTGATTACTACTAGTGATCTTAAGGCATTAACTTGGTTATACTCTATGTGTTTCAAACCCTCTTACTTGTAGCCCAAGTAATTCAATTTACCAAGTGTTCAATATTTGTTCTCAATGAGTTGTGCAAAATTTTCTAATATTTTTGTTAAGTTTTAAGGGTCATGGCCTAACAATGGGATGAGATGGATGAATTAACTCAGGAGGGCTCCACACGATTTATCTCTATTGAGGTGCACTCTTTGTGTGAGGCCTCTATGGATCGAGTGCTCATTTTTTATCGTCATTTTAACTACTTCATAGCTCATGCGATTTAGGATAACCTAGTTCGATGTGGCCGTACATGTTTGCTTGAGCCATTGACATTTGCTTCCATGACTCTAATGCAATAGTTTTATGCCAATGGTGTTTTATGGGGTCATTGTTTTGAGATTTCAATGCGGGGGTTTTTCAAAATGTTGACCTCCATGCTTATGCAACTGACATAGAGCATGATTTTGGCATTACCCAGATCCTGAGCCATTTCTTACAGCCTAATCTGGTAGAGCTGATGCAGGCACTATGTGGCTAACAAGTGCCTCAGACTTTTATGCCAAGGCGCAGCCTCTTTTTTCTGCAATCACAGCTATTGTCTACTGTGCACCGACGGTTTTTCGCTGAGTGCCTCTACTATCAGCCACTTGTTGATTCATTCATAGAGGAGTAGGCTATAACGGAATAACGTCTCAAGGCCCTGAATTTACTACCACTGGTAGGCTCTTAGGGAACTATTATCCCATTTAAGTTACAATTGGCTAGTTATTACTCATGAAGTAGCTTAAATCATTACGTGCAAGTTGTTTCTTAGCCTACCTTACATAGAAAATAAAGATGCATCATCCTATCTATGCAATAACAATTAAATAAAAATAGTATTAAAAATAGTGTCATGGCAATTAACGAAAACACAATTCAAAATAAGCCAAGACGTAAAAATTTAGTTACTTTAACTCCGAGTAACAACTATGTGCATAGATCTCAATCTTATATGCACCCAATGTAACTCTAGTGTTATGCACTCTAATGGATAGTAGTTGAGGCAATCTCTTCATATAAAAAGACCATACAAGTAAAATAAGCAACATATATCTACTAAGATCCATCCTTAGCTCTTCACCCAAGGAAGCTAGCTTCAAGTGATGGGCCACACTTTCCTTGTATTCACTTAGCCTCAAACAATATGGCTAACAATTTGGTTAGTACTACCTAATGATACAAGTAGCTTAGAAACATAAGATTAGCCACCTAGAAAGCACTTTCAAACCATAAAAACTTGGCCTTAACAGCTACCTTTTACCAACTGTTATGCCTAACTGGCCCCGTTTAATATTTGGTAATGCTTTGGCCAGTACTAGCTAATGCTACAAGCGGCTTAGAAACAGAAGATTTCCCACTTAGAGAGTACCATCGAACAAAAAAATCTTAGCCTTAATAGTTGCCCCTTACCAACTGTTATGCCTGACTAGCTTGTTTAATACTTGCACAACATTTAAGAGGTAAGTAGTCTAAAGTACTCAGTAAGGGGTTAGGCACCTGCATGGAGAAACAAATACAAGCATGAAAAGCACACCAAGCATGTATATGTAACATACAAGACAATCAAGCAATCAACAACATAATGAATAACAAGAATAAGAACCTTAAACAATGTAAATAATGGTTCGGTGGATAAATGTATGGATGAAAGATGAACATGAAAATGCACTTAAGACTTCCTTACACCCGTAGGTGCTAAACTTCCTGTGACCTTTTATGGCTAGGATACTTGGATATTGGTCCTCGCATCCTATGCCAGCACTTCACCAACCCCATGAATTCCTTTCACAATTGCCTACAGTAACTCATCACTCACTCAACCCTTGCTTGCCTTTGATGAGCTACCTAAAATAAGCTGTCACTTACTCCCCTCTTTCCCATCTCTTCCCCTTAACTTGTTGTACAAGGATGCTACCTTATGTGGTCCAACTTGCCATCTTCTTGAAGCTTAGCTTAGTGCTTCTTAATGGCTTACTTACCAAACCACAAGGTTTGATTGGGATAATCTTAGGTTTCCTTTTCATTGCCCGAAGTTCTAAGACCTCCCACTTAGGCCAACAAAAAATTTGAAACCCACCTTAATCCCTACTAGTGTTCCCTTAACAACATGAGCACTTTAACCCCCCATAGCCACCATTCCTTACCTTACCTTAACCACACCATTTTGCTACCACCTAAATAATGTACAATTCCCAACTTAGGAATAAGTTATTGACCTAACTGAGGCTATGGAACATCATAGAATGGCCTAGGGATGATAACTGAAAGATTGTGGCATTCTTAGGGTGCCCCAAGCTTGAAGAGCTTGGGCTTGGTGACTCATCACCAAAGTTAGCAATTTCTTGGCTATCTCGAACACCATTGGTGATGCATTACCAATGCCTTTCTAGCTTTTCACAACCATGTGCTATCTCACACAAAACTTACTCATTCTTTCAATCCACAAACCAATTCACATGGTGATAGCCAAAGGCTATTGCCTCCTCGGTAGTAACTCCCTGCCAGAATATTGGCCGAGGAGTCTGACGTCACCCAAGAGAAGATCTTTTTACTGACCTCGGAAGGTGCGAAGTCAAACACTATGAGCTCAAGACTTCGGTTAGCTCGTCAGGAATTCCGAGGATAACACCGTCTCCATCGAGGGGCCAAACTGACCGTCTTCGGGTAAGAAAGCCATCTCTCTGAAGCAAGGAAGAATCTCCCCGAAGGCAGAAGCCCCGAAGAGGATATTCCCCGAACAAGAAACACCTGAACAAGGGAATCACCGGACTATGGGTATAAGTCCCGAAGAAGGTGTTCATCAAGGGAACTCCCAGAACTATGGGATAGATCCCGAAGGAGGTGCTCGCACCAAAAGACGGATAGAATCCGAAGAGGGTGCACGCACCGAAGGGCGACCTCGCCCAGGGGACCTCGGGAGTACGGTATGAGCATTTAAGGAGCCTCTGACATGTCACCCACAAGCCCTACACGTCACATCAGAACGGCGAACTGACACGCCGCAGCCGCCCCAGTCCTGACACAACCTGTCCGGGTCCAGGGCTAAAGGAGGCTGCAAACGGCTGCCTGTCCCCTAGGTCCAAAAGTACAGATCAAATCCGACCGAACACGTGTCATGATCTGAACGGACCAGCTACTCCTATAAATACTAGGAAATGGGACTGGGCAAAGGATGGGCATTTTCCTCCCTCTGAGAAAACACAAAACAGGCAAGACACTTGATCCCTTAGTGTTCTTCCTCCACTTTCACTCAGAAAACTGACTTGGGCGTCGGAGGGTCCTCCCCGGAAAAGCAAACCGGGGACCTCCTAACCTCTTCTTTGAGCTTTTCAGGCACACTCAGCTGGGAAACCAGAGCTCCAGGCGCTCGCCTCCTCAGGAAGTCTCCCCACCTGTCAACATGACAACAAACGAAGATGCCTCGGGGCATCATTTGGCGCCGTCTGTGGGAAACTACTCCCAGGTAGCTGTTGTCGAAACTCGGCGTTCGAAGGACAAAGGACTCCCGAAGTCCCCGTCCGCGCCTGAGACCCAACCAGCTACCGAACAAAGTCCCCCAGAGACTTCCTTGCCTGAAGAGGAACGCCCTCTTGTCATCACCATGGGTTTTTTACGAGACTTTCAGAGGTCTGTTGTGGCTGAAATGACACAACAGATAGACCGAAGGTGGCCGCAACCAGCCCAGGCGCAAAAACCCACTTCGCCAGCACGACCTCGGGAGAAAAGCCCAAGGGCAACCCATCATAGCTCGGGAAGTGGGGAGCCACGGGAAGAGTCCTCGACAGATAACTTGCCCCTCGGAGCACGGCTGGCGGAAAGAGCGAGGTCTGAACGACCCGAAGTCCCGTCCAGAAGAAGTTTGTCGCCAGAGGCAAGGTCCCCCTCACCTCGGTACCGAAGTCGCTCCCCGAAGAGACGGCAACAGTCCTTTTACCCAAGAACCTCCAAGCACCAGGAAGAGGAGCCCAGTGCCACGCTCCTCCTGGAGAAAGTCTTGGCAAGACTGGAGAGAGTGGAACAGCAGGTGGCACGCAAGCCTGTTTGGGCCAGGCTAACTGAAACCGTCTCTGGAGATGAAACTCCTTTCGCCCGAACAGTGGTCGAGGCGGCCATGCCAAGTGACTTCAGGCTACCTCGGCTAGAGACCTATGAGGGTCGGACTGATCCCCAGGCCCACCTAACAAAGTACAAACGCAGCATGGTGCTACACGGGGCTGATGATGCTACACTCTGCAAGTGCTTTGAAGTCACCCTCGCAGGACCAGCAACTGCCTGGTACAATTCCCTGCCTCCCGGAAACATCAGGGGGTTCCAGGAGCTGTCCACAGCGTTCACCCAACAGTTCATTGGGAGCAAGCCGACGGCGAAGATGCCCGTCCAGATGTTTGACATAGCACAAAGAAACGGGGAGACCATCCGTGACTATGTCGAGAGGTTCAACAGAGAGGCCCTCAGTGTTCCGGACTTTCGTCCCGAAATCCGCATCCTCGCCATGACGAGGGGCCTCCGGAGGGATTCGCACTTGTTTTATGAATTCTCCAAAGATCCCCCGGACACGCTGGGAGAATTCTACCGAAGGGCTGAACAACATATGACAGCCGAAGAGCTGAGAATGACCGGACCGAAGGCTGACCATATTCACGCTCGTGGCGAAGGGTCCAGCCAGCAAGCCCGGTGTCCAACGGAACAGTTAGGCCGACCTCGGAGAATGCGAGTAGGAGGAAGGAAGCCCCAAAACTTTACACCTCTGAGCACCACGAGGGCTAACGTCCTCATGGCGTTGGAAAAACAGGGGGCTCAAATCCAACGACCGAGGGGCATGACTGCTGACAACAGAAGGAACATGAAGAAGTTCTGTCAGTTCCACCGTGATCACGGTCATGACACCGAAGACTGCTTTCAGTTGAAAAAGTACATTGAATCACTGATAAAGCAGGGCCAGCTTCGGCGTTATTTGAGAATACCTTCCCCGAAAGGGAAAAAAGAGGAAGAAGGAAAGCCCGATGACGAGGATTACGATTCAGACAGGCGAAGGAACCGAAGTCCGAGAAGGCGTCCTCCACCTTCGGCAGGAGTAATACAGACGATCACAACCGGGCTTCCATCCTCGGAAAGGAAAAGAAGGGCCAGAGAGATAGCGGTGATGGAATATCAGAGCCCGATGAAAAAATTGGCCCGCGAGGATGGCTCCACCATCGTATTCCCTCATGACGATCCATTGCTAATAATGGCAAGGATAGGAAACTCGGACGTCAAGAGGGTACTGCTGGACGATGGGTCAAACGCAGACGTCTTGTTCTCACATTTGCTGCCAAGCTTGAGCGTATCCAGGAGTGACCTCAAGACTGTTACTTCACCCACGTTCGGCGTAGGACCATCTGAGCTACCTGTCCTCGGGTGGATCGACCTCCCCTTGATGATGAAAGGAACTTCGGAGAAAGGAACTGCTGAGTTGTTCGCCTCTACCATGGCAAGGTTCATAGTCATGGACGTTCCTTCGTCATACAACGCCATCCTCGGCAGACAGACACAGGGAAATTTGCACATTCGCCCTGATGTAAAGTACTTGACCGTCACCTTCGCCACCAAAGAAGGAGACGCAAAGATCTTCATTGATCAAGGCGAGGTGAGAAAGGTGTTCGTCAGAGCACGAAAGGCTCCAGCAAGCAACTTAGCACATGCTGTAGAAGCAAAAGAGTTGGAAAGGGGCGAGGCAGAAGATCCCACAAAAGCGGAAACAGAAGAAGTAGAGCTTGTCCCAGGCCATAGTACCCGAATAGGGAAAAGCATGGCCGAAGGAGACAAGGAAAAACTTGTATCTTTTCTGCTTGCAAATAAAGATCTGTTCGCCTACTCGCCGAAGGACATGCCAGGGGTAAACCCTCGCGTAATCCAGCATAGCCTCAAAGTGAGTACGGAAATAAAACCTGTCCGGCAAAAGAAACGGAGCATCTCAGCTCACAAAAGTGACTTCGTCAAGACAGAAGTCCAGCGTCTGATAGACGCTAGCGTTATCCGGGAGGTAAACTACCCCGAATGGCTAAGCAACGGAAATAAAACCTGTCCGGCAAAAGAAACAGAGCATCTCAGCTCACAAAAGTGACTTCGTCAAAATCGAAGTCCAGCGTCTGATAGACGCTAGCGTTATCCGGGAGGTAAACTACCCCGAATGGCTAAGCAACGTAGTAATTGCCACAAAAGAAGGAAGTAGTAAGCTGTGGATGTGCATCGACTTCAAAAATTTGAATGATGCTTGCCCGAAAGATTCATATCCTCTTCCGCCAATAGACCAACTGGTAGACTCAACTGCCGAGTACGGGCTCCTAAGTTTCCTGGACGCTTTCAGTGGGTATCATCAGATAAGGATGGACCCCGAAGATGAAGAGAAGACTGCCTTCATCACCGAGGGAGGAACATATTGCTATATCAGGATGCCCTTCGGACTCAAAAATGCAGGAGCCACCTACCAGAGGCTGATGAACAAGGTCTTCAAAGACCAAATGGGGAGGAACATGGAGGTGTATGTTGATGATATGATAGTCAAAAGCAAACTGCCTGGCTACCACGTTGCAGATTTAGAGGAAACCTTCCAAAAACTCAGAGCCTTCGGGATCCGCCTTAATCCTGAGAAACGCATCTTCGGGGTGACCTCGGGAAAGTTCCTTGGGTACATGGTATCCGAAAGAGGCATCGATGCTAACCCCGAGAAGATTAAGGCTCTGCTTGAATTCCGAACTCCTGCCACAGTCAAAGACGTGCAAAGACTCACCGGAAGAATAACCTCTCTGAGCAGGTTTATTTCCAGGTACGGAGATAGGTGTCGACCCTTCTTCAAAGTCCTCACAAAGGCAGCAAAGATGGAAGGCGACCTCGGAAGGAATGGTCATCCTTGGGATGAAGATTGCCAAAAAGCCTGGGAAGAACTCAAAGTCTACTTGGCCAGCCTGCCGACCCTGCGGCAACCTCGGGAGGGAGAGCCCCTCGTATTATACCTCGCCGTCACGGAAAAAGCTGTGAGCTCGGTCCTCGTGAAAGAAGAAGGGCCAAAGCAATGGCCGGTCTACTATGTCAGCAAGTCCCTGCATGGCGCCGAAGTCAGGTACCCTTTGCTTCAAAAAGCTATATATGCCTTGGTACTTGCAGGAAGGAGGCTACGGCCATACTTTCAGGCTCACCCCATTATCGTCCGAAGTACCCTGCCTCTACGGGATGTTATGAGGAAAGTTGATCATTCGGGAAGGCTTTCCAAGTGGTGTATAGAGCTTGGCGAACACGACATCACGTATGAACCCCGGAAAGCTATAAAAGCTCAAGCTTTGGCAGACTTCATCGCCGAAGTACCAAACACCGAGGAGGGACATTCATTTTCGGGCGAAGACGAGCCAGAATGGACGTTATATGTTGACGGGGCCTCAGGATCCGAACACCAGGGAGCTGGAGTGATTATCAGAGGCCCCGAAGGCCTAGAAGTAATGAAGGCCATCAAGTTCAGTTTCAACGCCACCAACAACATGGCCGAGTATGAGGCCCTCATAGCAGGATTACGCCTGGCCAGAAAAATTGGCGTGAGAAACTTGAAAGCCCATAGTGATTCCCAGCTGGTGGTCCGGCAAATGGCAGGGGACTATGGCGCGAAAGACCCGACCTTGGCGAAATACCATGAGTTGGTAACAAAGCTTATTCGGGAGTTCGACGTCATGAAAATCGAGAACGTACCCCGACGAGAAAATGCTGAGGCAGACTGTTTGGCGAAGTCCAAAACTTGCACCGAAGTGCTAAGCCACCCCAGCGTCGCGGTGTTAAGCATAGCGACCTCGGGGAAAGGATGGAAAGAACCAATCAAAACGTATCTCGCAACCAACACACTCCCCGAAGACCCCAGCGAAGCCGCAAAAGTGCGAAGGCGCTCCGGACGTTTCTTCTTAATTGGAGAAGAACTATATCGGCAAGGATATGCAAATCCACTACAGAGGTGTGTTAGTGAAGAGGATACTGAAATGATCCTCGAAGAAGTTCACGAAGGTGCCTGTGGTTCGCACATCGGAACCGACGCCCTGGCAGCAGTGATACTTCGCCAAGGATACTTCTGGCCTACCCTGAGAAAGGACGCCAAGCAAGCAGTTCGTCCGGAAATGTGGTAGTTGCCAGAGACATGCGAACATCCAAAGAACACCCTCAGAGTTCGTGACTTCGGCAGACTATCCTTGGCCCTTCGCAGTTTGGGGCATAGATCTCATTGGGCCACTCCCAACGGCGCCTGGAGGCGTAAAGTTCTGCGTAGTAGCAGTAGACTATTTCTCTAAGTGGGTCGAGGCAGAACCTCTGACAACTATCTCGGCAAAAGAAGTGCAGAAGTTCGTATGGAAAAACATCGTATGCAGATTTGGCATACCGAGGGTACTCGTAGCGGACAATGGATCCCAGTTCATAGACAAAGGATTCCAAGAGTTCATTAGCGACCTCGGGACAAAAATGCACTTCGCCCCAGTAGCTCACCCCCAAAGTAATGGGCAGGTGGAAGTATCTAACAGGACCATAAAAGATGGTCTGAAAAAGAGATTGGGAGAAGCAAAAGGGAAATGGCCAGGAGAACTCCAAAGCGTGTTATGGAGCTACCGAACAACACCCCGAAGAGCCACAGGGGAAACGCCTTTTTCACTCGTCTTCGGTACAGAGGCCATCATCCCTGTCGAAGTAGTACAACCGTCAATACGAGTCCAAGTGTTCGATGAAAAAGGAAATGACCTCGGCCTGAGAACCAAGCTCGACCTCGTCAGTGAACACAGAGAAGTAGCCGAGCTGAGAAGAAAAGCTTTCCAGCAAAGAGTGGCAGCAGCCATAAACCTACGCGCCAGGCCAAAAGGAATAAAGAAGGGAGACCTCGTTCTCCGAAAGGCTGAATTTGCACCCCGAAAGCCGTCCCACGGGGTACTTCGCGCAAATTGGGAAGGACCCTACCTGGTACTTGCCGAAGTACGAAAAGGAGTTTATAAGCTCGATGATGCCGAAGGCATAGAATTAAAAAATACTTGGCACTTAGAGGCCTTGAAAAAATTCTATGCCGAAAAAGTTCGGTGGGAAAGTTGTATTGCACAAGTTGCAAAAATTTGTCTAAGTAAAAAGTTCTGAAGAAGTACAAAACAAGAGTCTCACGAAAGCAATCGCCGACGAAAACAAAAGTAAGTTTTTCCGAAGCCTCTTGAGCGAATATGTTCGGGACAAAGGAAAGCAAGAGTTTGGTTTTCCGAAGTATCTTGAGCGAATATGTTCGGGACAAAGGAAAGCAAGAGTATGGTTTTCCGAAGTCTCTTGAGCGAATATGTTCGGGACAAAGGAAAGCAAAAGTATGGTTTTCCGAAGTCTCTTGAGCGAATTATGTTCGGGACAGAAGGAAACAAAGGAATCTGGCAAAAAATACTTAGCCAAATTTTTATCTATTGAGCCAAAGAGTGCTTACAGAGAAGAAAGTTGCTGAAAGACTACAAAAAAGAAGAAGAAAATGAAGGCAAAAGGCCCTAGTACTAAGGAACCTCGGCGTCTTGAAAACTGCCAGCCTCTGTGCTTTTGTCAGCAGCCTTCGGCGCCGGGAGAGAAGGAGGCAGTTTCAAGTGCTCGATCTTGGACCAAGTCCACCGAGGCTCCTTGGGGATGTTCATGCCTTCCAGGAAGGAGAGGTCAAAATCTGGGAACTTCTGCAGAATTTGGTGCCGAGCAAGACAGAAGCCGTCTTGAAAGCCCAACTTCGTCATATCATCGGACTCCCGCTTCTTGACCGCCAAATCCGCGTAATCCTTCTCCAAATCCTTGAACTTTCTCTTCAATGCCTTCATCTTCTTCTTCTCTTCTGAAGGCTTCTTCAGAGATGCGACCTCGGCTTCGAGCTGGGCCTTTTCCTCGAGCGTCTTCGCAAGGATTGCGTCACTTTCTGACTTATCCTTTTGAATCGTTTCTACGATCGAAGTTAGCTCCGCCATCCGAGAGCCGATGTCGGAAAGTTTCTGGGAGGTGCCTTTCTCAAGTTCCTCTTTCTCTTTTATGAACCCCTCCCGAAGTTCAGCAATTTCCTTCTCTGAAGACTGCTTCAGCTGAGCATTGTCGGCAGCCAACGCCGAACACTGGGCCTTCGTCTTGGTGTAAAGGTCCTAGAGTGACGCCCTCCTTTCTGACTCTCGCGCCACCCGAACACGGAGCAACCCGGCATACCCCATCAGCTGCAAAAAAAGCAAACAAAGGGAAAATGATGCTAAGTAAAAAGCAAAGGCGAAATTGACACTGAGGAAACAGTGAAGCGTACCTGGGCGGCATGTTCAGTGAGTTTGGCGGCCAAAGAGTTGTCGCCTGGGTAAGCCGCCGTAAGGGCCTTGTAAGAGGCCTCAGTAAGCACCCCTTTGCACACCTGCCTGGCCATCTCGGGACAGTCCTCGGAGTACATATTCATGTCCTCCGTGAACGTCCAGAAGGGCTCCTTCGGAACTTTCCCTGCTGGGACTTTGGCATCCCGAAGGGCCCTCTTGCGGGCGTGTTCGCCAACCCAGTCAGGAGCGGCCACCTCCGCTGCACAACAAGGCAGAAAAATTGGTTAAGGCCAGAAAACCCTTAAGGATTTACAAAAGAAAAAAAAAGGTTCTTCGACAAAGTACAAACCTGCTGGCACCTCGGTAACGTCGTCGTCAAGAATCGACGTCGCCTCAGTAGAGATCCCCTTGCCTTTTATTTGGCGCCGTTCCTCGGCAGAAGGGGTCTCCTCCCCATCGCCCTCCAGAAGAGCATGCAAAGGCGTGGGGCTTTGAGGAAGGACGTCGGAAGAAGGGGCGTCGACAGAAGGAAGCTCGGGCAAAGGGGCAGCAGGGTCTTCGGGCTCCTCGCCTACCTCCTCCGGAATTTGCGGAAGAGAGGAAGGAGCAGCTTTCTTTGCCCATTTGGAAGGAGGGCCGGCCGAAGTCTGCTTCCGCCTCCGAGAGGCGGCCTTCTTTGTCTGTTCGCCCCTCTCAGCCTGCCCGGTAAAAAGAGCCTTGTTGAAGGCAGCCGCGTCGTCGCCCATCTCTGAAAAAAGAAAATGAAGATCAGTGTAAGTCCAAGATGAAGTTATGAAGGGAAAAATGAGAAGGTAACTTACTCTCATAAAAAGACTCATAAGTCTCATTCCCCCGAAGGAGTTTCACGAGCCAGGAGTCCTTCCCCGAAGAAGCCGGTTTCGGCATGTTGAGGTCTGTCTCATGCTCCTTTACCACCTTGAGTTCCCGAAGGACCTCTTCGGTCATGAGCCTCCAGTTGATCGGAAAGGGGTAAAGGGCACGAGGAGAGACCTCGGCAGCCCAGTCAGAGACGGCCCGAATGCGCCTGTCGAAGTCCTCAAAGATAGGTGCTACGTCGGCGTCTAGCAGTATCTTCGGGTCAACAACATCCATCTTGAGCCTCCCCTGAGCCCACTTGGTCGGGACGTGCGACCAAGTCTCCGACTTCTTCAGGAAAAAGAATTTTTGTTGCCACCCTCGCCAGCTGTCTTTGGTGGCGAAGGTGAACGTATACTTTTTGCTCCCGGATCCCCGAGGTAGCATAAAGTAGAAGCCACCCTTCGGGACCACGAAGAGCTTGTAGTACTGAAGAAAAACTACAAAGTGAGGTTTTATTTTGAAAACGCCGCACATACAGAGGAAGGCGTTGAAATAGCAGTACGAGTTCAGTGGGAGTTGGTTAATGGCAATGCCATGGAAGTTGCAGAACGCGCTAACCATCTCCGGGGGGGGATACCGAAGTCCGACCTTCAGTTGGGCTCGGAAAACGGTGATTTCATCACTTCGGTTGGAAAAAGGAAATTGGTCAGGACGGGGCAACCTCGTCACAGAGTAAGAGGGTAAGAAAAACTTTTTCTTCCACTTCGCTAGTTTTGCCGGAGTAGTGCAGCAAGGGTGAGAAAGAAGAGGTTGCCAACTCTCGGGAACAGGCATGATGAAAATGAGTTCGGGAAAAACAACGAAAATGAGTTCGGGAAAAACAACGAAAACGAGTTCGGGAAAAACAAAGAAGAAGCTTTGAAAAAAGCAAAAGGACTAAAACCCACCAAAGGTCTTGCCGAAATCTGGATTTCTGGAAGCCGTCGTGAAAAGTGGGCGGAAAAACGCCTGAAAAAGGAGAACCGCCGCGGAAAATCGGGAGAGAATTAGAAGGCAGAAGAAAGCAAAAGCAGAAGCAAAAAGAGGGTTATGACAGGGCTGGTATATATAGGCCGAGAAGGCCAGGTGAACCGTCGTCATTAGTACCCCTCGGAAGGCGAAGCGTCGCCATAACTGCTAAATGCGCCTGAAAAGTCGCGCCTGCCGTACTCAGTGCATTCCCACCCAATAATAGTGTGCCATGTGTCGGTCATCGCGCAGCAAACGTGCCACGTGTCGTCCATCACGTCGAGCACGCCCTCTGACACCATTTGGTCTAGAGGCGCCGCCCTAGACTGACTCTGCTGGACACAGGATGCAACGCATGAGCAGACCTATAAAGGCAAAAAAGTAGGTTACCTCGAAGACACCAAAAGACAGTCTGTGACTTCGGGCAAAAGGTCTATCTTCGGTACAAGGTTATCCTATTTTCCCTCGCCACGAGGACACCAAGAGACAGCCTGTGACTTCGAGCGGAAGGTGTATCTTCGGCACAGGGACAGCCTATCTTCTCGCGCCTCGAGGACGCAAAAAGGGCTGCCCATCGCTTCAGGCAGAAGAAGGCGTCTTCGGCGCAGATATCACAACCACAGGACCCGAAAACCGATGAACCGAAGTTTCTCATTTTCAACTTTTCGGAGGGGGGCCTGTGATAGCGAAAGGCTATTGCCTCCTCGGTAGTAACTCCCTGCCAGAATATTGGCCGAGGAGTCTGACGTCACCCAAGAGAGGATCTTTTTACTGACCTCGGAAGGTGCGAAGTCAAACACTATGAGCTCGAGACTTCGGTTAGCTCGTCAGGAATTCCGAGGATAACACCGTCTCCATCGAGGGGCCAAACTGACCGTCTTCGGGTAAGAAAGCCATCTCTCTGAAGCAAGGAAGAATCTCCCCGAAGGCAGAAGCCCCGAAGAGGATCTTCCCCGAACAAGAAACACCTGAACAAGGGAATCACCGGACTATGGGTATAAATCCCGAAGAAGGTGTTCATCAAAGGAACACCCAGAACTATGGGATAGATCCCGAAGGAGGTGCTCGCACCAAAAGACGGATGGAATCCGAAGAGGGTGCACGCACCAAAGGGCGACCTCGCCCAGGGGACCTCGGGAGTACGATATAAGCATTTAAGGAGCCTCTGACATGTCGCCCACAAGCCCTACACGTCACATCAGAACGGCAAACTGACACGCCGCACCCGCCCCAGTCTTGACACAACCTGTCCGGGTCTAGGGCTAAAGGAGGCTGCAAACGGCTGCCTGTCCCCTAGGTCCAAAAGTACAGATCAAATCCGACCGAACACGTGTCATGATCTGAACGGACCAGCTACTCCTATAAATACTAGGAAATGGGACTGGGCAAAGGATGGGCATTTTCCTCCCTCTGAGAAAACACAAAACAGGCAAGACACTTGATCCCTTAGTGTTCTTCCTCCACTTTCACTCAGAAAACTGACTTGGGCGTCGGAGGGTCCTCCCCGGAAAAGCAAACCGGGGACCTCCTAACCTCTTCTTTGAGCTTTTCAGGCACACTCAGCTGGGAAACCAGAGCTCAAGGCGCTCGCCTCCTCAGGAAGTCTCCCCACCTGTCAACATGACAACAAACGAAGATGCCTCGGGGCATCACATGGGTCTTACTTCTACTTCATTCCAACATGTAATACTACATTTCTACACTTTATTTGAGCTAAATTAACTTGAATTACTTATCCCAAATTATCCTCAAAGCAAGAATCAAGCAACAAAATGGAGTTCCTTTTAGTTCCAAGCTTGAATTCAACCAAATTGGATAGCAAAGGCATGAAATTTAAGACTACTTCTAACCATTTAACAAGCTTATAACTAAGCAAAAAGGATAATAGATGCTTACTTTAAGGTTTGAACAAAAAACTTGCAAGAACAACTTCAAATGCACCAAATACACCAAAGATGAGCTAAATGCTTGTTGGGATTGCTTTAGGACCTTCAATTTTCATGAAATGTTGGGTAGATTAGGAGGTTTGAAGATGGAGAGCTATGGAGGAGAGGGACTCATTAAAATGGTGAATGAATGAAATGATGAATAGCTCATCTCCACCAATTATATAACCAACTACTCCCACTTAGCCTATTTTTGCTCTTCTTGACACTTTGGCCCAAAATCTTATTTTTATTGAACTTAGGCCACTCAGAAATCCACTAAATCATCCTTCTTAGTCACAAGAAATGCTTTTATTACCCATACACTTTTCCCTTAAGCCACTTAAGCTATTATAAGACATAATTGCTTGATTTCTCACTTAAAGCATTTCTAATAGTTAACTTCCACTTTTGGCTCAAATGGCTATAAATACTTATGGTCTTAAATTATTTATCTCAAAACACTTGCATGAACCTAATTCTTTAAAATTATGGTCATGCCACCAAATTTTTCAAAAGTTAACTTTTTCCCTTTAGATGCCAATTACACTTTGAAACTCAACTTGACTTTACTTAGCTTGCTTTCCTTGCTTAATAAAACTTATTTGAGGAAAATAACTTCAGACATACTTACCTTGACTCCAAACTAGGGGAAGTCATGGAAAGCCTTTACATTCACCCCACCTTAAGAAATTTTGGTCCTCCAAATTTCAATTGTTAACCGAGCACAACACTTGGATGACATTCCACTTACATCTTTGTCAGATTTATTACTCATGGTATTTTCCTTACAATGGTTGCCCATAACTCCTTAACCATGAGCTCATTTCATGTTCTTAGCTTCTTAACTTGCTACTCAAGAAATTTCTTAGGGTACTCCTTAAGAGATCCCCTTCAAGACATTACTCATGGGGTGGACACCTTGCTTTCGCTCATAGGGCACATCCCCATACTCCCAATTTTCACTTTAGCCTATGTAACTTGGAGCTAATTTGCTCCCTTTTGGCCATTTTCCCCATTTGGGTACTTTTGGGAGTACTTAGTCTCCTCCATTGAGTATTTACCCTTGGTAAGAATTATCATAATTTTACATTTCTGTTACGCTTTTAGGCCAACTTAGGTGTTTCTTAGCTACTAACACCTTAACATTCTTGGCATAATTCAACTTGGCAATGCTTGCACCCATCTTAGACATTTAAGCCACCTTGCGTACAACTCCATTTTAATGTCACTTAGTGTCCCTTCCTACTTAGTACACTTTTTTGACTTACCAACTCTTACAGTCAACATAGGAACTCAAGCCAATTCTTAGGTGCATCTTTAATGTTGTTGCCCCTTAATGCCCTCAATGCTGTGGAAACATACTTCTCATGATAACTTACCTTGGCATTATGGAACTTATGCAACTTACCCTTAACCTTCTTTCACAGCTATTCAACCTTACTACCT
Source organism: Aquilaria sinensis (assembly GCA_005392925.1). Classification (NCBI taxonomy): domain Eukaryota; kingdom Viridiplantae; phylum Streptophyta; class Magnoliopsida; order Malvales; family Thymelaeaceae; genus Aquilaria; species Aquilaria sinensis. The sequence goes on from SMDT01000133.1 coordinate 16,898, forward strand.
TAACATTTCTTAGCCACTTTAGAACATTCGTAAGTTTGACACCCTTGATCATGGTATAGGCTTCTTAGTTTACATAGACTTCTCATATTTCTAGTGTCCTTGGATGTACCATAAACTACCCAATTCTTCAACGCTTGACTCCTCTAGGTAATCACTTATCATGCTTGGGGTTCTTGATTACTCAATAGTCACTCAGCCATTTCATAGCCCTTAATTCTTAAGGCACCCTTAGCATGCTCCGTCACTCTTTATTGCCTAGGAGTCATTCCGTAATCAGCTTGGCCTCCTCTAGTGGCTAGGTATGCTAGACCATTATAGCCTTTTTTTAGGTCTCTTTAAATTACTTAGGACCAATCTTTAGCACCATTGATCAACTCGCTTAGGTGCTTCAAATACCTTACACTACCCAAAAAGTCACTCCTGTGACCTTTAGGCCTTACCTTAATTACTTCCCCACCTTGAGTGTATACTTTGGCATTGAGTTTCCTTATGCTACATGGCCCTTTTTAGTTTTTCTTATAAAGCCCTTAGGATTCTTGGCGTTCAACCTTTCATGGTCCTCTCTTAGTTCCTACACTTGGGTACACTTTGTGTCCCAAAACTCATGCTACACCCTTGACCCTCCATAGGAATCTCAGTTCACATTATTTTAACTTAGCACTTGACATTTGGGGCCTTTATACTTATCTTGGTTTATTATGGAATCCATAGGGGTCTTTCTTAACACCCCAACCCATCAGGTTAACACAATCCAAATGCTAACCATGAGTTTTCTTAACATACTCTTACACTTGAATAAGACTTATTTACCTTATGGTTGGTTTGGGCCCATTTCGGTACCTACATCTTGTCTCTCGTCAATTAGGCACATCCTTAGGTCTTTGCCTCAACAACCCATTCTTATGCACTAACCACGATGATTACTTAGCGTGATCTACACACTCATAACCCATAGTGTATGCAACCTTAGGCATAACTGAGGCTTACAACCTCCCTTTGCCCAGGGAAGTCTTACTTTGCACCTGTTTGGTCCATATCTCACTTATGTACATGAAGTTTCTTTGAACACTAAAATTTCCTAGAGCCTTTATTATTATTTGTTCTTATGGGCTCTCAGTGATTCAAGGCCATCATTTAGTAGCTAAAATTCTAGAACTATTTATGCAGTTGCAACAACCTTAGCTTCAACAAACTTACCACCGTGTTTTCGTTATTTTCCTGGCCACCTACTTGTTCAAGAGTCTTTCTTAGTCATTAGCTGACCACACGTAGACTCTTAAACTACTTTGGTAACTTCTTACCCCTAGGACAATAAAGAATCCTATTTCCTTCTCGGGCTTAGCAAGCTTACTTAATTTTCCAATAAACCTCAACTTTCAGCTGTCTTGAATCCCACTAGTAAGGATATTTCCTCAACTTACACTAAGCTCTATCTTGAGCTTTTCTATATTTAAGACCTTAGCTCAGCATTTACACCAATCTAAACGTTTATCAATTCTTTCTGATTTATCCAAGACCCTTTGATAATGGAGTACACTTTGGACTTTCGTGTCCTATTTCTTACAAACATTTAGGTTAACTTAGGTCCACGCTGTTAGCCTTTTGGTTTAAAGCTTTCTTAGCTCTTTTGAACTCAAAATGAGGCCCATTATCTAAAATGATTGAACTCACAAACATTTGAGAACACCACTCAAATCACTTTTAGTCTTCATGAGCATCTTAGGTCAACAAAGACCATAACAAAAAAACAAGGCATAAGTCTAATACTTGGAGTTCATTCTATCTCCATGGGTGCTCTTATCAGCTATTGGGTCTCGATTTTATTACCGTTTAGGATGTCTCCTTCAAACTTACTTAGTTTGTCCTTAAAGTCACTAGGCTAATGGTACTTTCAGGGTCTCCCTTTACACTGCCATTTTCGGTTGTAATTTCCTTAGGATCAGATTATTGCCCTTTTGGTCTTTAAGAATCAGGTTAATTCTTGAACCTTGACCAACTTTGCAAAATCAATGGACTCCCCTCCTTTAGCAACCACACTTTTAAAGACAACTTCATAGTTTTAGGATTTGTTCGTTATGGTTCTCAACATTCACTAAACCAACTTTTTATAATTTCTGTGAGTCATTAGGGTACCACTTACTTTTCTTCACGCTCTTAGCCTTTTGGTTTAAAGCTTTCTTAGCTCTTTTGAACTCAAAATGAGGCCCATTATCTAAAATGATTGAACTCACAAACATTCGAGGACACCACTCAATTCACTTTTAGTCTTCATAAGCATCTTAGGTCAACACAGACCATAACAAAAAAACAAGGCATAATTCTACTACTTGGGGTTCATTCTATCTCCATGGGTGCTCTTATCAACTATTGGGTCTCAGTTTTATTACCGTTTAGGATGTCTCCTTCAAACTCACTTAGTTTGTCCTTAAAGTCACTTGGTTGATGGTGCTTTCAGGGTCTCCCTTTACACTCCCATTTTGGGTTGTAATTTCCTTGGGACCGGATTATTGCCCATTTGGTCTTTAAGGATCAGGTTAATTCTTGAACCTTGACCAACTTAGCAAAATCAATGGACTCCCCTCCTTCAGCAACTGCACTTTTAAAGACAACTTCAGAGTTTTAGGATTTGTTTGTTATGATTCTCAACATTCACTAAACCAACTTCTTATAATTTCTGTGAGTCATTAGGGTACCACTTACTTTTCTTCACTCACAACTTTAGGTTCCTAAAGTTAACCCTCGGCTTTATAAGCCCTCTTACCTTAGTTACAAGTACTTCAAGAATTCAATCTTGCCTTACTTGGTAACCCTTAGCAACTTGTGTACAACACTTCTCAGAATTGGACCAGTCATAACTATCTTAGAGTTTTCCCCCCTTAAACTATCCCTATATGCATAAAATATTTCTTACACTATAGGTAGACGGTTGATCAACTTAAGGCTGAACTTATGGCATAACTTACCAACTCTTCCGTGCAAGTTAACCTTACCCTCAGGATACTTCCAGGGGTCACTTATGACCGGCACGATTAAGTTAGGTCTTATGCCTTTTAACCGATCCTTTTCTTAAGCATTGCCACACCATTCAATAAACCACAACCACATATCACTATTACCTGCTACCCCTAAGCTCCTAGGCAAAACCTTAACCACTCTAAGGGTCTGATAAAAACTTTACCCCTTTTAGGCTCTTTTGGGTTCACATACCCACACTTCCTTTGCAACTTAGCTTTCTAGGTAGGATAGTCACAAGCACAGAGACAGCAGTTTAAAAGGAAAGCTACTTACATCTATGCTGTAAATTTAAAGGTACCTCTGTTTGTTGTTGGCTCCTTGACCAATCAATTGGTCTGAAAAAGTATTCTTGGAGTACTAGTAGCATTTTCCTGGTGATTGAAGCATTCTTGAACTTAGCATTGTTCAGGCCTTGACCTCAAGCAAATTCATACCTTCAGTCCTTTACTTCCTGGCTTCCAAACATGTACCACATAGCCTCTTTTTTTTGTTCATGTTGTTCTTCCTTAGTTCTCCTTTAGGTTCCATGGGCTCCAAATTAAATGCCCCCTATCAGAGCTTTTGCTTCAGCCCTTAACTTAGCTTAGGGTAGAGATATTACTCTCTTGGCCTGCGTGCACTTTTAGTTCTAGTGCACCTCAAACCTTACTCCATGGTCTATTACTCTCTTTGTATCCATGTTGCTCTTATGTCTGGGTAATGATGGTTCACTTGGCCTCGATGTACCCTTAGTAACTTAGTGCCCCTTGGCCATACCCTTGGGCTCTTTGACTACTTGTTGAACTCTGTCCTTATCCACATAACTGTAGACATTTCCTTGATTGTTGTCTTGCCCTTAGGGTCAAGATTTGTCCCTTAGTCTCAATGTACTAGTGGGCCTTAGCAAGGTTTAACCATACCAATTACGCATCAACCATGGTCTCTTTTCCTTTGAGGGTTTGGTATGCTCCTTGGGCTACTTACGCCATAGTGCTACTGGGACTGTACAACAAGATCATCACCTTCCCTATGGCGAACACCATAGGGCCACTTGGACTTTTTCTTGGTCCCTTGCCTCAATACAAGCACCTTACCAGGTTCCCGCTGATATACCTGCACTTACTACCACTAGTAACCTCTTAGGAAACTATGATCCCACTTAGGTTATAATTCACTACTTATTACTTGTGAAGTATCTTAAATCATTACGTATAATTAGTTAATCAGCCTACCTTGCATAGAAAATATGTATGCATCATCCTAGTTATGCAATAACAATTAAAGAAAAACAACATTGAAAATAGTGCCATGGCAATGAACAAAAACACAATTCAAAATGAGCCCTGATGTAAAAATTTAGTTGCTTTAACTTTATGTAACAAATATGTGCATACATCCCAATCTTACATGCACCTAAATCTAACCTAAGTGTTATACACCCTAATTGATACTAGTTGAGGCAATCTCTTTGTATGAAAATACCATACACATAGAATAAGCAACATATATCTACTAAGCTCAATCATTAGCTCTTCACCCAAAAAAGCTAGCTTCAAGTGATAAGCCACATTTTCCATGTACTTGGCTAGCCCCAAACTATAAGGCAGACGCTTTGGTCAGTGCTAGCTTATGATACAAATAGCTTAGAATCATAAGATTTCCTAATTAGAGAGTACCTTCAAACCAACAAAACTTAGCCATAACAGCTACCCCTTACCAACTGTTAAGCCTGACTAGCCTGCTTAATACCTGCACAACAGTTAAGCGGTGAGTACTCTAATATACTCTCTAAGGGATTCGACACCTATAGGGGAACAAGTGCAAGCATGAAAAGAACAAAATATATATGTTTATATATATATATATATAAACATATAAAACAATCAAGCAATCAACAAAACAATTGACAACAAGAATAAGAACCACAAATAATGCAAATAAGGGTTAAATGGATGGATGGATGGATGAAACATGCACATGAAAATACAATTAGGACTTCTTTACACCCATAGGTGCTAAACTTGCCATAAGCTCTTATAGCTGGTGTACTTGGATACTAGCCCTCACATTTTATCTTAGCACTTAAACAACCCGATAAAGTCCTCTTACGAATGCCCTAGAGTAAGTCGTCACTTATTCAACCCTTATCCATCTTTCACAAGCTACTTAGAGTAAGTTGTAACTTACTCCTCTCTTACCTGTCTCCTCCCCCTAACTTATTGTATAGGGTAGCTGCCTTATGTGGTCCAACTTGCCCAGCTCTTAGAGCTTAGCTTAGGGCTTTTTAGTGGCTTACTGACCAAACCATAAGGTTTGGTTGGGATTCTCTTAGGTTTCTTTTTCATTGCCCAAACGGCTAAGACCTCCCACTTAGGCAGACAAAGAATATGAAACCCGCCTTAATCCCTTTAGTGATCCCTTAACAACTTAAGCACTTTAACCCCCTTAGCCATCATTCCTTATCTTACCTTAACCACACCACATAAATACCACCTAAATAAGGCATAATTCCAAACTTATGAATGAGTTCTATACCCAACCAAGGATAAAAAACATTCTTAGAATGACCTAGGGATGATAACCGAGAAATTGAGGCAATTTTAGCATGCCCTAAGTGTGACAGGATTGGGCCTTGGTAATGCTCTTGGCGATGTGTCACCAAAGGCAACAACTTCCTAGTTATCTCGAGCACCATTAGTGACACATCCTCACCACATCACCAATGCCTTTGCAACATTTCATGACCATTGGCTATCTTGCACAAAACTTGCTCAAGCTTTCAATCCTTAAAGCTAATTCACATGGCTATTTTTTCTAATTCATTCCAACATATAATACTACATTTATATGTATTATTTGAGCTAAATTAACTTGAATTCCTTACTTTAAACTATCCTCAAAGAAAGAAGCAAGCAACAAGCACAAAATGAGCTCATTCGAGTTCCTGTGTGTTCCAAACTTCAAATGCGCCAAATACACCAAAAATGAGCTATAGGCTTGTTGGGATGGCTTTAGGACGTTTAATTTTCATGAATTTTTGGTTGATTTAGGAGGTTTGATGAGAAAGAGCTATAGAGGAGACAACCACAAAAATGGTGGATGAAGGATGTGGCAAAACAGGGCTCTAGTGCCCTGATTTGCTAAGACTAGTAGGCTCTTTAGTAACTATGGTACCACTTTGGTTGCCACTGGCTAGTTATTACTCATGAAGTATCTAAAATATTTAGGTGCAACTAGTTACTTAGCTTACTCAGCATAAAAGATATACATGCATCATCCTGACTATGTGATCACAATAAATTAAAACAACATTGAAAATAGTGCTACAGCAATTAAAAAAAAATTCAATTCAAAACTATGTGCCTACATCTTTATTTTATATGCACCCAAATGTAACCCTTGTGCTATACACACCAATGGACACTAGTAAAGGCAATCTATTTGTATGAAAATACCATACATATAAAAGAAGCAACATATATCTACTAAGATCCATCTTTACCTTTTTAGCCAAGAAAGCTAGCTTTAAGTGATGAGCCACACTTTCCTTGCACTCACTTAGCCTCAAATTGTAAGGCAAACAATTTGGTTAGTACTAGCTTATGCTACAAGTAGCTGAGAAACTTTAAGTTTCCCACTGAGAGAGTACCTTCAGACCAATAAAACTTTGCCTTTACAATCATAACTTATCAACTGTTAAGCTTGACTAGCCCACTTAATGCCTGCACAACACTTATCGAGTGAGTACTCAATAACAGATTGGTACTTGCAGGGAGAAACAAATGCAAGCATGCAAAGCACAACAAGCATGTGTGTGTGTGTGTGTGTGTATATATATATATATAATATAAAAAAATCAAGTAAACAACAACACAACCAAACAAAAGATTAATAATAACAAATAACACAAATAATGGATGGATGGATGGATGAATGAAATATGCACATGCAAATGCACTTAGGACTTCTTTATATCTGTAGGTGCTAGACTCATCATGAGCTTTTATGGCCAAGCTGCTTGGATACTGGCCCTTGTATCCTATGCTAGCACTTAAGCAACCCCATGAAGGCCCCTTAAGGGCACATTAGAGTTAGTCATCACTTACTTTACCCTTGCCCACCTCTAATGAGCTACTTAGAGTAAGTTATCACCTACTTCCCCCTTACATGTCCTTTCCCCTTAACTTATTGTGTAGGGTAAATTCTTTATGTGGTCCGATTTGCCAAGCTTTTGGATCTTTGCTTAAGGGTCCTTAGTGGCTTACTTACCAAAAAACAAGGTTGGTTGGGATCTTCTTAGGTTTCCTTTTCATTGGCTGAAGGTGTAAGACCTCCCACTTGTGCCAACAAAGAATCTGAAACCTGCCTTAATCCCTTTAATGCTCCCTTAACAACTTGAGCACTTTAACCCCTCTAGCCATCATTCCTTACCATACCTTAACCACAGCACTTAGTTGCCACCTAAATAATGCATAATTCTCAACCTAAGAATAAGTTCTATAACCAACTAATCGTACAGAGTATCTTAAAATGGCCTAGGGATGATAACTGAGAGATTGAGGCATTCTTAAGGTGCCCCAAGCTTGGTGGGCTTGGGCCTTGGCAATGCATCACCAAGGGCATCAACCCACTGGTTTTCCAGAGACTTGTTGGTGACACATCACCAATGCCTTTTCAGCATTGCACGACTGCGTGCTATTTTCAATCCCTTGATCGAATTCACATGGGTCTTGTTTTCAATTCATTCCAACATGTAATAACATATTTTAGTGCATTGTTTGAGCTAAAATAACTTAAATACCTTACCACGAATCATCCTCAAAGAAAAAAGCAAGCAATAAGCATACATGAGCTTAATAATATTCCTTTGCGTTCCAAGCTTGAATTCAACCAAATTTGACACCAAGGGCATGAAATTAAGACTCTTTCTAGCCATTTAACAAGCTTAGAACTAACCCACAAGGATCAAAGATGCTTACCATAGGGTTTGAACAAAAAACTTGGAAGAGCAACTTCAAATGCACCAAATACATGAAAGATGAGCTAAGGGCTTGTTGGGATGGCTTTAGGACCTTCAATTTTCATGGAATTTTTGGTAGATTGGGAGGTTTGATGATGGAAGGCTATGGAGGAGAGGCGACCTTGAAAATGGTGGATGTAGATGATGATGAATAGTTCGATCTCCACCAAATATATAACCAACTACTCCCACTAAACCCAATTCTCCTCTACTTGTCATTTTGGCCCTCAAACTTAGCTTTGATTCACTTAAGCCACTTGAACTCTTCTTATGACATCACTCATCAGTGCCATAGAAAGGTTTTTATTACTCACACAAATTAGCCTTAAGCCACTTACGCCATTATAAGACATAATAGCTCAATTACTCACTCAGTGCAATTTTCACCTTTAACTTCCACTTTTGGTTGAAGTGGCTAGAAGCACTTATGGTCTTAATTTATTTATCTCAAAACACCTGAATGGACCTAATCTCCCAAAAATTTTGGTCATGGAACTAACTTGGGTCAAAATTACCATTTTTTCCTTTTTTTCCCTTTTGGTGCCAATTACACTTAGGAACTCAACTTAACCTTACCTAGTTTGCTTTTCCTTGCTTTATAAAACTTATTTGAAAAAAAATAACTTGGAATTTACTTACTTTAGCATTTGAACTATGGTAAGTACTTGGATAGTCTTTGCAAAGGAGATGCTGAATAGTTTCATCTCCACCAATTATATAACCAACTATTCCCGTCTTAGCCCATTTTTTTATCTTCTTGTCACTTTGGCCCTAAATCTAGTTTTTATTGAACTTAGGCCACTTAAACCTCCACTAAACCACCCCTCTAAGTCCCAAGAGAAGTTTCTCTTAGCCACACACATTGCCCATAAGCCACTTAGACCATTATAAGACATAATAACTCAATGTCTCACTTAACACATTTTTAACTCTTAACTTCCAGTTTTGGTTCAAATGGCTAGAAACACTTATGGTCTTCAATTATTTATCTCAAAACACTTGTGTGAACCTAATTCCACTAAAATTATGGTCATGTGGCCAACTTGGGCCAAAATTAGCATCTTGCCCTTTTGCCTTTTTTATGCCATTTACACTTTAAAACTCAACTTGCCCTTACTTAGTCTATTTTTGTTACTTAATAAAACTTATTTGAGGAAAATAAATTGGGATTTTCTTACCTTGGCTGCTAGTACACGAAGAGCCTTTACACAGCCTGTTCTACTACATACCATTCTCACCGATTGACCAATAAACATCAATCATGCCATCCTGTAGACTATCACGATAGTTTTCCATGACTTGACTCTCTAATAGCAAAACATTTATTTTTTCCAATTTGAACATTTCCAGCGGTCATTCCACCACACCCGCTAAAGGAGGGAGTTGAGGATAGTGCGTCTGAGAGTGATGCTAATGAGGATGTCCTTGCCAATCCGGCTCTAATCTTGCTCTTGCCTAGAGCTTTTACTTTCATCATGACATTATTTGTTTCCTCTATTATTACATACTTCCCTCTATGTTAATTTCATTAGATATTTCTGACCTTTTTATTGGAGCATCAGTTGCTCCTTTTCTATTTTGTATTATTTCACTTTGGCTTATATATTTCTTTTTCTTATATTTTTATCATTGGTCTGTATGGTTTCGGGAGCCAAGCAAGCATAGTGGAATATAATCAAAACCCTCCAGGATCCAAGTGAAATGGGTAAATTGGGTGCTCAAAATTTTATACCTACCTTGATTAAGATCTTTCACCCAAATGTTGTGTCAAATCACAAAACCTGAACAGTTTACATGTTCAAGCTTTTTATGGTATCTACACGAGCCTCTCGGGATCACCACGCCTCCACCATGTCTTAGAAGATGTGTGTCTCTTGTGCCCACAATGCTAGGTTGCATCCTCCAAGAAATGGCAAGAGAAGAGTGTGGCTAGTTTTCAGAACTCTTTTGATTTTGTCCTTTTAAAAGTCTAGGGGAAGAGCTACAAATTTTTCATTATATGATGCATTTATAGTGAGACTCAACTCCCAAGCCTAATGGGTTTTAAAGCATTAATCTGATTAGGTTTAATTTCAGGCTTAATAATGGCTCAACTTTTGGGCCAATTATTAATACAAAATTATCATAAAACCATAGCCTAAATAAATTAGCCCATGCACTCAAATAATCCAAATAGGCTCTATGTGTGCGACCCAATAGGCTCCTATCACATTGGCTATGATCATAAATCACATTTATGATCATAAACAATGAGGGGTGTCTAGCAACATGTCTTTGCTACCAAAGTGACAAGATTGTCGGTGGTTTGACTAAACCTTTATGACCATTATTCATATATGTCATTGTCCCTTTGTCCAAGATATCAAAACTAAGCACAAGACATGGAATGTGTCACTCTCGTATAGCCCAATCTTTGGTTTCTTGATTCCCGAGTAGATGAACTTAAACTGATGATATTGATATCATATATCAAGTCATCTGAGCATGGCCATGCATTTTCTAAGTCTCACTCTATAAAGGGGCCTGATATCATTCTTGTCATATATGAGGGACAAATCCCATCTTCATCAAACAAAATCGTCCGCATGATATGTGACATACCCAATGACCTCCTTCAAGTTCACTTAGTTATGAGCAACAAGGGGAAGTATCAAAGTATGTGACTCACATATAGGGAACCTTGATGACCTTAGGTCAAAGGACTACATATACCATGATCACTATGAGAATCTCTTATGACACTTATATAACAATCCATGTAGTGTTCTCATGGTGGGTCGGTCCAGTATACAAGTTCTCCAACTTGTACCCATATATAGACTACATATCTCATATTAGTCTCCACATATGCTAGTCGTTATGTATTATTGTAACCTACTCCATAATAATACTAGACCAGGGAAATTTTAGAATACTATTATTATAGGGTTATAATTACGTTTGATTATGTCACACAAAAAACATATAACAAACATAATTACTGGATTAATGTCTTAATAAAATATCATGACTCAATGTGCAAAATACAATCATCTCATGATTTGCTTTTGGGCACAACACTAACATGGTCATCATTTCTATTGCATTTGGAAGCCTTCAAATTTTTTTATTAGAAGCCCAAATCAATGCTCTTTTTCGACCATTGACTTGTGTGACAACGAATTTAATTTTCTTTTTAAGGATGGTATCAATTTCTATCACTCCTTTATTTTCTCTTTATTTTCTATTCTCGTACATTAAAAGAAATGTACAATTTAAGTGTGGGGGAGTAGAATTTACTTTTTCCCTTATTTTTTATTTTTATATTTTTATATTTTTATCTTTTTAATAATATTTATGAGAATTTTGAAAATTTTTAATTTTTTGAGCTTATTTCATTTTTGAATGATTTTTTGAGCATGTGCTTATTAGAGAATGGTTGATAATTTCATGTCTTGAGTTGTTAACTTGAAAACCATGTAAGTGTTTCCTGATCTTTCACTTTGGTTCTTAATTTTCTTTTGATGTGTTTTGGTGATTCGTTTGCAAGGTCGTGGAAGATGGTCTCGAGAAGGTAATTTTGCATCAAGTTTTTGTGTTTAGTACACTGATCAAAGTATGGTAAGTTTTGAGTTTCTATGATGGTTTGTAGTAAGTTCGGTTGCTAGATTTATGGTTGATTGTTGATAAAGTAAAGTAAAGTAGAGTATGTGATTATGTTACTCCACTGGTTTTAGTGTTGAAGTAGTTTAGGATCTTTTCCTAATGTAAGAGTTTATCATAGCTCGAAAAGGTACTAAAGCATGAGTATGATCAAAGATCATCTTGGAATATGTTGAGAATTAGCTTAGTTATAGACCAAGCTCCTATAATGTATACTTGATACCAAAGTTTTCAGCACGTGACAAGAGAATAATTGAAAAAGAAAGAAAAAACTTGAAATAGTTAATTAATTGGCCAATCCATAGTTTGTGGTTTGAAAGGTTGTGCATAGTGGACTATGGTTTAGTGTGGTTTGTGCTTTTTGCTTTGCATGAAAATTTGATGTCACCACTTCTGTTTTGAGAGATATGGGTTATTGGCTTAAGAATGAATTGTTTCCATTAAATTTTGTTTTGGAAAAGTGTTAGATTAGACGTGTTGCATGGTTGGTAGTCTTGTCAATTTCTCAACACCTTTAAAGTCTTAATCCTCTCTATACCTCTATGCTTGAAAAAATTAATTCAATGCTTCAATGATTTTAAAATTTTTATTTTCAAGGTTTTTCTCTTGATTTTTGCTTATGGACAAGTAAAAGTTCAAGTATGAGGGAAAAATATGATATGCTCCTATTTAGTCATATTTTCTATATGTATTTCCCTTGTATTAGTTCATATTTTGATATGCCTAAGCTAGGATATGGTAGTTGATTGGTTCATACTTCATTTTTAGGCTATATTTCAGCTTTGTTTAGGTTAGGAAGGATTTCTAGAAAGTTTTGGATTTGAACTACAAGTTTTGATGAAGTATTAGGGTAGACACCCTTTATTACTTGCCCATGTCATGCCTTACATGCCTTACATCATGCCCATGTCTAACTTACATGCCTATGTTTTCAAATCATCTTCAATTTGGCAAGATTTTAAGTTCCAAAGGTGTTACACGGCCTTGAATAAGGTCATGTACCAAACCTTGTTTGTACTAATTTTTATGGTTTTTTTGGTTATTTCAAAAGAGAAGTGTTGAAAAAGAGATGAGGCAAAAAATACACAAAGAAAAAAGAGTTTTTCATAAAGAAAGGCCATCGGAGGCAGTTTTGATGCTCCACATTGTTTTCTTTTGATTCTGTCATGTTTATTCTATGGCGCTAGCAGCTAGACTTTTCATAGTCATGCTTAAAGTAAATGAACCCTAGGATGATGTTGTGACTGTGATTACATTTTGGTTTAATATGATGTGTTTTTTCTTACGATTCATCCAGTATGCTTCATTGCCTTAATTAATAGTAGCTAGCCTATTAATTTAATGGGGGATGATGAACATGTGTGGTTGTATTCAGTGTGTTTGTTGTGGATTACCATCGGATAAAATGGATATTATTGTAGCTAGGACTAATAGGTAAAACCTACTAGTGGGTCATAGGACTTGTAATACGTTCTTAGGAGGCACGGTGGGCCTAGACAACCTATCAGTGACTTAAGAATATGTTTAGTGTAATGAGTATAAGAGGGTGCTAATCTACATCAGCTAGTGCTCAACAGTCCAAGTTAATCACAATCTCGTCAAACCAAAGTAAAAGTAGTATAAAGGAATTCCTAGGAGGATTTGATTCTAAGTATGAGGTTTTTTACTGTTGATTGCCATAATTTTTTTTTCTATTACCATTTGTTAACTAGTAGTTTATTTTACTACAGTAGTTTAGTTTAGTTAATTCAAGGTAGTTAGTTAAATAGACGCTTTTGATTACGGGTTAGATATTATAGAGAGTTAGAGTAAGGTAGACAAGCTCTGTTCCCTGGAAAAAATGATCTTGATAATTGCTAGTGCTATAGTTTGATTGTAGGTGCACTTGCCGGTGAATTCAAATTATTTTTAGCATAGAGAGATTTGATGTATCCACATTACTTACTAGTGTAATGGAAAAGGTTTGTTATGAACTATGTACACACCAATGACCTTAGGTTAAAGGACTATGTATATTATGGTCATGATGAGAATCACTTATGACATTCACATAATAATCCATATAGCATTCTTATGGTTGGTACGTCTAGTACACAAGTTCTCTAACTTGTACACATATGTAGGCTATATATATCATATTAGTCTCCACATACTCCAGCCTTTATTTATTATTGCAGCCCACTCCACAATAATATTAGACCAGGGATATTTAAGAATACTATTGTTCAAAGTATATAATTAATTATGTTACCCAAAAACAGACAATGAACACAATCTTTGGAACAACACCTCAACAAAATATCATGACTTAATATGCAAAATAGAATCATCTCATAACTGGCTTTTGGGCACAACACTAACAGACTCATATTTGCACTAAAGCTAATCATCCATTTATTTTATACCAATGGATTTTTAATTACTAGCATGGTTCTACTGTGTGAGGAGTTTCATCAATGGATCAATAATATTGCTGTATGTTTAGTTCCTGTATTTCCTCATATTGCCCATTTTGATGATCTCCCTAATGAGATGATAATGTCGAAGTATATGTTTGGATCACTGGTAAGATTGAGGTTCCTTAGCTTGTGTGATTGCTCCATGGTTGTCACAATAAAGCTCTGTTGAGTCAGCAATGCTCTAAACCACTCCAAGTTTTGTGATGAACTTCATGATCCAAATTGCCTCCTTCACAAAATTAGAGGTAGCAATGTGCTCAAATTCTATTGTAGGGTCAATTACTGTCTCCTGCTTTGAACTCTTCCAACTGACAGCATGCCGCCAATGGGAAACACATAACTAGATTGTGATATGAAATCATCCTTGTCGGATTGGAAGCTAGCAGCAATATAACCCTTTATAACGACCACATCCTCAGTTCTATAGGCCAAGCACTCATCCATAGTCCTTCTCAAGTACCTAAAGATATTATTAATATCTATCTAGTGACTTTCACTAGGGTTTGATTGTTACTTGCTCATTATGCTCAAGGCATACAAGACATTAGGATGAATACATATCATGACATACATGATAAATCCAATTGCTGAGGCATATGGAATCCTACTCATCCAGTCTCTTTCTTTGAATGTACTGGGTCACTAAGATCTAGAGAAAGTTATACCATGTGACATGGGTAAGAATCCTTTCTTGGAGTCTTGCATACTACTCATCAAGAATCATATTCCCGAGCTACAATCTCTGAAAACTTAGCTGGGGAGATGTTTCTCTATGATGTGCTTAGGTGAAGTGGCCTATGTGTTAGGCATTAGGATCTATAAAGATAGATCTAGAAAACTACTCTGCCTAAGTCAATTTACAGATATTAACAAGGTGCTAAAGAGGATTCTAGCTCCAATAAGCTTACTTTAATCCATAAATGGACCTTTGCAATTTGCACACTTTATTAGCATTATCTAGAGTGACAAAACCCTCAAGTTGTGTCATGGACATATCCTCAAGTAGTTTTCCATTAAGCAAGGTAGTTTTCACATACATTTGCCATATCTTATAATCATAGTATGCAACAATAGTCAACAAAATTTGGATGGATTTAAGCATGGCAACTAGTGAAAAAGTTTCATCATAGTCAATACCATGAATTTGCTTTAAAACTTTGGCAACAAATCATCTTATAAAGGTAATCACATTAGCATCCATGTTGGTTTTCTTTTTGAAACCCATGTGCACTTGATGCATTTTACCCCTTTAGGTGTATCAAGCAAGGTCCACACTTGGCTTTGATACATAGATTCTATCTCAAATTTCATACCCTTTAGCCACTTCTTAGAGTCTGGTCCTAACATAACTTCTTGGTAGGTTCTGAGATCATCTTGATCCATGAGTATCATATTATTGGTATGAGTCACAAGAAACCATATCTCTTAGGCTCATGCCGAATCCTAATAGACTTATATGGGCTCTGTGCTATAGGAACATACTCTTAAACCACAACATCTTGTGGTGTCTACTTTAGTTCCATTTCAAGTTTAATGTCCCCTTGTTGTTCTTGAATTTCTTCGAGTTCTATATTACTCCAACTGGTTCCTTTACAGATAAAATTTTTCTCTAAAAAGACACTTGTTCAAGCAATAAACACTTTCTGCTCGGAAGGATTGTACAAATAGTAACCCTTTATTTCATTGGAATACCCAACAAAAAGACATTGATCATATTTGGGCCCTAGCCTATCTAAGGATTGAAATTTCACGTGCATCTTGTTGCCTCAGATCTTTGCAAAAGACAAAATGGGGCATGTCCCACTCAATGTCTCATATAACATATTTTGAATTGATTTAGATGGAACTTGGCTTAGTGTAAAAGTGCCTGTCTCTATGGCATGTCCCCAAAAAGAGTTTGGAAGGTCAGCTTGACTCATCATAGATCAAATCATATCTAACAGAGTTCAACTTTTCCTTTCGAATACACCATTCCATTAAAGAGTAACAAGAGGTGTCAGATGTGATACTATAGCACACTCCTTTAGAGAGTCAAGGAATTTTATGTCTAATTATTCTCTGCCTTGATCTGATTGAAGTACTTTAATACTCTTCCCGAGTTGATTCTACACTTCATTCTTGAATTTGTTGAACTTTTCAAAGGATTCTGACTTGTCCATGATATACGCATAGCCGTATCTGCTAAAGTTATTAGTAAAAGTAATGAAGCATTGGAAGCCTCCTCTAGTATGTGCAGACAAAGGCCCACATATATCAATATGTATGAGTCCTAATAAGTCATTGGCTCTTTCACTTTGCCTAACGAAAGGAATTTTGCTCTTCTTGCCCAATAAACATAACTCACATGTCTCATATGATTCAAAATCAAATAGGTACAAGAGTCCATTTTTATGGAGCTTGGATATGGGGGTCTCATTTATGTGGTCCAAACAATAGTGTCATACATAAGTTGGGTTCAAATCATTCAATTTGACCTTTTGGTATTCACATTATGGATTGAATTTTTGAGTTCTAAAACATACAAACCATTGATAAGTCGAGCACTAGCATAAAAGATTTCATTCAAATAAATAGGACAACATTTGTTTTTTATTATAAATGAATAGCCTTAATTGTCCAAGCAAGAAACCGAAATCAAATTTTGACGAATAATAGGTGCATAATAGCAATTACCCAATTCTAAGAGCAATTAATTAGGCAAAGTGAGAACATAAGTTTCTACGACTAATGCAGCAACTCTTGTTCCATTTCCCATGCATAGGTCTAGTTCATCTCAGGCAATCTACTACTTTTTTTTGGATCATGCACTTTTACAAACATGTGACATCCACGTGCACCATCCAATTCCCAAAATGAAGAAGTAGAAAAATTATCCTCTACAACAAAAATACCTCAAGTGGAAGTCTTGCAGTTGTACTTCCAATGTCCAGATTTCTTAAAATAGAAGCATTCACCTTCCTTAGCTACACCACTACATGATTTCAGTGCACCTAAAGAAGAATTCCCCTTCCTTAGCTACACTATTGCATGATTTCAGTGCACCTAAAAAAGAATTAGCATTGGACTTTCCTTTAGCTTTATTCTTATTCTTGTTGGCCTTTCCCTTTCCTTTTACCCTTTGGAACCATCATAATAGGCTTAGCCATTTTAAGGTTTTGCTCAGCAGTTCCCAACATGTTGAACAATTCATGGATAAACTTGTTAATATCATTCATGTTGCAGTGCATCACGAGCTATCTGTAGCTTTCCAACAATGATTGCAAGACTACATCACCAACTAACTCTTTTTGAAGAGAAAATCCCAAACTTTCAAGATTCTCAATGTACCAAATTATCTTGAGCACATGAGGACCCACTAGACTTTCTTCAAGCATTTTGCATTGAAATAAAGCCTTGGATATCTTAAACCTCTCATGCCGAGCCTGCTCTAAAAAGAGCATCTTAAGGTTTTCGATCATATTGAATGCCCCCACGTTCTCATATTGCTTCCAAAGCTCATATTCGATCTTTATCAGCATGAGACAGGCAATATCCAAAGTATCATAAGAATGCATCTTGTAAGCATTCCTTTCAGCTCTTAAAGCATTGGTAGTAAGCTCATTCATAATGGGCTAGTTTAGGACATAAGCCATTATATCTTGCTTTAGGACTATCCTCAAATTTCGGTACAATTTGAGAATATTGGTCTCATTTAGCTTTTCTTTCTTAAGGATTGATCACAATGGAAGTATTGATGTGTTGTGTGCTATGGTATTCTACAACAGTAAATATGCAGTGTAAGGGTCATGTATTTTAATTCATTTAATAATGAATTTTGTTAAATGATGCTCCCACTATTTTACTCAAAATAATAACTCTCGATATTATTTTAAAACATCTTGGCACTAAGGTATTTAGTGGGCCAATATCCATTTTTCAACACAGCTTGAGTTGGCTCTCTTAAGTCATAGATATTTAGGTAGGCATCTTTTTGCCAATTGCATCTTGTGCAACTCTTGGATAGTTGTGTCAACAACACCTGTCCAACCTGATCTCATGAACTTAAACCTAAATCTATGCCTTTAAGTCCCCAATCCAATTGGTATGACTTAGTTATGTCGGACCAAAACTTAGTAATTTGGATATCACTTTTCTCTCATCATATCTTACCAAGAAGAACATACATACTTTGCTTTAGCAAACCCACTCAATGTTGATCAAAGTCTTAACGAGAGCCAACATTTGGAAGGTATCACATCTAATGACTTAATATTTTGTTTGAGACATTTTCCTTCGACCTCACCAACTATTATCTTTGGTTGTTTTATAGATGCATCACATACAAATATAAAACATGCATCTCATGCCAACAACTAATTAAACTTGATATGGTTATAGCCTAAACTATGCAATATTCTTAAGCTAATGAGAATAGCCTAGGAAATGAAAAAGTCTTCATAAGCTCATTTTCCTCCTTGCTCAATTGTTTTCTTGAAGTCACCTCCTCAGACACACCACCTCAGATGCTCCAGAAAAGTATAGTTACCTTGATGATAGAAACCTTGAGTTACATTCGAGAGGAGTAAGGTGAGAAGAGAAGGTACAGTGAGAGCAATAAACAAAGGCATGACAAGCAAGACATATTTACAAGTACAACTAACCTGTGTTATAACCATGCACCATCCTTCATTCAACAATCAACATCTTAAGTCAAACCTCATTAAAAAAAAATGCATGCCTCTTAACATAGGTTTGTTAACGAGTTTATTAATATGGCAATTATTATACCTAATCTATCTGAGCAACCAAAAGTACCCAACCCAAGGTGCCTGAACAACACATATCTAAGATCCTAAAGGATTATAACAACTATTTCAACACTCCTAAATTTGATAGATATCTAATATCCATCAATCTAGGGTTAATCTCATTAACTAGTTTTTGCCGTATCTTCATGTATCTTATATATTGTGAGTTCCAGTTCATGTATCATGAATAAATCCAATTAATCATGATTGAACACAATAAAACATACAACAAATCATGCAATTAGACACATAATCCTAGCTTAGAGTTTCACAAGTAGTTCTAATACCACTGTAGGGTTTTGGGAGCCAAACAACACAACAAAATTAACTAAAACCCTCCAAGGATTTAAGTGCAATAAGGTAAATCGGGTGTTCAAAATTTTCATGCCTTGTAGCTTGACATCTTTCACCTAACAGTTGAGTTGAATCACAAAACTTGAACAGTTGACGTGTTCAAACTCTCTATGGTATCCACACGAACCTCTTGAATCACCATGCCTCCTTTAAGTTTTGGCGAGAGTGTTTCTCTTATGCCCATAGTGCTAGCTTACGTCATCCAAGGAAAGAAAAAGGGGGAGTGCGGCTAGAGGTTTTTTGAAATCCTTTCTGAATTTTTTCCTTTTGAGTCTCTTCAAAATTAGCACCATATAACATAAACGTAGTGAACCAAAAATCTAGGACAAATAGGTTTCATACCCATAATCTGATTATGCCTAGTTTCAGGCTTAACAATGACCCAATTATTGGGCTAATAATTAATTCAAAATCATAATGAAACTAAAACCAAACAATTTGGCTCATGCATAAAAATAATCCAATTGACTCTAACTGTGTGACCCTATAGGCTCCTACCATATTAGCAATGATCATAAATCAAATTTATGGTAATAAACAATGAGCAGTGTTTAGCAACACATCATTGACACCCAAGTGACAAATAGTCAGTAATTTGACTAAACCTCTATGATCATTATTCATATATGTCATCCTCCCTTTGTCCAAGGATATCGAGACCGAATACAAGACATGGAATATGTCACTCTCGAATAGCACAATGTCTCGTTTCTTGATTCTCGAGTAAACTGTCTTAAATTAATGACATTGATATCCTATATCAACTCATCTAAGCAACTCATCTGAGCATGCCCATTCATTTCCTCAGTCTCACTCAATAAAGGGGGCCTGAAGATATCACTCTCATTGCATAGAAAGGACAAATCCTATCATGATCATACAAATCCCTTTACATGATATGTGATGTGCTAAATGACCACCTTCATGTTCACTCATATATGAGCAATAAGAAGAAATATTAAAGTATATGAATCACAAGTTGGGAACCTTGATGACCTCAGGTCAAAGGACTACATGTACCATGATCACTATGAGAATTGAAAAGGCTCTCCAAGTACTTCCCCTAGTTTGGAGGCAAGGTAAGTAAATACCAAGTTATTTTTTCTCAAATAAGTTTTATTAAGCAAGGAAAGCAAGATAAGTACGGTTACATTGAGTTCAAAAATGTAATTGACACCTAAATGGCAAAAAGGGAAAAATGGTAATTTTGGCCAAGTTAGTGGCATGACTGTAATTTTTGTGAAACTAGGTTCATGCAAGTGTTTTGAGATAAATAATTCAGGACCATAAGTGTTTCTGGTAAATTTAACCAAAAATGAGAGTTTAAGGTGAAAAATGCACTAACTGAGAAATTAAGCTATTATGTCTTACAATGGCTTAAGTGGCCTAAGAGCAAATTGTGTGGGTAAGAAAAACCTTTCTATAGGACCAAGGAGTGGTGGTGTAGGAAGATTTTAAGTGGCCTAAGTGAATCAAAGCTAAGTTTGAGGGCAAAATTGACAGGTAGAAAAGAAATGGGCTAAGTAGGAGTAGTTGGTTACATAATTAAAGGAGATGGAACTATTTTGTCAGTTGTTGAAACTGCCAAAAATAATTCTGGTTTCATTAACAACTTAGAATAAATAAATTTGTAGTATAGCAGTGAAATCTAGGTTGAATCCTAAGGGAAATTTTTATCTGAAAGCCTCCTAACTGAAAACTGAAATAAAAGATTAGGGAGTTTTCTTGAATCGAGTGTTAGTATAAATTAACTATGGAATCAAATTAAAATTAACCAATACTAAAAATGCTTAGTTCAAGGTTTATTACCTATTCCAATCATGCAGTTGATCATCGAAAGAAAAATATTTATTCAATCCAAGCAAATAAACAGGACTATCTTTAAAGCTAAAAAGAACCCAAAGAATTCAATAGTAAAATTAACCAGAAAAAAGCTTGAGATTAATTTCTTAATTTTGAGTAACAAGATATTGAAAAGAAATTTCTATTCAACTCAATATCAGCATGAGAAACAATGAACCAAAAAGTTTATTTCAGGCAACTATCCAAAAGCTTGAACAATTTAACCTGTCATACTTCTTTTGTATGAATAAACTAGAAATAAAATTAATCTCTAGTTAAATTCAGTTGCTTGCAAATTGAACTCTTTTCACCTAAGCAGTTTCAAAAAAAAAATAAAGCAAATTTTGCAATCTTAAAACCAATCTAACAAGTGAGAATAAGAAAATTAATTGCAATAAATCTCAACCACGAACAAATAAGAACTTGAATTTAAAGAAAGTTTTAACAAGAAAAATCAATCCTCACAACTGGTGCTAGAAATAGAAATTGTCCCCTTAAACTAAATCAGAAAACTACTCACATATGTTTACAAGAAAAACAGGGAAAAAGAGAAAAAAACTAAAACTGTCGAAAAAAGAAGAGGCAATGAGGGGTGCACAGGTCCTATCTTTAAAACCTAAAAAAAAAAGTAACTTGGTGTGAAAAATTCATAAAATTTCGCTAAGCTTCCTATATTGTTAAAAATTTAACCAACACAAATAAAAAGATTAAAAATAACTAGAAGTTTTCAAAGTTGTCAGCCAACCAATGCTCTAGAACATCAGTAGAAGCTTCAAGCTCAAATTTGACCTTGATAAAGTTATTATCTATCAAAACTTAAAGCATAAAAATTGTAGAGCTCTTTCTTATCTTCGAAAAAACAGTTGAATCACATAAAACGGACATATACACCCAAAGATATGCCAAAATACTGCAACTGCTTCTAAACCAGTGTTGACTTGCAAATCGCGAATGTGAAGCTAAATCTGACCCCCTTAACGTGAAAATAGGGTTTTATGATCTGCACATGATTCGTACCTACAGATGTTGTCTTTCTAATGAATAAGGAATCACTTAATTCTGATATCAGTAATTCCCGATATGATTTTTCTACTAGAACATCGCCAATCTGTCAGAATCCTAAAAGAACACAAACAAATTAGATCTTATAAAGTTACAAATTAAATCTAGATATACTCTAGGCTATAAAACATTCTCAAATAGATATTTAAGGTTTAAAACACATTAAAATATACTAAATATGAGAGAAATAAATATAACAAATGTAAACTTATCAAATTCCCCCCACTTAGCTTTTGCTCGTCCTCAGGCAAAACTCCAAAATAAAAGAAATATGAGAAAGAAAAAAACATACTTTTGAGCTAAACAGAGTAAGATAATTTCAAGGCCAAGGGTCTTGAAAGCTCAACAAAAGAAATTAAGCATACAACCTACCAGTCAATAGCAACTCAAAACAAAATAAGTCTATAAAAACAATTTCTTCATAAGCTACCAATAATCACCTCTTAAAACTTGAGAAAAACATCAAACTTATGCACCAAGTAAACAGAGCAAACCAAGTAGATAAAACCTTAAAAAGCACAACCAATCTTACCACAAACTCATGGAAGATAAGAAATCAATTGAGAATTCATTTTTTTTTTGTTCTGATTTAACTTGATTTCTTTTTTTTTTTAATCTTTTTCTTGTACTCTGCTGTTTGGTGAGTATATAATAGGGGATCTGCCATACTTAAGCTACTAACTTAACACAACTCCAAAATGATCTTTGACCAAACTCATATTCCTAGTACCTTTTTGAGCAGTAATTGGCTCTTGTCTTAGGAGAAGACCTCTACCTACTTGATTATCTAAAAACAACAGAGTAGCAACTTTTTGATTTATTAGAACACAACAATTAAGCTTACTGTCCCTATGTTTCGCTTCACTTCCAGCTTGAAAGACATACTGTCTGACCAGGAAAACCAATTATGAGAACAAAGAAACCTGAAAACTTAAAGGCTAGAAAATAAAAATAAAATCAAATCAAATAATAAATCCTAATTGTTCGTGGTAGAAAACTACATTTGGGTTGCCTCCCAAAAGCGCTTCTCTTTATTGTCTTTGGCTAGACAACCATTTTTCCATTAACCAGGGTGCTTTAAAAATCCCTCGTGGAAGGGCTTCAACTTATGCATCTCAGTGTTGAACACTTTATCCGTTTTAAACTTTTAAGCTCGACTGCACCATGAGTAGAAATATCAGTAATAACAAATGGTCCAATCCAATTAAGCTCAGACTTACCAGATAACTCTTTCCATCTTTTTCTGTGTTTGCGAAACACCTTTTGTCCAACCACAAATGACATCTCATGTTCTTGCTGCAACTTGACATTTTCTTTCTTACCTTTTTGTGCCAACTTTGCTTGGTTTTCAAACTTTGTTCCTGATTCATTCTGCACCAAAGTATCAATTTTTTCAACAAAAGAAACAGAATTATCCTTGTCAGTTTCCTTCAATGTGTCAAAAATATTAAACTGTGCAATTTTTCCATCAAATTCCATTGTGAGAGTGCCAGTATCCACATCAATCTTGGTCTTGGATGTCTTTAAAAATGGTCTTCCTAACAAAATAGGAGCAGTTAGGTCATCATTCTCCATATCAAGCACATAAAAATCAGCAGGAAAAATTAAATCATTTACTTGCACAAAAACATCCTCAACTATGCCCCTAGGATAGGCATTGGATTTATCAGCTAATTGAATCACAACACTAGTTTCATTCAAAGGTCCAAGTTTCAAAGAAGCATATATTGAATATGGCATGACATTAATTGAGGCTCCCAAATCTAACATAGCTTTTTCCACCTTAAAATTGCCTATTACACATGGTATAGTAAACATACCAGGGTCCTTACACTTCTCAGGCAACTTTCTTTGGATTATTGCTGACACATTCTCCCCAACTTTGATTGTCTCATCAATTTTCAGCTTCTTTTTATTGGTGCACAACTCCTTCAGAAACTTGGCATAACGTGGCACTTGCTTGATTGCATCCAGCAAGGGTATGTTGATTTTGACCTTCCTAAAAGTTTCAAGAATTTCCTGCTCGGTCTCCTCTTTCTTTGATTTAGCCAACCTGCCAGGAAAAGGAGGTGGGAATTAGAATTTTTGATTTTGGAAAAATTGGCTTGTTGCTTACCTCCTCAGTTGGTGCATCAGAAGTTGATGGTTTTAGGCTATCTTGTTCCTTTTTAAGTGCTGCCATTTTTGATGTGGTGGTTTGCACCTCTTTGCCACTTTGAAAGGTCACGACATTAACATGCTCTCTTGGGTTGATTTCAGCTTGAGATGGCAGCCTCCCTTTTTCAGCTTCAATTTTGTTCAATGAGGCTGCCAGTTGTGAAATTTGGTTCCCCAAGTCTTTGATGCTAGCCCTTGTTTCCTGTTGAAACATTTGAGTGTTAGTGGCTAAAGCTTTCACAATATCTTCTAAAGCCATACCTGAATTTGGTGCTTGGTTTTGTGGTGGAGGTGCTGGTTTGTTGTAACTGGCAGATGGGTACTGCAGTTGATTACTTGGCTGCCCATATCTCAAATTTGAGTGGTCTCTCCAACCAGGATTGTATTCATTCGCATAGGGATCATACCTCCTTGGTTGGTTAACAAACCCGCTTACCACATTCACTTGAGGCATTATATCCCCTGAAGTTATGGGCACGAGTCGATATGGTGTCCTTGAACCAAGCAAATACCATAAACTCTAGGATTTTCAACCTGTCCCAAGGCAACTTGTCTAACAAGAGAGGTTAGTTTAGAAAGTTGAGCTCCAAGACTAGATGTTCCTACCTCATTTACCTTATTCGGCATATGGTCAATCCTTGTCCCAAATTGCTGCGAGTTGGCTGCCATTTTAGAAATCAAGTCCTTGGCTTCTTCAGGTATCTTTCCTACAAGTGCTCCTCCACTTGCAACATCCAACATACTTCGTTCCATGAAAGTAGCCGTTCGTAGAAGTACTGTAGCAATAATTGGTCAGAAATTTGCTGATATGGGCAACTCACACATAATTGGTTGAATCTCCCCCAGTACTCATATAGGCTCTCTCCACTGTATTGATGAATCCTACTAATTTCTTTTTGGATAGTTCCAGCTCTTGAAGGTGGAAAGAACTTCTTTAAAAATTTTATCTTCAGGTCATTCCAAGTTTTAATTGAACCGAAGGGTAGGTAGTACAGCTAGTCTTTTGCGTTGTTTACCAAGGGGAATGGGAAGGCTCTCAGCTTGATCTGTTCTTCTGTAGCTCCCTGTGGCTTCACGGTCGAGCAGACAACATGAAATTCCTTGAACTATTTATGGGGGTTCTCACCTACAAGTCCACGAAAGGTAGGCAGTAAATGAATCAATCCAGATTTTAATTCAAAAGCTACCTCAATATCAGGAAAATCGATGCACAAGGGTTGCTGGACAACATCGAGGAGTTGCCAACTCCTTTAGTGTTCTTTGGGCTGCCATCTCTACAATAACAACTGGTTCTTCTTCACTTTCTGAGTCACTGTTTGCAGATGTTAAAGCTGTAAAATTGACCGCTTGCCTCTTTACTTTCCTGTTCGCCTTTGCTATCTTCTCAATCTCTAGATCAAATACTAATTCACCTGTACGAGAAGATCTGGGCATAAGTCAGTTAACTGAGAAAGAAAGAAAATAAAGAAAATAAATAAATAAAAAAAAGGAAACTTTAACAGAAAAAGAAATCTCCCCAGCAACGGCGCCAAATTTTTTGGTCGGTCGTCGAAACCGCCAAAAATAATTTTGGTATCCCTAACAACTTAGAATAAATAAATTTGTAGTCTAGCAGTGAAAACCAGGTCGAATCCCAAGGGAAATTTTTTTACTAAAAGCTTCCTAACAGAAAATGAAAATAAAAGATTGGGGGTTTTCTTGAATTAAAAGCTGAAATAAATTAACTGTAGAATCAAAACGAAATTAACCAATACTAAAAATGCTCAGTTCAGGGTTGATTATCCATTCTAATCACACAGTTGATCATCGAAAGAAAATATTTATTCAATCCAAGCAAATAAACAGGACTCTCTTTCAAGCTAAAAAGACCAAAGAATTCAATAGTAAAATTAACCAGAAAAAGCTTTGGATTAATTTTTTAATTTTGAGTAACTAGATATTGAAAAGCAATTTCTATACAACTCAAAATCAGCATGAGGAACAATGAACAAAAAAGTTTATTTCAGGCAACTATCCAAAAGCTTGAACAATTTAACCTGTCCTACTTCTTCTGTATGAATAAACCAGAAATAAAATTAATCTCTAGATAAATTCACTTGCTTCCAAATCGAATTCCTTTCACCTAAGCAGTTCAGAAAAAAATCAAGCAAATTTTCCAATATCAAAACCAATCCAACAAGTGAGAACAGGAAAATTAATTGCAATAAATCTCAACCATGAAGAAATAAGTACTTAAATTTAAAGAAAGTTTTAGCAAGAAAAATCAATCCTCATAACAGTGCTGGTGATGGAAATTGTCCCTTTAACCGAATCAGAAAACTACTCGCACATGTTTGGAAGAAAAACAAGAAAAAAGAGAAAAAAAAAACTAAAACCGTTGAAAAAAAAAGAGCTAGAGAGGAGCCAACAACTCTTATCTTTAAAACCTAAAAAAAAAAGTAACCTAGCATCCTAAATTCATAAAATTTTCCTAAACTTTCTATATTATTACAAAATTACCCAACACAAATAAAAAGATTCAAAATAACTAGAAGGTTTGAAAGTTGTCAGCCAAGCAATGCTCCAGAATATTAGTAGCAACTTCAAGCTCAAATTCCACGTTAATAAATTCATTATCTCTTAAAAATTAAAGAATAAAAGTTGTAGAGCTCTTTCTTATATTTGAAACGACACTTGAATCACATAAAATGGACATCTACAGCCAAAGATATGCATAAAATACCGCAACTGCTTATAAACCAGTGGTGACTCACAAATCACGAATGTGAAGCTAAATTGAACCACCTTCACTTCAAAAAATATTTTATGATCTGTATATTATTTGTAGCTCTGGATGTTAGCTTTCCAATGAATCAAGAATTACTCAATTCCGATCTCTGTAGCTCAACATATGATTTTTCTACTAGAACATCGCCAATCTGTCAGAATCTATAGCTCTCCACTCTCCATAGCTCTCTATTTTTAAAGCTCCCAATCTACCTAAAATTCCATGAAAATTGAAGGTCCCAAAGCCATCCCAACAAGCCCTTAGCTCTTTTTTTGTGTATTTGGTGCATTTGAACGCTGTTCTTGCAAGTTTTTTGTTCAAACCTTATGGTAAGCATCTATGATCCTTTTTGGTTAGTTCTAAACTTGTTTAATGGTTAGAAATGGTCTTAATTTTGTGTCTTTGGTGCCAATTTGGTTGAATTTAAGCTTGGAACTCAAAGGAGCTCCATTAAGCTCATGTGTGTGTGTTGCTTACTTCTTGCTTTAAGGATGATATATGGTAAAGGATTTAAGTTAATTTACCTCAAATAATGCATAAAAATGTAGTACTATATGTTGGAATGAAGTATAAATAAGACCATTTTGAATTGGCTTTGGGGATTTAAAGAGTGAGCTAGTTTAGTGCAAGATAGCATACAGTCGCACAATGCTGAAATGGCATTGACAACACGTCGCTAGCAAGTTTCCAGAAAACCAGTGGGTTGATACCCTTGGTGACGCATCACAAATGGCATCACCAAGGCTTAAATCTCCCAAGCTTAGAGCACCCTAAGCATGCCTCAACCTCTCGGTTATCATCCTTAGGCCATTCTAAGATGTTCTATAGCCTTGATTGGGTTTAGAACTCATTCCTAAGTTGAGAATTATGTATTATTTAGGTGATAGCTAAGTGGTGTGGTCAAGGTTAGGTAAGGAATGGTGGCTAAGAGAGTTAAAGTGCTCAAGTTGTTAAGGGAGCACTAAGGGGATCAAGGCAGGTATTGGATTCTTTGTTTGCCTAGTTGGAAGATCTTACACCTTTAGGCAATGAAAAGGAAACCTAAGAGGATCCCAATCAAACTTTGTCGTTTGGTAAGTGAGCCACTAAGGAACCTTAAGTTAAGCTCCAAGAGCTTGGCAAGTCGAACCACATAAGCTAGCTACCTTACACAATAAGTTAAAGGGAAAAACGGGTAAAGGGGGAGTAAATGATGATTTACTCTAAGTACCACATCATAGGTGGCCAAGGGTTGAGTAAGCGATGACCTACTCTAAGGTGCCTGTAAAAGGACTTCATGGGGTTGATTAAGTGCAAGCAAAAAATACGATGGCCAGTATCCAATTACCCTGGCTGTAAGAGCTCACAGCAAGTCTAGCACCTACGGGTGTAAGGAAGTCTTAAGTTCATTTGCAAGTGCATATTTCATCCATCCATCTATCCATCCATCCATTATGATGCCATCCGGCGGTGGCGAAGCTAGCATCTACACTGTGTACAGTGACAAAGACGGCAGGGCCCTGGAAAAAGACTAGCGTCCTGAGAGTGATTTCCTTAAGTGATGGCCGGCAGCTCCTTAGTTCCGTGGCAGGGAGCTAATGGGAAGTTCCTACGGTGTGACGGGGAGCCCGGAACAGAGATCCTCCGAGGATACCTGGCTGAAACACACAGTAAACAGGGGTTAGGAGGTCCCCGGAGTCTTTTTCCGGGGAGGAGCCTCCGACGCCCAAGTTAGTGCCTGTTTCCAGGAGGAAGTAGCGTAATGAGCGCATGAACCGCGTACCTGGTGTTTCCTTCTAGGGGCTGGAGGGCTAGAGGGAGAGTATTCAGGCGGTGAAGGAAGAGTATCCCATTTTTTCCGGCCTCCTTATCCCCTTTTTCTCCGGTGTGAGAACCCCCCCTTTTCGCCATATGCCTGGCGTATTTAAAGGAGGAAACGAGCCTTTAAGATTGTGGCACATGTATGGTTGGATGATGTCTGTACTTCTGGGCGTGGGGTCCCTTGGTCGCCTGCAGGCTCCTCGAGCCATGGGCTGCAGCAATCATTCCCCGATATGACAAGACGGGGGGTATGTCACTTTGTCAGAGCACATGTGAGGGCGCCGTGCAGGGCGTACGGTCGAAGTGTCAGAGGCTCCTGGATGGTCTTCTGTTGTACCTCCGGGGTCCCCTTGGCTGAAGTCCGTCCTCGTAGTTGGGGTCTTTTCCCGGAGTAGGGCTGGTACCTTGGTGTATCAGCTGTTTTCGAGGTTAGTTCGGTCGCCCTTACGAGGGAGGTGGTCCGTTGATTTCCCGGGGCGGGTATCGGTGATCTCCCAAGGTGATATTCCTCAGGTGTCTGGCTCCCTTCTTTCCCGAAGACCTTAGGTAACTAATGTGGCCACATTTCGGCCATCACATGCCCCCATTCGGAAAGCCGAAAAAGGAAACTTTGGCTGGTGCTTCCTTTTGTGGGCTGCTTTCAGGACCCGTAGTATGTCGTTCTCAAGGAAAACATCTTCGCCACCCAAGGGAAGTGCCTTGTTCGGGCGAATGCCACCTGTCCGTCCTTTGGTGCTCTCGAGGTGTCCACCTTCTTCCAACTTTCTCGCTCTTCCTGCCATTGGCCAGCGAACCGTCACGTCTTGAAACTAGGTGTGTCAGTTCTGGGTGATGCGTCCGGGTTTTCAGAATATCAGAGAACGCGCCCAGGTTTTTCGCGATGGGTAGCACGTGGCAAGAGCTGACTGGGAAAGGCGCGTTTTTTCGTGCGCGGGAGGCAATTATGGCGACGTTTCGCCTTCGCGCGACAGTTGTGGCTTCCCCTTGCTCTATATAAACACCTTCTGCTTCATTTTTACCCCACTTTATTTTTAGCTCTCATCTGCTGTAGAGCCTTTTTTCTGCCCTTTTCCGGCGCAATTCTTACGGCGGAGCGATTTCCGGTTATTTCTCACGACGGCGTCCAGAAATCCAGATTTTGGCAAGGCTTTTGGTGAGTTCTGCTTCAGAGTCCTTTTGGTTTTTTGGTTTTCGGCTTCCCGAAGTCGCTTTCCTCTGTCCCGAAGTCATTTTCCCCTGGTGTCTTCCCCTAGTTTTTTGAAAGTGATCTTTCTTTCAAAATTTCCAGGATTCTTTGTCTTCGTAAGCTTGCACTGACGTTCCTTCCCTTTCTCAGAAATGGGTGACGACTCTGCTGCCTACTATAAGTCCCGTTTTCTTCGCCAGGCCGAGAAGGAGGAAGAAATGAAGAAGGGTGCTACCAAAAGGCACAAGACTTCTGGGAGCGGGCCATCTTCGGCATTGAAGATGACGAAGGTGAAGAAGGACATCCTTCTTCCACCGTCGGAGGATGCGGCGGAGACTGAACATATCATTGCATCTTCTATCCCACCTGAGACTCCCGTCGGGGCCAAAGTTTCTGCCGAGGTTCTTGCGGGGGTGCTTACTGTTGCCACCGTTCTGAGTCCTGCCATATCGGTGATCCCTTTAAGTGCCTTGGCAGGTGATTCTACTGTTGAGGAATTGGAGGAGCGCCGAAAGGATGAAGGGGAGCACGTTCCCACTGGTGAGGAATTGGAGAAGTGCCGTTGGGATAAAGGGAAACGCGTTCCCACCTTCGTGGAAGAGATCCCAGACTCCGATGATGATACCGCTGGGTTTCCATGTGGTTTGCCTCTTTGCTCTTTGATACTCTCGATTTGTACCACTGGGAGCTTTATCTAACTTACGTTTTCATTTTTTCAGAGGATTTGGCGCCCCCAGTCTGGGTAACTGATCATGCCCGAAGACGGGCTCTTCGGGATTCTTCCATCCCGAAGGACAAAATCCCAAGGGAGCCATTCTGGTCTTTCACGGAGGACATGAATCTGTTCTCCGAAGACTGCCGGGAGATGGCTCCCCAGATGGCGAGGGGTGTGCTCACTCAAGCTTCCTCCAAGGCGGTTGCCGAGGAGTGTTCTTCCGAGGGTACTCTTGTTGCCAAGATCTCTGAGCACGCTGCCCGGGTAATTTTCCTGGCCCCTTTACTTTTCTTCCCACTTCCTCATCTCCGTATTTTGGCTTTCCTTGTAAATTTTGTTAAGTATCCTTTCTTTTGCAGCTCCTGGGGTATAGTGAATACCTTCGGGTGTGGATGGCAGAGCAATCTTCGGCGCGAGCTCGGGCCGAGAGTGAGCTGGCGATGACCAAGCTTTTTTGTGCCAACGCGGCATTAACTAGCACCAAATTGAGTCAGATGGCCAGGGAGAAGGTGGCTGCTGTCCGGGATGAGTTTTTGAGGAGCCAGCAG
This sequence comes from Aquilaria sinensis, assembly GCA_005392925.1. Classification (NCBI taxonomy): domain Eukaryota; kingdom Viridiplantae; phylum Streptophyta; class Magnoliopsida; order Malvales; family Thymelaeaceae; genus Aquilaria; species Aquilaria sinensis. Next base: position 48,231 of record SMDT01000133.1, read on the forward strand.
GACCTTATAAAAGACTTCTCCCATAAGATGGCCGTCCTTGGCGCGTAGGTTGTGAGCTTAACCTCAGCCAATGAAGCCATTCTAAAGGAGAAGGAGGAAGAGACTGCTCTTTTGGCGATGTCTACTGCTGATAATGCCAACCTTTGAGCCGAGGTCGACATGGTGAAGGAGGACAATGCCAAGCTTCGATCCGAGGTCATCATGCTGAAGAAGGACTCAAAGAACAAGAAGAAGGTACAAGAGTTAGAGAAGGAGGTTGCAAACCTTCGAAAGCAGGTCTCAGATCTTCAGAACGAGGCGGATGACTTAGACGTTGCTAGGGATAAAGCTGTCCAGTCAACGAAGGTTGCTTTTCAGGATGGTTTCTGCCTAGCCCGTCATCAGTTTCACAAGAAGTATCCGGACCATGACCTCTCCTTTTTGGCGGCCATGGATATTCCCGAGGGTCCTCGGTGGGCTTGGTCAAAGATAGAGCTCCTCAACCTGTCACTTGCTTCATTTCTGAAGCCGTCGGCCAAAGGCAGCGAAGCTGGAGCTTCTCATGACGTCGAGGCCCCCTAGATATCCTAGGGCTTTTTTCCTTCTTCTTTTTCTTTGTGTTTTTCTTTTCTTTGTAACCTTCCCCCTGCATCAGCATTTTGATTAATAAATTCTCACAATTTGGCTAACTGTTCTGAGTAATCAAATATTTTGAGTGATTTTTTCCACTGATCCTAGCCACATTCGGTCCAGGGACTTCGCAACACTTTTCGCTTACGATTTTTTCCCGACCACCATTGGTTAAGAGAGTTTGGGAGAAACCCTTGTCATTTTCCCTCTCTTCCTGACCATGTTCGGTCAAGGGAGTTTGGGAAAATCCTTTGTCGTTTTCCATCTTTTCCTGACCATATTCGGTCAAGGGAGTTTGGGAAAACCCTTGTCGTTTTCCATCTTTTCCCGACCATATACGGTCAAGCAAGTTTGGGAAAACCCTTTCTCGTTTTCCATCTTTTCCCGACCATATTCGGTCAAGGGAGTTTGGGAAAACCTTTTTCATTTTCCATCTCTTCCCGACCATGTTCGGTCAAGGGAGTTTGGGAAAACCCTTGTCGTTTTCCATCTTTTCCCGACCATATTCGGTCAAGCAAGTTTGGGAAAGCCCTTTCTCATTTTCCATCTTTTCCCGACCATATTCGGTCAAGGGAGTTTGGAAAAACCCTTGTTGTTTTCGATCTCTTCCCGACCATGTTCGGTCAAGGGAGTTTGGGAAAACCCTTTCTCGTTTTCCATATTTTCCCGACCATATTCGGTCAAGGGAGTTTGGGAAAACCCTTGTCGTTTTCCCTCTTTTCCTGACCATGTTCGGTCAAGGGAGTTTGGGAAAATCGTTTGTCGTTTTTTATCTCTTCCCGACCATATTCGGTCAAGCGAGTTTGGGAAAACCCTTTCTCATTTTCCATCTTTTCCCGACCATATTCGGTCAAGGGAGTTTGGAAAAACCCTTGTCGTTTTCCATCTCTTCCCGACCATGTTCGGTCAAGGGAGTTTGGGAAAACCCTTTCTCGTTTTCCATGTCTTCCCGACCATGTTCGGTCAAGGGAGTTTGGGAAAACCCTTTCTTGTTCGTTTCTCCCACCGATCTTTTGGGCACGTGTTTGTTATCAGCGAAGTTCCCTTAGGCCAATTCTAGCCTGCTTTTGTCGGCCATATTCGATGGACTTCCCCCTTTTTTGGGCGTGTTGCCCAATTAACTAAGGAAACATGAACCTTGGGAAAAACATGACCTTTGGGAGCGCATGCTTCAGCTTCGTCGGACGGGTGCTTTCGCATAGAGGAAAACTTCTGTACTTTAGAGAATTTTTCTCTTGTACACTTTGTTGTCTAAAATTCTAAGTATAGAATTCTTTTAAGACATCTGAATGCTATGCATTTTTTAGTTTTCCTCCTTCGGCGCCACCAAGCTTGTATACTCCCTTTTCGACCTTGTCTACTCCCACATGGCCGACGTACTTTCAAACTCAGCCTTTTGGAGGATGAGGTCGCCCTTTGCCATTCTTTTCGGCCCATTCTGCAGATTTGCACTTATGGCCACCTCTTGCTGAGGGGCTATTCTTTTGAGCTTGGCCATTCTTTCGCGTTCGGCAATTAGGTTGAGCTTACTTCTCAACCCGAGGTTATTTCCTTTCCCATCGAACACTTGCATTCTAACAGGTGGTCGTGCTACTTCAAATGGATAAAGGCCTCCGTATTGGAGATAAGTGAGAAAGGTGCTTCCCCCATGGTTCCTTTGAGAGTTATTTGGTAACTCTTAGATACGATAGGAAATTTTCCTGGCGATTTTCCCCTTGCTTCCTCCAACCTCTTTTGTAGTCCCTTTTTTATAGCTCTTTGGGCAACTTTGTCTGTCTGTTGCTTGGAAGTAGAGTTAGTAGGCCGAGGTGGTTTCTTATGCTGGGGCTGATGAAGGATTCTTGAAATCCTTTGTCTATAGACTGGGAATCATTATTGGCCAGTATTATTGCTGGTATGCCACCAGACGAACTTTTTGCGCATTTTCTGCCGGCATGGTTGCTGGGTGTTCTGCCCTACCCTACTCAGTGAAGTAGTTCTTTACTTCACATCTTCGGGTGATGTCAAGAGCGGCTCGGTGGTGTACTTTCTCCGAGGTTATCCGCTGAGAAGGCAGTCTTCGGGTGCTGGCTCATTCTTGGTCATTTTCACATTTTTTGGATGAATTGGCCCGCACCTTTTTTACCGATATATATTAATAACGGAGTTGCGTACCTTTTCCTACATGGTTTTCCCTTAATCGGGAAATATCGCCCGGAACATCTTTGCACTGCTTGGGATCCTTTGGTTCCGAGGATCTTTCAGCCTTTTGTGCGAGGTTGTTATACCTAGCGTTGCCATACTCAGACGTCCCAACACTTCTGGTGATCAAAATTTGATCGTTTCGGTGGCCTTCCTGCTTTTGGGCTGTCGAGGGGGTATCCCAGCCTCCTGACGTTCTGCGCTGGGGGTTCCACTGGCAAAGAGTTTCCTTCGCTCTAGCTCCCTTATTGGTTCCAGCCTTCCCTCTTTTTGGGATTTCGGCGGTGTAGTCTGCCAGTAGCTGGGCGTTCACTGCCCTTCTATGCTCATGCGTTATGTAGTACTTTTCAGGTTCGATGCACCATTTTGATAGTCTTTTCCGAATGCTCTACCTTTTTTTGCGATGTCGAGTAGGGGTTGGTCGCTTCGGACCACGATAGCATGTTCAGGGAAGTAGAATCGGTTCCTTTTGCCTGCTAGTCAAGTCATAGATGACTTTTCGGGGCAATGGGCCTTGATTTTGTTGTTGAGGAGATGACGATTTTTCCTCAGGTGTCAAACTCGGGAAGGTCCGGGCCATTTTCCCCTTGCTTTTCCTGTAGATCATATTCCGAAGGGGCATGCTTCCCGCCAGGAACTGGTCCTGTTGATCTTTGCTTCCCACACTTCAGTGACTTGAGAGGGGACCTTTCCCCTTAACGAGATGGCGTTCCGAAGGGGCTTTGGTTTGAACTCAGCTGCGTCCTTCTTTGGCCTGGCTACAACATCATCGCGACCACGGCAAAGCGTGGGTATTCGCGCAGGAAGCCTATGGTGGTAGTCAGTGGGCATTTACCCCTAGGCAGGTGAATCCCTGCTGCCATTGTTCGGTTGCCCGTTGAATTTTTGGCGCAAACGGGGACTTCGGCAATCCCTCCTCCTTAGAACGCCGAACATCCAACTTCGGCAACCTGGTAGTGATTTCCCACAAACGGTGCCATATGATGCCGTCCGACGGTGCGGAGCTAGCATCTACATTGTGTGCAGTGACGAAGGCGGCAGGGCCCTAGAAAAAGACTAGCGTCCTGGGAGTGATTTCCTTAAGTGATGGCCGGCAGCTCCTTAGTTCCGTGGCGGGGAGCTAATGGGAAGTTCCCGCGGTGTGACGGGGAGCCCGGAACAGAGATCCTCCGGGGATACCTAGCTGAAACACTCAGTAAACAGGGGTTAGGAGGTCCCCGGAGTCTTTTTCCAGGGAGGAGCCTCCGACGCCCAAGTTAGTGCCTGTTTCCAGGAGGAAGTAGCGTAATGAGCGCATGAACCGCGTACCTGGTGTTTCCTTCTGTGGGCTGGAGGGCTAGAGGGAGAGTATTCAGGCGGTGAAGGAAGAGTATGCCATTTTTTCCGACCTCACTCTCCCATTTTTCTCCGGTGTGTGAGCCCCCCTTTTCGCCATATGCCTGGCGTATTTAAAGGAGGAAACGAGCCTTTAAGATTGTGGCACGTGTATGGTTGGATGATGTCTGTACTTCTGGGTGTGGGGTCCCTTGGTCGCCTGCAGGCTCCTCGAGCCATGGGCTGCAGCAATCATTCCCCGATATGACAAGACGGGGGGTATGTCACTTTGTCAGAGCACATGTGAGGGCGCCGTGCAGGGCGTACGGTCGAAGTGTCAGAGGCTCCTGGATGGTCTTCTGCCGTACCTCCGGGGTCCCCTTGGCCGAAGTCCGTCTTCGTAGTTGGGGTCTTTTCCCGGAGTAGGGCTGGTACCTCGGTGTATCAGCTGTTTCCGAGGTTAGTTCGGTCGCCCTTACGAGGGAGGTGGTCCGTTGATTTCCCGGGGCGGGTACCAGCGATCTCCCGAGGTGATATTCCTCAGGTGTCTGGCTCCCTTCTTTCCCGAAGACCTTAGGTAACTAATGTGGCCACATTTCAGCCATCACATTATTTGTAGTGTTTGTTGTTCATATTCTTGCTTTTGGTTGTGTTGTTGGTTGCTTGTTTTGTTCTTTATGTTACATATATATATATATATATATATGGTTGTTGTGCTTTGCATGCTTGCATTTGTTTCTCCCTGCAGGTGCCAAATCACTTATTGAGTACTTTAAAGTACTCACCCTTTAAGTGTTGTACAGGTATTAAGTGTGCTAGTCATGCTTAACATTCGATAAAAGGTGACTATTAAGGCTAAGTTTATTAGTTTGAAGGTACTCTTTAAGCAAGAAACTTAAAGTTCCTAAGCTACTTGTAGCATAACCTAGTATTGACCAACGTGTTTGCCTTATAGTTTGAGGCTAAGTGAGTACAAGGAAAGTGTGTCTCATCACTTAGAGCTACCTTGCTTAGGTGAAGAGCTAAGGATGGATCTTAAAACCTATATGTTGCTTCTTCGATATGTATAGTATTTTCATACAAAGAGATTGTGCTACCATTCTGAGACCTTAAATACAGTGACAATATTTAATGTGTCAATCTCCCAAGAGCTATGCATGTTCTGTAGGCCATCAGAACAATGCTCACTATATTACCCAAGTGGCCCTCTTGCACTTTATGCAAATATATGTACATTGGTCAAACCATAACACACATATTTACATTTATGCACACTATGGCAGCTAAGAAGGAAAACACTAGCACAATTCTTAGTTTTGGCTTCCTCACATTAGGCATTCTTGTTAAGTTCTAGTGACCAGCCATTGCACCTATAACTTCCACTAATAAAATGTATCATTCTAGCCATGTAACCCCTTATTTTCTTTGTTCCATTATCAATTAGAGACTTAGAGAAAACCAATAAATTTTTTTTTACATCAAAAGCCCACCTATGGACCAAGTTATGGATTTTTTAAGTTGGTTACCAAATTCTGACCAAATGAACAGCAACTTAGCCAACTTTAGAATGTCAAACCTTTGGCTACAGGGCTCCAAATTTGGAAATTCCAAATTCCATTTCAACCTATGTATGTTCTCTATGTGTGGTCAAAATTTCATACAGATATTCCTTCTACATAAGGAGTTATGGAACTTTAAGGGCAGAGTCAAAATTTTGGTCACTTTATGACCATTTTGCCCATACAAAATTTCATAAGATTCGTACACTTCATTTCTAGGTGCAAAACCAACATGGACAGGTTCTTAAATGTCTTAAACACTTGGGAAATTCATTCCCCCTGAATTTAGAGGCATTCTATAAACATTAAACATAATTTTCTTTGGAACAGCTAATGAGTTGCAAAATGGACAAAATTGAACATTCAACCTCAAACATCACTTTATTGCTTCATATATCATCCATACACCATCCATAGTGTATTTACATGCATAGATGCATCATACATATGTCCTAGCTTAGTTGGGTATATACACTAGCTACTTGGAGAGCCCTACAACCACAATGCACTCCAGAAACTTCAAAAGACAGCTGCTGCATAAGGTAGAAAGTACCAACACTAAAATTATCAAATGTGCTCTAAAAATCATGAAACACTTCAGTTTAATACTAGACATATTGAAGTTCATGTAGCTAAAATTTCACAGGAAAACGCATACTAGAACTATTAGTTTGAATGTTCTCTTTTAGGTGTTCCTGAAAATGGACAGAAAGGGGAGTAAGCTCTTTGTAAAGAACTTAGTAAGGGCTTTCAATGTAAAGCCTTCCATAGCAACGTACCACATGAAATCCAAAGACATAAAAACATATAAAAACAATAGATACACACAATTATGGCAACCATATGCACCAACAAACACAGCAACAAATACATGTAATGCTGGCAGCAATAACATATTAGGGTTAGTCCATAATAATTCAATAAAAAAATAATATATCATTTTGCTAACACTATGGCAGCCCTCCTCAAGCTTTTTCTTGGTCTTAGGAGTTTTTTAGGTCTCAGTTAGTACTAACTTGGGCTCTAGAAACCCTTCTTTCTTGCTGCCATCTTTAGCATGGTAACACTAAGGCCGTAACCTTGCCATGCTTCATTCCCCTTAACCCATACTTGGTTCCTTGAGCTTTTTTCTCTTTTCCAAGCATGGTCTTAGCTTCATGGATGTTTGGAAATACATTAAACAATCCATGAAACTTTAGAAAACCCTCACCTTTGCTATGAAATCTGAAAATCCAAATAGAACCAAAATTAGATTTTCTTGCACTCTTTGATGTCTTCTTTTCTTTCTCTTGCTTCCTCTTATTTTCTTAAGGAATGGTAGCTATGGAGGATGATGGAAGAGATTAAGGAAGAGGTTTTAGCTGCTGGAGACTGAAATTTAAGGGAAATGCCAATGAAATGAAGATTTTTCTTCATTTATACATCATTTTGACCAAGGTGGCATATATGCAAATTTTTTAAAATTTGGCCAACACTTGGATAGTTTATTTCCAGCCATTTTGGCTTGGAAAATGACAACTTTTGGCCTCTTTTAACCCTGTCAAAAAATTATTTTGACTTTAGGCAAAAATGTGGACACTTAAGCACCTTAGTTGGCATTATGCTATAATTGATCAACTTTGCCTTTTTAAGCATTTTGGTCCCCAACAATATCCTTAATTCCATCCATGTCCTTTTCATAGTCATCTTTAGAAATTTGTGCAATTGGGTACACAACTTTTGTAACCTTACAATTTAGTCCATAGGTTACTTGAAAATTAGGTGATGTGCCAATGCTTTTTTAAGTACTAAGCTATCATTGTTTTTGCCACTTAAAGGGGTGTATATTGAATACTTTACAAGTCACAAATCATACACTATGGTGAAAATTAAAGCATACAAGTTTAGGTCCTCATGTTGTAATTTTCCCATTTTATAAAGGTGTAACAAATTGCCTCTACTACTATCCATTGGTGTGATAACACTAGGGTTACATTTAGGTGCATATAAGATTTAGATTTCTGCAAATAGTTGTTACTTAAAGTTAAATAAACTAAATTTTTTACGTCTTGGCTTGTTTTGAATTATTTTCTCATTAACTATTGTGGCATTATTTTTTAATGTTGTTTTAATTTATTGTTATCGCATAGATAGGATGATGCATTCATATTTTCTATTGTGGAGTAGGCTAAGTAACTAGTTGCCCATAAAGATTTAAGATACTTCATGAGTAATAACCAGCCAATTATAAACTAAATGGCACATAGTTCTTAAAGAGCCTACCAGTATTAACAAATCAGGGCACTGGGGCCCTGTTCAACCATAGTTGGTATTAGAATAGGTCAATGGTCCAAGTAGAGACAATAAGTGACTAATATCCAAGTGTGTCCTAATGCTAAGTGTGGTTAGTACTACTTCTAAGTATTCTTGGAGTTGTCATTTAGCTTTGGTTGTAGGCATATCAGCGGGAACCCAGTAAGGTTTTGATATTGAGGCAAGGGATCGAGCAAAGGTCCAAGTGGCCCTATGGTGCTAACCATAGGGAAGGTGGTGATTTTGTTGTACATTCTAAATAGCCTTATGGCATGAGTAGCATAAGAAGCATACCCAACCCTCGAAGGAATGGAGACTATAGCTCATGCCTAATGGGTAAAGATTGAAGTGTGCTAAGGCCTACTAGTACATTGAGACCAAGCCAGGAAGACCCACCTTGATGGCAAGAACAACGTCAAGGAACTATCTATGGTTATATGGATAAGGATAGAATTCAATTAGTAGTCGAAGAGCCCAAAGGTAAGAGCCAAGGAGCACTAAGTTAGTAAGGGTGCACCAAGGCCACATAAACCATCATTACCCAAGGGCAAAGGTGACATGGATACCAAGAGTGTAATAGACCATGGGGTAAGGGCTAAGGTGCACTAGGACCTTGAGTGCACCCGAGCCAAGAAAATAACATCTTCATGCCAAGGTAAGTTAATGCCCAAAGCAAGAACTTAGGTAAGGACCATTTAATTCAAGTACATGGAAGCCAAGGAAGAAATAAGGAAGAACAACACGAACCGAGAAAGGGGGCTATGTGCTAAGTGCTTGGAAACTAGGAAGGTAAAGGACTAAGGGCATGAATATGCTCAAGGTTAAAGCCTCAACAAGGCTAAGCTCAAGAATTCCTCAATAACTATGGACACATAGCTAGTACTCAAAGGCAACCGAGAATACTTACTTGGACCAATTGATTGGTCAAGGAGCCACCAAAAGAAAGAGGTACCTCTAAAGTTTAAAACATAGTAGTAAGTAGTTTTCTTGTTTAAACTACTATGTTTATGGTTGTGACTGGCCTGCCTAAAAAGCTGTGATTGTGAAGGAAGTATGGGTATGTGAACCTAGAAGACCCCAATAAGGGTGAAGATTTGATTAAACCCTTAAAGTGTTTAAGGTTTTGCCTAGGAGCTTAGCAGTAGTAGATATTCAATGATTTGTGGTTATGGTTTATTATTTGGTGTGGCAATGCTTAGGAAGATGATCAGTTAAGAGGCACAAGAGCTAATTTAACCATGCCTGTCATAGGTAACCCTTGGAAGTATTTTGAGGGTAAAGGTGACTTGCATAGAAGAGTTGGTAAGTAATGCCATGAGTTGAGCCTTAAGTTGGTTGAACTTGCACCTATGGTGTAAGAAGTATTTTATGCACTATAGGGATAATTTAAGGTCGGACAACTTTAAGAAAGTTATGATTGGTCTAATTCTGGGTAGTGTTACACACTAGTTACTAAGGGTGACCAAGTAAGGCAAGATTGAATTCTCCAGGCACCTGTAACTAAGGTAAAAGGGGCTTATAAAGCTAAGAGTTAACTTCAGGAACTTAAAGTTATGAGTGAAGAAAAAGTAAGTGGTACCCTAAAGACTTGTAGTAATTGTGAGAAGTTGGTTAAATAAAGGTTGAGAACCATAACCTGCAAGTCTTAGAACTGTGTAGTTGTCTATAAAGGTGTTGTTCCTTAAGGAGTGGAGTCCGTTGATTTTGGTAAGCTGGTCAAGGTTTAAGAGTTAAACTGAGCCTTAAAGGCCAAAAGGGTAACATCAGGATCCTTAGGACATTATAACCCAGGATGGGAGTCTAAGGAGGGACCATGAAAGCACCATTAGCTAAGAGGCTTTAAGGATAACTCAAGTAAGTTAGAGAGAGATGCCATAAAATGTAATAAAACTAGGACCTAAAAGTTATTAAGAACACCCATGGAGACAAAATGAACTCAAAGTAGTAGACTTATGCATAACATTTTTGTTATGGTCTGTATTGACCAAAGGCTGCTCATGAATACTGAAAGTGAATTGACCAATGTTCTCAAATGTTTGGGAGTTCAATCATTTTAGATGGTTGGGTTCTTTGTTAGTTTGAAGGAGATAAGAAAGCTTTAAATGAAAAGGCTAAAGGTGCGGACCTATGTTAACCTAAAGGTTAGTAAGAAAGAGGACCCTGAGAACCAAAGTGTGCTCCATTACCAAAGGCTTCCGGATAAAGCAAAAAGAATCAACTAAGGCTTAGATGGGTGTAAATGCCAAGTTATGGTCTTAAATACCAAAAAGATCAAGATAGAGCTAAGTGCAAGTTGAGGAAATATCCTTACTAGTGGGATTCAAGGTAATTAAAATTTGAGGTTTGTTGAAAAATTTAGTAAGCTTGCTAAGCCTAAGAAGATTATGGGATTTTTTATTTCCCTAAGGGGTAAGAAGTTACGTAAATAGTTTAAGAGTCTAAGTACGGTCAATTGATGATTAAGAAAGACTTTTGAATAAGAAGGTAGCCATGAAAAGAATAAAATCCCTAAGGTAAGATTTTTGAAACTAAGGTTGTTGGAACTACCTAAGAAGTCCCTAAAGTTAAGCTACTAAATGATGGCTTTGAATCACTAAGAGCCCATGAGAATGAGTCACAGTAAATGCCCTATGAAATCTTAGTATTATAAAGGACTTCAAGTGCTTAAGTGAGATGTGGGCCAAAGAGTTGCCAAGTAAGGCTTCCTTGGGTAGAAAGAGGCTGTAGGTCTCAGTTAAGCCTAAGGGTGCACACACTATGGGCTATGGGTGTGTAAATCACACTAAATAGCCATGGTGCTTAATGCATAAGGATGGGCTAATGAGACGACAACCTAAGAATGTGCCTAAGTATTGGGAAGTAGGGTATAGGTACCAAAGCAGCCTCAAATAAGACATAAGATTTGTAAGTCTCATCCAAGCGCAATCGTATGTTGGGATCACTCATGGGTAGCAATCAAGTTGTGTTAACTCGATGGGGTGTTAAGAAAGACCCCTATGGATTTCATGAAAAACCAAGATAAGTAGAAGGGAAAATGCCAAATGCTATGTTGGAATCAAGCAAACTGAGATTCCTGAGAAGGCCAAGGGTGTGGCATGACTTATGGGTTGCAAAGTGTACCCAAGTATATGAGCTAAGGGAAGACCATGAAAGGTTGAATGCCAAGTTTCCTAAGAGCTTCCAAAGAAAAGTTAAGAAAGGTCGTAGATCCTAAGAGAACCTATTGCCAAGTATACACTCAAGGTGGCCAAGTAATCAAACTAGAGCCTAAGGGTCTTGGTAGTGACATATTGGGCAGGGTGGGGGTTTTTAAAGCACCTAAGCAACTTGATTAATGGCGCTAAAGATTGGTATTAAATAATTTGAATAGACCTAAGAAAAGGTTACAATGGCCTAGAATACCTCACCACCAGAAGAGGCCAAGCTGATTAAGGAATGAATCCTAGGTAATAAAGAGTGAAAGAGCATACTAAGGGTGCCTTAAGAATTAAGTGCCAAGAAATGGCTAAGTGACTAGAGAGTAGTCGAGGACCCTGAGCATGTTAAGTGATTACCTAGAGGAGTCAAGTGTTGGAAAATTGGGTCAAATGTGGTACTTTTAAGGACACCTAAAAGAATCAGATGCCAATGCAGACTAAGGAACCTATACCATAGAAAGGGTGTCAAGCTTATGAATGCATAAATTGGCTAAGAAACCCTAAGGTAGTAAATATGAATAGCTACCAAAGAAAGCTAAGGGTAAGTCTCCATGAAATGGTACCATACATAAGGTGTTAAAAGGTAGTGATGCCAAGGATAAGTTATCATGAGAAGTAAGTGCCTACGACATTAAGGGGCAACAAGATTAAAGATGCACCTAAGAATTGGCTTGAGTGCCTAAGTTGGGTGTAAGAGTTATGAAGTCAAAAATGTGTCCTGAGTACTAAAGGGCACTAAGTGACAATAAAATGGTGATCTACCCAAGGTGTCTTAAATGCCTAAGATGGGTGCAACCATTGACAAGTTGAATTGTGCCAAGAGACCTAAGGTGTTGGTAACTAAGAAATGCCTAAGTAGGGCTTGAAAGCCTAAGTGAGGTGTGAGATTGTGACAAGTCCCAACTAGAGTAAGGACTCAAGTGGAAGACTAAGTACTCTTAAAGGTACCCAATCATGGAGAATGGTCAAAGGGGAGTAGGTTAGCTCCAAGTTACATAGGCTTAAATCAAAATTGGGAGTATTGGGATGTGCTTTATAAGCCAAGGTAAGGTGTCCACCCTATAAGTAATGTCTCCAAGGAGAGGTCTCCTGAGGAGTACCTTAAAAAGTTTATTTGCCAACAAGTCAAGAAGCTAAGAACATGAAATGAGCTCATGGTTAAGGACCTATGGGCAACCAAAGCAAGAAAAAGACCATGAGTTAGAAAACTAAACAGGATGTAAAAGGATAATCATCCAATTGTTGTGCTTGGTTCAGAATCAAAATTTGGAAGACCAAATTTTTAGAGGAGGGGAGAATGTAGAGGCTCTCCAAGTACTTCCCTTAGTTTGGAGCCAAGGTAAGTAAATCCCATGTTATTTTTCCTCAAATAAGTTTTATTAAGCAAGGAAAGCAAGCTAAGTAAGGTTAAGTTAAGTTCCAAAATGTAATTGGCACCTAAAGGGAAAAAACGGAAAAATGGCAATTTTGGCCCAAGTTAGTGAAATTAGGTTCATGGAAGTGTTTTGAGATTAATAAGTTAAGACCATAAGTGTTTCTAGGCGTTTGAACCAAAAGTGGAAGTTAACGGTGAAAAATGCACTAAGTGAGAAATAAGCTATTGTGTCTTATAATGGCTTAAGTGGCTTAAGGGCAAAGTGTATGGATAAGAAAAAAATTTCTATGGGACCAAGGAGTGGTGGTGTGGGAGGAGTTTTAAGTGGCCGAAGTTAATCAAAGATGGGTTTGAGGGCCTAAGTGACAAGTAAAAAAAAATGGGCTAAGTGTGAGTAGTTGGTTAAATAATTGAAGAAGATAGAACGATTCATCATCTCCTCCATCCACTATTTTCATAGCTCTCCATCTTCAAACCTTCTAATCTACCCAAAATTCCTTGAAAATTGAAGGCCCCAAAGCCATCCCAACAAGCTCCTAGCTCATTTTTAGTGTATTTGGTGCAATTGAAGCTGTTCTTGCAAGTTTTTGGTTCAAACACTAAGGTAAGCATCTAAGATCCTTTTGGGTTAGCTCTAAACTTGTTAAATGGTTAGAAATGGTCTTAATTTTGTGTCCATATTGTCCAATTTGGTTGAATTCAAGCTTGCAACTCAAAGAAATTCCATTGAGCTCATGTGTGCTTATTGCTTGCTTCTTTCTTTAAGGATGATCTGTGGTGAGGGATTTAAGTTAATTTAGCTCAAATAATGCATAAAAATGTAGTTTTACATGTTGGAATGAAGTACAAACAAGACCCATGTTAATTGGCATTGGAGATTGAAAGACACGCAATCACGCAATGCTAAAAAGGCATTGGTGATATGTCACCGGTAAGTTTCTAGAAAACTAGTTGGATGATGCCCTTGGTGACCTGTCGCTAAGGCCTAAGCCTTCTAAGCTTAGGGCATCCTAAGAATGCCTCAATCTCTTGCTTATCATCCGTAGGCCATTCTAAGATGTTCCATAGCCTCGGTTGGGTCTAGAAATCATTCTTAAGTTAGGAATTACGTGTTATTTAGGTGGTAGCTGAGTGGTGTGGTTAAGGTAGAGTAAGGAATGGTGGCTAAGGGGGTTCGAGTGCTCAATTTGTTAAGGAAGCAGTAAGTGGAATAAAGCAGGTTTCGAATTCTTTGTTGGCCGAGGTGGGAGGTCTTTAACTTTTAAGCAATGAAAAGGAAACCAAATAGGATCCTAACCAAACCTTTTGGTTTGGAATGTATGCAACTAAAAAGCCCTAAGCTAAGCTCCAAGAGCTTGGCAAGTCAAACCACATAAGGCAGCTATACTGCACAATAAGTTAAGGGGAAAATATGGGAAAGAACGGAGTAAGTGATAACTTACTCTAAGTAGCTTGTTAGAGGCAGGCAAAGGTTGAATAAGCAATGACTAACTCTGAGATGCCATAAGAGGACTTCATGAGGTTGGTTAAGTGCTAGCATATGTTACGAGGGCCAGTATCCAAGTACCCTGGCCATAAGAGCTCACAGTAAGTCTAGTACCTAGGGGCGTAAGGAAGTCCTAAGTGTATTTTCATGTGCATATTTCATCAAACTATCCATCCATCCATCATTCGCATTGTTTGTTGTTCTTATTTTTTGTTTTGGTTGCATTGTTGGTTACTTGTTTTGTTCTATATGTTATATACATATACTTGTTTATTGTGCTTTCCATGCTTGCATTTGTTTCTCCCTGTGGGTATTGAATCCCTTACTGAGTATTTTAGAGTACTCACCCCTTAAGTGTTGTGCAGGTATTAAGAGGCTAGTCAGGCTTAACAGTTGATGAGGGGTGAATTTTAAGGCTAAGTTTTATCGGTTCAAAGGTACTCTTTTAATAGAAAACTTAAAGTTCTTAAGAAACTTGTAGCATAGGCTAGTACTGACCAAAGTGTTTTCCTTACAGTTTGAGACTAATTGCGTACAAGGAAAGTGTGGCTCATCACTTGAAGCTAACTTGCTTGGGTGGAGAGCTAAGAATGGATCTTAGTAGATATATGTTATTTCTTCTATATGTATGCTATTTTTGAACAAAGTGATTGCCTCTACTAGTGTCCATTAGTGTGTATAACACTAGGGTTAAATTAGGGTGTATATAAGATGGAGATGTATGCACACAGTTGTTACTTGAAGTTAAAGCGACTATATTTTTTATGTCTTGGCTTGTTTGGAATTGTGTTTTCATTAATTGTTGTGACATTATTTTTCAATGTTGTTGTATGCTATTGTTATCGCATAGCAAAGATGATGCATGAATATTTTCTATGTAGGGTATGCTAAGTAACTAGTTGCACGTAAAGATTTATGATACTTCATAAGTAATAACTAGCCAGTTGTAATCTAAGTGGGATAATAGTTCACAAAGAGCCTACTAACGTTAGCACATTAAGGCACTAGGAGCCTGTTTCGCCACAAGAATCATGCATAGTAGTCATATAATGATCCATGTAGAGTTCTTATGGCAGGTCAGTCCTGCAAACAAGTTCTCTAACTTGTACCCATATGTAGACTACATATCTTATATTAGTCTCTCTATGTGCTAGTCTTTATGTGTTTTTAAAACCCAATCCACAATAATACTAGGTGAAGGGCATTTATGAATATTATTATTTGAGGGTTATAATTATATTTGATTATGTTATGTGGAAACAAACAACAAATGCAATTATTGGAATAATACCTCAATAAAATATCATGACTCAATGTGCGCAAACAATCATCTTATGACTGGGTTTTAGGCATAACACTAGTAGTTTCAACCCTTTGCTCTAACTCTTATTGTCTATTAGTGGAAATAGTAGCCTTTCTTTTCCTAGGTTTGTGGGCCATCTAGCAAAGAGGAAAAGAAAAATGACCACCATTAGGAGCGGAAGTTGAAGCAATCAGCCATCTATATGGCGGAGAGAAGAGGAGAAGAAAGAATGACAAAGAAAAGGAAGATCAATATTACTTGAGATGAATAAGATGAACCATGTTCAAGCATCTATAGAAGGACAATGTGACAATTGGAAATGGTGTTGGTGGTGATGAAAGGAATAGCGAATGAAGGAGTTGAGAAAAGAGTTGTCTAAAATAGAAAAGATTAAAGAGAAGTCTCATGAATGCAAAAATGATAAGGGGTTTGACAAGGATTGCTTATATATAGCCTTCTCGGGTCTTTCCAAACTCCCCAAGACCATTACCACCAACCCATGACCTCTCTGCCACCATCATTAAACATGGCACCCATCTCTATAACTGTTAGTAAATCTGCAAATGAACCACTCCAAGAGAGATATGTGGTCATCAACCAGGGAGTTTTATGCGTGCATTCACATTACACATCAGCCACTTTTAATGAGTCTAGACAAATATCTCTTAAAGGGATCCGCCTATTAGATGAAATAAATTGAGGTGAAAGGCATTGCTTGGACCTAGATATACCATTTGAGAATAGGAGGTGTCATCTTGCACCCATTGGGCCAAGAAAACATTGATACCGGAGTGGGCTCAAACCAATATGGACCAAGATAGCTAGTACAAATTAGGAGAACATACTAAACCTACCTGTTATTACTTGAAGAAGAAATCTTTTTGTAAGAGTAAACTAATTAAAATATGAATTTCTACTACCAAGGCATATCCCTTCTTTAAAAACAAGGCATATCCCCTCTTTAAAAACATTCCTACATGGATAGAACCAAGGTATCTAATTGTGTACAAAATGGGCACCCTACAGCCTCTCAAGGTGCACTTTTCTCTTTATCACAAAACCCTAGCTATCTCTACCTGTTACAGAGTTACTAACTTAATTGTCAGAGGGTTTTCATAGAGACATACTCCAATGCCCTTAACCTTTGCCTTCACTTATAGGTCCTAGTTCGGCTCGGCAGACTGCCATGTAGTTTGACCATTTCCTATTAATGGTTTCGCTATAATAAGGAGAATATTGAATTGTTTTTATATTTTATCTCAGGCTTAAAAGTGAATAACTGAATATGCCAAACAATAGAATTTTTATCTAATGTGTATGGTAGATAAACTCCCTCTTAAATAATTTGACCTTCTAATAGGCCAAAACATAGGGACATTAACTATACAGACCTTTTTTATGGCCACAATTTTATTTGAATCATAGTACAAATAAATTTTTTTTGGGAAAAATCCTCCCAAATAATTGTAAGAAATGTCAGTGTTGTAAACAAAAATTAATACATAATCAAGGCATGTCTATAATGATTATAAACATTGCAGACTTAGTGTTGAAAATTCAATGATTAATCAAGAGTGATGATATTGTAATAATTGTTCGGTAATGATTATAATTACTGCTTCTTGTAAAGAAAGAATGATGATTTTATACAGTGCGGCTTTGTGACACTTTCACATTTACGACAATTCTACAAAATTGTTCTCATTACCTTGGTTTGCTTTTAAAGCAGCTTTGGGGCGAAAGGGTTACATGCTTAATTTATCTTATTTATTTCTCAAAGGCTGTTGAGTTTTAATCTTCTTCTAACTTTCATTACTCATGGGTATGAATTGCCTCTTTTTCAAATTTGTTTTTCTTATGTTTGTTTGAGGGCAAGCAAAGGTTTAATAGTGGGGGAATTTGATGTGTGCTTAGTTGTACATGTTTTTGCCATGTTTTTCCTTGGCATTTACTTATCTTTTGAATAGCCTTTTTTTTAGGAATTGGTGCTTAATTGCTTCATATTTTATTTTACAGTCACATTTCAGCTCATGTGCATGTTAGCAAGGATTTTCGAGCAAGCTAGAGCTAGAACTTGAACATTTTAAAGAATATTTAGTCGACACATCTAGGGTCATATCTGTGTACCATCTTTGTTTATATTTTAGCAGCCAACAAGACTATGTTCAAAGAAGTCAAGCTTGTGTTTGCCAAATGCCCATGATTGGAACCATGCCAGTAATCAGATCATGACTTTTCATATTCAAAGGTGAAACATGGCCTGGGTCCTGGCTATGTTCGAGCTCATGTTGGGATGATGTTAAGTCTTATTAGTGAATTTTTTGTACATTCACATAAAGAATGAAGGAGTTTAAGGTGAGAAGCAACGTCAGTGCCGAAGCGTGGTCTGAAGGTGCGTGAATACTAGCCTTCCTGAGGATGACCCATTTCAAACCTTGCTATCGAAAGAGACCACCTTCTATTTGTGCGAGCTATTCAGTAGATAGGCTAGGGTGCTAGCCCTTCGTTTATCATTTTCTTTTATTGCTGTTGTGTTTTTTTTTCTTCATGATGGGCTAATTTTATGATCATGCTTATTATAAAAAAACCCTAAGATGATCTTATTTCTATAACTGTATTTATTTAACCAAATATAGTTTCTTATGGTCTACCCATATGTTCTTTACATTGTCATACTGATAATGGCTCATCTATTGATTTAATAGTTAACTTGCAGCATGTTCAGCTAACCAATTGTATGTTTGATTTGATCACCATGTAGGTAAAGGAGATTGCATGTAAGTAAAGGAGATTGCATGTAAGTTTAGATATAGATTGACATAATACTTTTAGACTGGGCTCAAACCTAGTAGTGAGACTCATGGAGAGAGCAATGCATTTTTGGGTGGTTTTGGTTATGAAGAGATTTTAATCGATCAACAAAAAGATAGAGTGTAGCTGGCTCATGGGAAAATTTAAGCTAGTTTAGGAGTTCTTTATAGTCTAAGTAAAACTATATACTATTTAAACTAATGTAGGAGTAAGTGACAAGCAATTTTAAGGGGGATTCATATCAAAGCATGATTTCTATATATTGCTGATATTCAAATTATTTCTCATTTCTTTTCATTAAATTTTCATCATTGTAGTTTAGTTCTTTTTAGTTAATAGTTAATTCAATCACCATCTAAATTTGTTGATTAGATAATAGAAAAAGGAAGTTGTCATAATCAATCTTGGACTTGTCAAATATGACCTTGATACTTGCCAATGGTATGAAATAAAATGGTAAGTGTGCTTTCCTTTAGTTTCTATCTAGTTGAGAGTCTATAACTTCATAATTTGATTGGCAATATGAGGAGCATTAGTACTTAATGATCAACCAATGTCCTAAATGAACTAGGCAATTGTATGAACCAGATGGCAGTAAACATGGTTCACCATGAAGTACAAACTAAAACGAGTCCCTCTTAGTGACATTACAAGTACTATCACCTATACTTGACAAAGAGCGAGTAAGGAGGTGGTGAGCATATCTCATCATCAAAGACCTAAAAGTAGAGGCCTAACACCTCTTTGTCTAGTACTCATCAACTCGGTGCTATTCTGTCTTGACAATCAAGCAGATCACAAATGTCATTCTAGAAATCGGTCCAAGTGTTCTCATGCTCCTTTATTTGTATGAACTACTCACTATAAAATATACACCTCTAACCAGGCTCATCCAGATTCATTTGAAAATTGTTACCCCTAAGGCAGAAACCCAATACATCATTATTTGTCCAGCTGATCTTGTTCCCATCAAACTAAAAAGTCAAGAGGAACTACAGTGCCAACTCAGTGTATATAGGCTTTTGGTAGTCAAACACACTAAGCCAACCATCAAACTCCAAAAGCACCTGCACCTTCTAGTCCAACCCTAATGACACCTATTTCGCATAAAGTTGTTCTTGGCTAAGAACTTGAAACATTGAACATAAGCCGACTCATTAAAGCCAATCATTAGGTTCTTCTTCATCTACTTTCTTTAAGTTTTTGTTGATTGAGTAATCCTCTGTTCACTTTGTCATCTTAAAAAATGTTAGAATTCTTCAGAAGCAAGAATGCCTATCCAATATCTAGCATCAAATCGATAATGTCATATGCTAAGTGTCCTTCATATTCATCAATAATTCAGAAATCTCATGACATATTATACCCCAATTCAAACAAGTCAAGTAAGGTGATAAGGCTTATTAACATGTAATGAATTCACAATGGCAAGGAAATCCAAACTAGTTCTTGCAACACAAGGCTCCTTTCTTGCTAAGCAATCTACATAAACCATTTTCACACACAAAAACCTCCACCAAGTAATGGTATCCACAATATTCAATTTATTTCTATACTCCAATATAAAATTCCTTGCAAGATATTGATATCCATGTAATTGTCACAAATAATCAACTATGGACAATTCAATTATTGTCCAATCAAAACAAAGAGTCTACTATCATTTAACTCCCTATGTCTCGAACTGTCCAAATTCCACAAACAGGAGCCATACTACAAAAAAACTGATTTTTCCAACGTCCACTTTTCCAACGGCTAAGTCGTTAGAAATTTCCAATGTGCAAGGCCATTGGTAATGGTCAAGAATATCCTTAAACGGCTAAAAATTTGTAACTATAGTGGAGGGACATTGAAATATATTTTCCAACAGTTTAATCACTAGGAAAATTTTTAGGTCGTTGAAAATTTTTTTAGTGAAACGGTAAGCTTTGGCCAAGCATTTTCCAATGGCTTGGCCATTGGAAACCTAAATTTCTAACGGTGTGCTTTTTTATGAAAATGATAATTGAAATGATTTATTTTGTCATAGAAATTTATGTGTTGTAAATATGGTTCCTGAATTTCCCTGGAAATTGATTTTTTCTATTTTCATTTTAATTTTAAATTTTTTATAATTTTTTGATATGTTTAGGGACATCCTAAATTTGTGTGATATAATTTTTATTGTTGTGCTTAATTATGTTAAAATGCATAGTAGTTTTGCTAAAATTTCTTTATATAGCTTACTGTTTGTACTTATTGTTTTTTTAATTCTTGGGGTTTATAGTTTAATCAGGGTAAATTTGACTAATTTAGTATTAATTGTTATAATTAATTATGTTATAGTTTTTGTTATATTATTATTTTTCATACTATTAATTTTTATATACTATTATGTTAAAATGCACAACACTTTTTTTTTTCGAGTTTAGATTTATCATAGGATTCTAAAAAATATTTACTTCCTAAATAATGTTTAGGGGATTCAGCTTTCAGACCTTAATTAATGTACAAAGTTAAGACATATGTGTGAATGTATTGTAAATGATTAATAGTAAGTATGGCCATGGTTTGATGTTTAAGAACTCAATTAAATTCTAATGAAAATGATAGTTTCTAAAATTATAATTTGTGGTTTCCCAACTTTCATGTTTATGTGTTTACACGTTTTGTTAACAGATTTTAGTTTATAATAGAGTCAGGTCATAGTTCGATGTACCATAATCGTTTCCTGATAGGTTAAACAGGTTACACAAAAGAGTGGGAATCTAGGACTGATGAATTTGTATCATTCATTGTTGCTCATTGTGAAAAATTGAGCAGTCACAGCATTCAGTGTCCTTATCAAAAGTGTAAGAATTTATGATTTTGAGAGTGTGACAAGGTTAGAGTTCATAATTACAAGTGGGGGTCCATGCCTTTTTACTTGAATCATGAGCCGTTTAATGAAGAATTGGATACACACAGAAAAGTGGTTGGATTTGACAACTTTGATCAGGTTAACAAACCCATTTGAAAGGATGTTAATGGATGCCATTGGTACTAATTACCATTGAAGTCCTTCCCACATGGATGAGCAGCCCAATGAAAGTGCTCAATTCTTTGACCTGTTGAATTCAGCATCAACTGCTCTATGGGATGGGTGCTAGAATCTTTCTAAATTATTTGCTACCCAATTGATGGCATTGCCCAATTCATGAAGGAGACGCAACCTATAGATAGTAAGATGGTGTTCAATTGGTATGAGACAAAAAAATTAGTTCCATAGTTAGGTTTTTCTCACTTTCAGACTAACGTCTGTGTTAATGACTGCATGTTGTTCTGGAAAGAAGAAACTAATTCTCGAAGTTGTAAGTTTTAGGGTGCTAGGAAGCACAAGCTGAAAAGGGGTGACAGGGGTAAAGATTAAGCGAGGAAGAACATGCATCATTTACCATTAATCCTTCACCTCCAATGGCTATTTGCTTCAATCTCAACAGTAGAGTAGATGTAGTGGCGCAAGGAGCAATGACCAATCCCAAGTGTTTTAGAACATCCATCTGATGGTGAAGCTTGGAAGCATTTTTTTTGCATGTACCTATGGTTTGCTTCCAAACCACAAAATGTCCGAGTAGGGTTATGTGTCAATGGATTTGCCCCTTTTGGACCATCTAGAAAACAATGCTCTTGCTAGCCTATTATTGTCACTCCATATAATTTGCTTCCATGGATGTGCATGAAAAAACCCTACATGTTCTATTCCTTGTTAATTCTAGGTCCACACAGTGCTCATCATAATATTTATGTTTAGTTATGATGGCATCGGGTTGGCCATCGTTTGTGTTCCCACCGTGGCTCCACGATGGGGGTCATAGGGACCTCATAAGGAATGTCGTGTGTGGCCGTCCGATGGTGGATAGCGGGGGCCATGAAGGATTTCCGGTGCTGGAGAGAGCCTGAAAATGGGATGCCCCCAAGTAGTCCGGCTTGAAACATACAGAAAACAGGGGTTAGGAGGTCCCCGGAGTGGTTTTTCGGGGAGGAGCCTCCGACGCCCAAGTCAGTGCCTCTAAATGATAAAGAGTAAGCACAAAATAGATTTGCCAGCAGTATTTCTCTGGTATGCACAAAAGGGGAAGAATCTCGCCGGAGGCGCTTTTCTGGCATGTTTAGAGAGAAAAGATAAGGCTAGAAATCTGGAGCCCTCCAAAAGGTCTCATGTCCCCCTTTTCTCAAGAGCCTTTCTTGCTGTAAATAGGGAAAATGAGCCCCTCTAATTGTGACACGTGTATGGACGGATGCCATCTGTACCTCTAAGCAGAAAAATGGGCTAGCCATATGCAGGCTTTCTTAGGCAGTGATTTGTCGAGAATTGTGCCTCAGTGTGCCAGAGCACGGACTACAGTGACCTGTCAGAATGCTTGAAGTCAACATCTAGTGCGTACGAGCGAATAGGTCAGAGACTTCTTCGTGGCATCCATCGCTCCTCCGAGGTCCCTTCGGCCGACGTTACCTTTTAGGGGGACGAGCAAGGACCTCTTCCCGGGGTGATACCATTTTCTTCGGGGTGTTCTTTATTCTTCCGAAGTCGGTTCATTCGTCCTCTACTGGAGAGGCGATATGAGAGTTTTCCGAGGTTGGTACGATAGGGCTTCCGAGGTGATATACCTCAGGTGTTTGGCTCCCTCTTTCTCCGAAGTCAGTGGACCAGGGCGATAGCACTTCGGCCATCACATGTCCTCCTTCAGAAAGCCGGAGTGTAACGTCGGCTTGTAGCCCTTTTAGGAGCACTTTTCAGAGGATCCGACTTATATCGTTTGCAAGGAAGTTACTTCGCCATTTTAAGGGCATAGTCCGCTCGGGCGGATGTCGCATACCTGATTTTCGGCGTCCTCGAGATTTCCAATCTTAATTGTTCTGTCTTAAATTAAAGGACTGTCATGCCTTGAAACTGGGCGTGTCAATCTGGGGATGCACCGAAATCTTCAGGATCTCAGAAAACGTGCCCTAGTTTCTCATGATGATCGACACGTGGCAAGCGTCACTTGGGATGGCACTTCTTTTTGCGCGGGAAGAGTAATCACAGTGACGTTTCACTCCCACACAGCAGTTATGACGCCTTTTCAATTGCCTTTCCCTGCTCTATATAAGCCTCCCCTGCCTTTCTTCTCATTTTTTTTTCTTTGCTCTCACCCTTGCTCTCGTTTTCTCTCGCCTTTTCCATCTCTTTCAGCGACGGTCTGCACGGCGGAGCGATTTCCGGTGATTATTTACGACGGCATCTCTTTCAGCGACGGTCTGCACGGCGGAGCGATTTCCGGCCATTATTTACGACGGCATCTCTTTCAGCGACGGTCTGCACGGCGGAGCGATTTTCGGCCATTATTTACGACGGCATCCAGGAATCCTGATTTCGGCAAGGCTTTTCGTGAGTGCCTTCCTCGGGAATCGTTCGACTTCTGCTAACTTCTCAGCCTCCCGAAGTCGTATTTTTTCGGTTTTTGCTGACGTTTTCCTTTCTTCCCGGAAGCTCCTTTTTTGGCTAACCGTTTTTGGACTCACATCTTCAGCTTCAGTGCCCCTTTTTGGACTCATACTGATGCTTTTCCCCCTTTTTCAGAGATGGCTGACGATTCTGCCGCCTACTACAAGAGTCTCTTCCTTGGTCAGGTAGAGAAGGGAGAACAAGCAAAGAAAAGTGGCTCCAAAAGACGTAAGTCTACTGGGAGCGGACCGTCTTCGGCCAAGAAGTCAAAGAAGAGAGCCCTTACTCCACCTTCGGAAGATGTGGTGGAGGTCGATGAAGTTATTGCTACCTCCACCAAGGTTGATATCTCAACCGATGCGATAGCCACTTCCACCGACGCGATTGCAACCTTCGCCATGGTTGATGTCACTCCGATATCCACCAGGGTTGCTGCCCCCTCCGAAGTAGCTGCAACATCTTCTCAGGCTGTTACTGCTGCAGCCGAGGTGCCCGCCGGAGTAGTCACCCTTTTCACTCCGTCGAGTCCTACCTCGTCGGTGGAGCTTTTAGGCTCTTTGCCCGAGAGTCCTACTGTTAAAAAGCTGGAGAGACGTCGCAAGGACAAAGGCAAGCACATTCCGGCCTTTGTGGAGGAGGCTACCGGGGTTGCGCCAGGTTTGTGTCCGATTCTTTTTTGACACCTCCTCCCTCATAACTTGTGCTTTCAGGGAGCCCTTCCTGACTTGCGCCCCTCCATTTTACAGAGGACCGAGCGGCCCCAGTATGGATGGTTGACCATGCCCGAAGACGGGCTCTCCGGGACTCCCTTCTCCCGAAAGACAAGGTTCCGAGGGAGCCGTTTTGGTCTTTCACGGAGGACATGAACTTGTTCTCCAGGGATTGTCAAGAGATGGCTCCCCAGATGGCGAGGGGTGTTCTTACCGAGGCTTCTTCTAAGGCAGTTGCCGAGGAGTGTGCTTCTGGGGATATCCTCGCCGCTAGAGTTTCTGAGCGCGCCGCTCAGGTGATCTTTTTGGCCTCCTCTTTTTTGCCCAAGTGTTTTGCCTTTCCTTATGCTGCTTTTACTGAGGATTTTTCTCCTTCTTCTTCGTAGCTTTTGGGGTACAGTGAGCACCTCCGAGTTTGGGCGGCCGAGCAGTCTTCTGCCCGAGCTCGGGCTGAAAGTGAACTAGAGAAGGCCAGGCTCTTCTGTATTAACTCGGACATAGCTAATGTCGAGTTGAGGCGCATAGCCAGGGAGGAGGTGGTCCAGCTCCGGGATGAGTTCCTGATAGGCCAATCGGACCTCCTGAAGGACTTTTCCCGCAAAATGCGGGACCTTGGCGAGGAGGTTGTGCGTTTGACTTCGGCCAATGAGGTTATTCAGAAGGAGAAAGAAGAAGAAGCTGCCCTTCTGAAGAAAACTCTTGCCGAAAAAGCGGCTCTTCAAGCCAGGGTCTATTTTCTGAGGAGGAGTGTGATGAAGAGAAGGAACGTAAAGGGATTGGTGAGGAGGATTGCCGATCTTAAGGAGGAGATCCTGGGTCTCGAGAAAGAGGTTGCTGGTCTTGAGAATGAGGCGGACTTGCTAGACGTAGAAAGGGACAAAGCCGTCCAAATGTCGAAGGTGTCCTTTCAGGACGGCTTCTGTCTAGCTCGTCATCAATTTCTGCAACGATACCCGGACCTCGAGACCTCCTTTCTTGCGGCCTTGGATATTCCCGAGGGTCCTCGGTGGACTTGGTCGAAAGCTGATCACCTCAACCTGCCACCTGTTCCTCTACTTGCGCCGAAGGCGACGGCTAGAGACACGGGAGCCGGAACTTCTCGCGTCGCTGGGGATCCTTAGACATCCTAGGGTTTTTCGTTTTCGTGCTTCTCTTGTACTCCTCTTGTACCAAAGACCTTCTTTAATGGATTTTTCTTCATTTATTTGCTTTGTCTGGCTTGAGCAATTTTTGTTTTCCAGTTGCCCTGGCTACTTTCGGCTAGGGGATTTCGGAAAGTCATTCCTTGCCCTTTCTGCTGGCCGATCTCGCTTTCTCGACTATCAAAGACTTTTCAGGCGAACACTAGTCTGTCCTCGTTGATTGCCTTTGATGGACGCCGTGCCGACCTTCTTTTTAGAGAAGGAAAACGTAGCCTTTGAGCATGCGTGCTTCAGCCTTGTTCGGCGGGTAACCTGTGCAGGAGAAAAGAGAAATTTCTCTAAGTACCGCCTGTTTACCTAAAAATTCTAAGTATAGAACGAAATTCTAAGTATAGAACTCTTCTAGGATATTTCTCAATTTTCTCCCTTTGATGCTGCCAAGCTGATAATGCTCTCTTTCGGACCTTGCCCTGAATCAAGCGAGGTCCTTTTTTTTTTTTTTGGTGGCCGAAGTTCTCCCCTGAGATAGTCCTCGGGGGTCTGTCTTGGCCCTTCGGAGAATGAGATCTCCTTTTGGCGTTCAGCGCACTTTTGCGCCTACGGCCACCTTTTACGGAGAAAACACTTCTCCAGAGCTCGTTCACGCTTCAGGGAGTGGCTCGAGTTTGGTTCCCCATTTCGAGGCTATTTCTTTCTTTGCCGAGCATTCCTCCCAAGCTTGTTCTCTTTTTGGTGGTCAATTTCAGTCGTTAAACCAGGAAGTGAGGTCCTCTTTCTTAGCGGCCGAAGTTCTCCTCTGAGGTAGTTCTCGAGGTTTGGTTTTTGGCCTTTCGGAGAACGAGATCTGCTTTTGGTGTTTGGTGCAATTTTGTGCCCATGGCCACCTTTTTCGGAGAAGGCACCTCTCCTGAGCTCGTTCATGCTCTAGGGAGTGGCTCGAGCTCGTTCCCCTAATTCGAGGATATAGAATCTTTTAACAAGCATTCCTCTTGAGCTCGTTCTTCTTTCGGTGTTTCGCTAATCGGTCGAGTTCAGTTGTCAAACCGAGGTTATTTCCTCTTTCCGCCGAATCACTCGCGCTTCACTTGGTAGCTGTATTGCTCCAAGTGGGCACTGGCCTTTGTAGGCGAGTAAGGAAGGTTTTTTCTCCTTGGTTTTTCGGGAAGTTTGTCTGATAATTCCCAATTTTATCAAGGAATTTTCTCGGCCATTCTGGGTCTTCTCCCCTCTGCTTCTCCCAACCTTTCCATAGTCCCTTGTGCATACTTCTATTCGGGGGCTCCACTTCGGGGTTTCCACTTGCTTGTTGCCTTAGAACTAAGCTGGTGAACCGAAATGTCATTTCACTCCGAAGTTTAATGGCGAACTTTTTGGCCTCCTTTGTCTAAAGACTGAAGCCGTTATGCTGCCGGCAATAATATGCCATCTTCGTGCATCATGTTCCTTTAAGCAGGCTTTTGTATGCCTTTTGCCTGCTTGATCAGTAGGGGTTTTGTCTTGTCTCGCCAAACGAGGTGGTTTACTGTTTTCTCGTAGCATTTTGCTTCAGGCGTTGTTGGCAGTGAACCGTATTTGCCGAGGGCTAAGGGCAGTCTCTCGGGGTTACCCACTCCGACGGGAGTCTTTCGGGTATTTTATTCCGAAGGCAGTCTTTCGGGTGCTGGTGCGTTTTTTCTTTTTGGCCATTCTCGTCCTTTTTGGACGCATTTGTTCGCACCTCTTTTTGCGCGTTGTTCTGCACCTCTTTCTGCCGATGCCTTTCTATAATGGGCCTGAGCTTCCCTTCCGACGTTGTTCCTCTTCAATCAAGGAAGACTATCCGGAACATTTTCTGTACTTTTTGCCATTTCATCAGGATCTTTGGAAGATGCCTCTTTGTGGGGCATTTTTCCTTCCCTTGTCCCAGGTTTTTGTTCCCAGCAATGCCGGGCTTGGGTGATTCAACACTTTGTTAACCGAATATGCTAACTCAGGTGACTTCCCCATCCTCGGGCCTCCGAGGTACCGTTCCAGTGTCGCAGTGTTTTTGCGCCTGGGATTCCTTCGGCCGGGAGTTCTTTCTTTTGGCTTTCGCCTATACTCGGTCTTCGTTGGATTTCCCTTTTTCTGTTTCTGGACTTTCGGCAATAGTCTGCTGACGCCTGGGGTTATATTGCCCCTCTAGACTTGTGCGCGATGCAGTATCTTTGGAGTTCGGCGCACTTGCCCGTTTACTCTATTCCCTCTGACGTCGCGCGGGGGTGACTCCTTTTTGGACGATGGTAGTGTGTCCGTTGGAGTAGGATCATAGCCTTTTGCCTGTTTAATATCAACGCGTAGGCGTCTTTTCAGGGTAGTGGGCTTGGTGTTGCTGTCTGAGGAACAACAACCTTTCTTTGGCCCGAACTCTTTTGACCGGGGGGGGTCTGGACGGCACCGAATCTACCTTTCCCGTCCATCATGTTTCGAAGGAAAGCACGTCCTTTGGGTATTCATCCCACTACTCTTTGTTTCCCCCTGAGCTCTTGGGTCACCCCTACTCCCCTCGTCGAAAGGATTGAGAGAGGAGACTTCGGCTCGATATTTGCACACGAACATCTTCGGCCTATCCGCTGCAGTATTTCGACCACGGCGACGCGTGGGAAATTATGCAGGAAAGCCACGGCGATATCCGGAGGATGATCATCCCCGGGATGGGAAGTCCCTGTTCCTTAATTGTTCGGCCGCCGGGCGAGTCTCCGGCGCGGACGGGGGCCTCAGGGAGCCTTTTGTCCTTAGAACGCTGAGTTTTTGACCACGGCTGCCTGGAAAATTTCCCACAGACGGCGCCAAATGATGGCATCGGGTTGGCCATCGTTTGTGTTCCCGCCGTGGCTCCATGACGGGGGTCATAGGGACCTCCTGAGGAATGTCGTGTGTGGCCGTCCGATGGTGGATAGCGGGGGCCGTGAAGGATTTCCGGTGCTGGAGAGAGCCTGAAAATGGGACGCGCCAAGTAGTCCGGCCTGAAACATACAGAAAACAGGGGTTAGGAGGTCCCCGGAGTGGTTTTCCGGGGAGGAGCCTCCGACACCCAGGTCAGTGCCTCTAAATGACAAAGAGTAAGCACAAAATAGATTTGCCGGGAGTATTTCTCTGGTATGCACAGAAGGGGAAGAATCTCGTCGGAGGCGCTTTTCTGGCATGTTTAGAGAGAAAAGAGATGGCTAGAACTCTAGAGCCCTCCAAAAGGTCTGATGTCCCCCTTTTCTCAAGAGCCTTTCCTGTTGTAAATAGGGGAAAATGAGCCTCTCTGATTGTGACACGTGTATGGACGGATGCCTCCGTACCTCTAAGCAAAAAAAGAGGCCAGCCGTATGCAGGCTTTCTTGGGCAGTGATTTGTCGAGAATCGTGTCTCAGTGTGCCAGAGCATGGACTATAATGGCCTGTCAGAATGCTTGAGGTCAACATCTAGTGCGTACGGGCGAATATGTCAGAGACTTCTTCGTGGCATCCATCGCTCCTCCGAGGTCCCTTCGGCCGACGTTACCTTTTAGGGGGACGAGCAAGGACCTCTCCCCGGGGTGATACCGTTTTCTTCGGGGTGTTCTTTATTCTTCCGAAGTCGGTTCATTCGTCCTCTACTGGAGAGGCGATATGGGAGTTTTCCGAGGTTGGTACGATGGGGCTTCCGAGGTCGTATACCTCAGGTGTTTGGCTCCCTCTTTCTCCGAAGTCAGTGGACCAGGGCGATAGCACTTCGGCCATCAAGTTAGAACCTCTAATAGAAGAACTAAACCATTTGTGGGAGGATGGCATCGAAACATGGGATGTGTCATTAAGAGAAAATTTTGTCCTTCAAGTAGCACTATTGTGGATCATAAATGATTTCTCGGCTTATGACATACTTTTAGGATGGATGATGCATGGTCGTTTGTTTTGCCCAATTTGTATTTAGTTTGGTGGAAAAATTTCTTTCTTCAATTGTCACTGGCAATATCTTCCCATAGACCACCCATATAAAAGAAATAAAGTTTGTTTTAAAAAGGGCAAGTTAGAGAATTCATTGACTCCTAAGCATCTGTTAGGTATGGCAATATTTGAATGAATCTCCTTTCTTCTATTAATTGCTATAGATCGGTCACAAAATCACCCATGTGATTATGGAAAATCTCACAATTGGACAAAGCAAAGAATTTTCTTGGAGTTGCCTTATAGGGTGATGAACTTAATTCGGCATACTGGCATAAGCTGGATGTCATGCACATTGAGAAGAACGTGTTTGAGAATATTTAGAATACCATTAT
Source organism: Aquilaria sinensis (assembly GCA_005392925.1). Taxonomy (NCBI): domain Eukaryota; kingdom Viridiplantae; phylum Streptophyta; class Magnoliopsida; order Malvales; family Thymelaeaceae; genus Aquilaria; species Aquilaria sinensis. The sequence goes on from SMDT01000133.1 coordinate 77,920, forward strand.
GGGTGTAAAGAACAAAACCAAAGACAATGTTAAGGCATGGAAGGACATTGAGATTTATTGTAATCAGCCAGAGTTAAATATGGTTCCTCTTGAGGATGGTCGTTTCTTCAAACCAAAGGCCTGATTCACATTTGATGTTAACCAAAGGCAAGATGTTCTTTCTTGGGTTAAATCTCTAAGACTCCCAAATGGGTATGCCCCCAATCTTGGCATATGTTTTGATAGTTCTGATAGCTCTTTGTATGACATGAAGAGTCATGATTGTCATGTGATGATGCAGTAGCTTCTCCTCAATGCCCTTCAAGCACTTCTTGGGAATATATGAACACCATTAACAGAGTTAAGCTTATTTTTTTAGATATTTGTGCTCTCTAGAGCTAAATGCTAATCACTTGTTAGAGTTGGAGGCTAATATTCTAATTATCCTTTGTAAACTTAAGAGAATTTTTCCTCCTGGATTTTTTGAAATCATGGAGCATCTGCCAATTCACTTGCCACATAAAGCAAGGGTTGGAGGACCTGCTCAATATCAATGCATGTACAAATTTGAGCGGTGCATGCATGACTTAAAATGAAGGTTTATAATACTGCTTATATTGAGGGAATGATTTGTGAAGCATACCTTATAAAGTAAACTTCCATCTTTTGTTTCCACTATTTTAAATCCCATGTTCTGTGTATGGTAAACAAAGTTCCTTGAAATGATGATGGTGGTCCCGTCCCCTCTAATGGAGATGTCCATATTTAACTTTTCAGGTCATCCATATGGTGCATCTAGATATAGATTCTTTATAGACGATGAATTGAGACTTGCCAGCACATACATTCTACTAAACTATACTGAGATCAGGCCACATCTCAAGTAAGCATGGGTTTCATTCCATATTGATATCTTACATTTTCAAGCCCAACATTTCTTTTACAGCTAACTTATTTTCCCATCCTTTTGTAATGCAGATTATGTTTGTTAAGGAGGTACATGTGTGTACACCTTATATTTACCATGTCCTAGATGGATGTATACATTGAAAACAAATTTTCAAATTGGCTTAGAAACTATATAAGTGGATACAACTCACTATGTATATAAACTATTAATTTCCATCATTTGTCAATGTTTTTTCCAAACTTAAAATTAGTTTACATAAGTCAATTAACTATGAAACAATGTTGTCGATCAGATATTGTGGGATGTTGCATGTGGTCCTTCACGTTGAGTTGAGAAATGGCCTATATATTTCACAAATGGGTACTAGTTGCACATATGTGAATGGGACAAGGACAAGATAACATTCAATAATGGAGTGTTCATACAGAGGACCAATTCTAGTGAAGTTGAATGTGATTTTTATGGTATGTTACAAGAAGTCACTCAATTAGAATATCCTGGCTATCCATATAAAAAAGTTGTCTTGTTAAGGTGTGACTGGTATGACCTGACACTTGACCATGGAACTCGAGTTCATAAATAGTTTGTCTTAGTGGAGGTCCATGATGCCTTACAATATCAAAAGTTTGATCCATTCATTCTTGCATCACAGGCCAATCGAGTGTAGTACACATAATATTCAACAAAGTTACATGATAAAAATGGCTAGTCAGCTATGCTTAAGATAAAACCTAGACGGATCATCCATTATGAAATAATAGACAATGAGGATGTCTATCAAGAAAATGGAGGCTATATAAATCATGTAATTGAGGATGACCTTGTTAAGTAGTTGGCTGAGCCGGGATTAGGCGATAATATTGAAGAAGATATTCAAAGCATGGGTGTGAATGGTCATAATTCTGAAATTGAAGATGATGGGGCTGCTAATCATGTTACAAATGATGAGGAGTTTCAGTCTGATGGAACTAATAGTGATGAAAATGAGGTGTTTAACAACTATGCAAGCATTGGGTCGGGTGAATAAATAGTGCCAGTGTCCACATCAATGTCAAGTCATAAATGTGTCTAAATAAACATATTTGACAATTTCATGAGAATTCATGATAATTCTTTGAAAGTTTGAAAGATATGTACATTATTTTATGAATGAATTACTAATGACTGCAGATGTCGCCTAAAGGAGATAACACCTACTGGCACTGACCTGGGAAGTGATCTTTTACACAATTCAAGGAAATCCTATAGACAGAACTTCCTCAACCATAGAGCATAGGTTATTCTTCACCAATGACATGTTGATGCAGTTCTAGTAGCAGATGACACATCGGCCTCATCTGCTCATGTTTGGTCACATCCACACTATTCCAGCGGAGGTGGAGACACAACGTCTCCATATGGCCCCTGACGAACACATGTTAGTCACTCTTAGATGTGCATTCTTATGCCCCAAATTCAAACATACATACTGAAGATGTCCCATCATCAATGTCACTGGCACTGACCCGACCTCAGCTGAGGATCAACCCTAACGACAACATGTAAGTAATGACCATCTTACAAACTATCTATAACCTAGAAATTTAATGGGTAAATTTACCATAAACTTGTACGACATGTAACTACTACTTTCATGCATCATTTTCACTCTGTAGATTCCTTCCAGCTAGAATGACATGGCTGGTCACACCAAGCTTGACCACACATTTCAAGCCATATCCTAATTGGTCACATGTCTTTGTATCAGATATTCAACAATGGTGGTGTGTTTTTGAGGTAATTGTCATGTTAGTACTATATCATAATTTCATATAAATGTAGTAATTTCATTCTTCATGCTTTAATGATTGATTTATTATCCTTTGTAGAGGAGCTATGAGTGGGACCCGACACACCACAATGAGGTGTATCAGATATGGCATATCTTGGGGCTACAACACTTCTGGAGTGTCATGACAAAGATGAAGCAAGTCAAGGATCCTATGAAATGTCGAGTGAAGGCAAATTTCATGTCCAATGATGCATATGTGGAAATAGAGGCAAATTGGGCTAGTCCTGAGTTTATTCAAAAATCTACTAGGTTAAAGGCAATCCAAACATCTGTCAGTGAGAAGGATTCTCAGTCTGCTCATGTAATATGAAATATGGGGGGGTCAATCTTGATGTCTACACATTGAGGTTAAATGGTAAACCCTTCATCTTCCTATACGTTACATTTAAGCTTATTAATTACCGATAATACACATTACTTTGAATTAACATTCTATTAGAAAGATAGAGATCTAAAGAAGAAGGACCCTGACTTGTTCAAGGTCCTTCTAGTGACACATAAAATGAAGAATGGACAATATGTTAGTAAGCGTTTCGAAGAAATTGCTATAAGTATAATAACTTCTTTTTCCTACTAGCCTTAAGTCAAACTTGTGATAACCAAATACGATTGCTCAAATGCGTTAACATCTTTTGTAGGCCTGGATCGGTGATGAGATTGAGGAGCAAACAAAGCAACAACAGGGAGTAGAGCCTGCGTAAGAAATTGATCAATTTGCCATCATTGGTACTACATCCGGTGGGAAAATAAGAGGACATGTTTTCAGTTTGGGGTCAAAGTAGTATGTTGTCCTGTGACATCGAATGCCTGGTGGGCTCCCACCTACTGACCTCACTTAGACACCACAGTCCAACAAGCAAGTATAAAAGATGATGATAGAGGAGATTGCTCAAAGGGATGCCGAGTGCGAGAAGAAGCTAAAGCGGCTCAAAAGGAGACAGAGAGTTGAGATGGACACGAATAAGGCTGCCTTATAAGCGAACCGGGCTTAGTTAGAGATGATTTGTTGTTCATTGAACTTTCCCTGCCCACTGCCTAAATTGGTTCTATAGTATACCGATAAGTTGGACTCGGATATTAAGTAGTTTGCTTGATTACCATTCGGAATAGGTACATTATCATGTGATTCCTATGTCATAAGGCTTCGACAAAATTTCTAAGACCTGAGACTTGGATGAACTTTCTAAGATGTTGCATTATGGTAGCTTCTATGAAATGTTGAAGACATATAACTCCTTGTTCTTATTATGATGTATGAATGACCTTAAGATGCACATTATTGAAATTGAATTTACGTTTGTGTTGACCACTCAAAATTGGATGAATAACAAGCATGTGGGAACACATAAATTAGCATATTGAATATAGAAATTGACAGAATTAAGGAATCTAGAATCAAGATGGGCCTTTGGAAGCCTACCAATGCATATGTGTTGGTAAATTACCAATGGCCTAACCTATTTGTAACTTATCAACAACCTACCATGTTGGTAAATTACCAAGGGCCTAACTTGTTGGTAACTTACCAATGGCCTAACACATTAGTATGTTACCAACGGCCTAACTCATTGGTAAATTACCAATGTCTTCCACTGGTAATTTACCAATGAGTTAAGCTATTGGTAACATACCAATAGCTTAAACCATTGGTAATTTACCAATGGCCTAGATCATTGGTAATTACAGATCATTGGTAATTACCAACGCATACATGTTGGAAAATCCTTAAGCCATTGGAAAACCGGTTTGGTCTATAACTGTTTTTAATTACCAATGGCCAAATTACCAACGTGCTTATGTAGGAAATTACTAGTGGTTTAAGTTTTGGCCATTGGTAATATGGTTTCCAATGATTGATTTACCAATGGGTTGTTTCCAATGGTTACGCATTGGTACTTTTGCATTTTCCAATGTGCACATTACAATGCCACCCAAATTTTACCCATAAATTAAAAATCATACTTATTAATAAGAAGATTCTGTCCATGAACAACAACTATCATATACCCATTCAAGAAAATCAACAAATTCCTCAAGAAATCATATTCAAGTTGGAGAGAAATGTACGTATAGAGAGAGAAACTAGAGAAAGCATTACAAAAAAAATTACAATTAACCAAGTGAACCCTATAGCAATGATATGACAAGTGTTGGTTGAACCAAAATGTAGAATCCTATACAAATGGAAAAACATGCCTTGGTAAAGGATACAATAGTTTACCAATGGATTACATTTATTTGTTGGTATATACCTATCTACTAACTGAAATTTATTAAACCATAGGAAAAAAGGCTAATGATAATAAGAGAAAAAACTAAAAAAAAAAAAAAAATTTGCACTATATTACGCAAGAGAGTTTTTGACATTCGCACATGAGACTCTTCCACTAAAGAGTGGAGAAATAGTTTCTGACCCTTCATCTATTAGTGTTGTGCCCAGAAGTCAATCATGAAATGATTGTATTTTTGCATATTGAGTCATGATATTTTATTAAGATATTAATCCAGCAATTACGTTTGTTGTTTTGTTTCTGTGTAACGTAATAAACATAATTGTAACCCTAGAATAATGATATTCTCAAATGTCCCTAATCTATTATTATTGTGAAGCAGGTTACAATAATACATAACGACTAGCATATGTGGAGACTAATATGAGATATGTAGTCTACATATAAATACAAGTTGGAGAACTTGTTACTGGAACGACCCACCATGAGAATGCTACATAGATCGTTATATGAGTGTCATAAGTGATTCTCATAGTGATCATGGTATATGTAGTCCTTTGACCTAAGGTCATCAAGGTTCCCTACATGTGAGTCACATACTTTGATACTTCCCTTTGTTACTCGTAACTGAGTGAACCTGAAGGACGTCATTGGGTATGTCAAATATCATGTAGAGGGATTTGTATGATCAAGATGGGATTTGTCCCTCCTATGTAACAGGAGTGATATCTTCGGGCCCTTGATAGAGTGAGACTTAGAAAATGCATGGCCATGCTTGGATGAGTTGATATATGATATCAATGTCATCAGTTTCAGTTAGTCTACTCGGTAATCAAGAAACCAAAGATTGGGCTATACAAGAGTGACATATTCGATGTCTTGTGCCTAGTCTTGATATCTTGGACAAAGGGACAATGGCATACATGGGTAATGATCATAAAGGTTTAGTCGAATTACCGACAATCTTATCACTTGGGCAGCAATGATGTTTTGCTAGACACCACTCATTACTTATGATCATAAATGTGATTTATGATCATTGCCAACGTGGTAAGAGCCTATTGGGTCGCACACATAGAGCTATTTGGATTATTAGAGTGCATGGGCTAATTATTTGGGTTATAGTTTCATGATAATTTCATGTTAATAATTGGCCCAAAAGTTGAGTCATTATTAAGCCCAAAATTAAAGCCTAATTGGATTAAGGCTTTGAAACCCATTAGGCCTAGAAGTTGAGTCTCACTATAAATATAACTTTTAGTGAGAAATTCGTAGCTTTGCCCTAGCCTCTCAAAAGTGACAGCTATATTCTTCTCTTGCTATTCCTTAAAAGAAGCAAGCTAGAATTGCGAGCATAAGAAAAACGCATCTGCCGGGACATGATGAAAGCGTGGTGATCCCAAGAGGCTCATGTGGATACCATAGAGAGTTTGAACACATCAACTATTCAGGTTTTGTGATTCGACTCTACAGTCGGGTGAGAGATCTCAACCCAAATTAGGAATGAAAATTTTTTAACACCCGGTTTATCCTGTTTCACTTGGATCTTGGAGGGTTTCGGTTAAATTCCGCTACGCTTGTTTGGCTCCCAAAACCCTACATAATCACCCTACACAAACCTACAACATTGTCATTGCCGCCACTAAGAACCATTCTTCTCCCAACATACATTGTCAACAACCCTTCTTCTCCCAGGAGCTGCCGCCTTATACTTGCTTTGGCCTTATTATCTTAGGTCCGCTTCATAATTATCATTGATCCTCGGTAAAGAACCTTTTCCTCACTGCCAACTGTTGAGTAATCAAACTCTCCTTCCAATTCTTATCATTTCCAGCTAATTGATTCTCTTGGTAGTGTATTGCTACTCATCTTCCTCCACTTGTCGTGACATCAACTTTAAGAAGGAACCAAGAAGCTTCTGTCAAGTGAGAATTTAAGTCAATTTCATTATTTTCTGTTAATAATTTAAGGGACACACGGTTCTAGTTAATTGTCCCTCTTAATGTTGTGGTTACACTTAAACATTTTGCATCTACTATTTCTGTTGTTGGAAATACATTAAAAAGTGAGATATGCAAGTTTATGTGTGGAAGAATCTTGGTTCAAGACATTTCTTCTCATCGTTGGTCTTACACTTCTATGACCGCCACTTGTATGATGCTTTTAGAGTCTTACAATGAGACGTAGTTGACTGCGGAATTTGTGGAGTTTGAATTAAAGATAAGCTTATAGTCTTTACATGGCTATCTTAAATTCTCTTATAGAACATACTTGTCCAAATATTTGATATAATGTTTTCATCATGGAAAGGCTCCTATAACACAATCACTAGCAGCCTCTCATATGATCATTCTCAAGTTATAAGTTTGTTTATCATTCCTAACTTTATGTGTTTCTTTTGCTGAAGATTATAATATAAGGTCATGATAATATTTTATCAGTGCTGGGTTGCCTTCCTAGCTTCACATGTTATTTTGGTGAAGATTATAATATTTGGTGATAACTATATTTAGAGAACTTAAAATATTGTTCAGTAAAACTTTTGTCCAACAAGAAGTCTCGTGCTAACTATCAATGTTTTCTATCTAGTCCTATAGGACAACACATCAGAACTCTACTAGCTGTCCAACATTAGGTTGACACATATCAATGTTTATAAAACATTAGAAAGGTTTACACATTTAAAATAAATATTATGCTTAATCCAATACAGATCAGTCTGTGGCTTCTACTTCTGGTTTCGGTTTGATTTGTGGGAAAGAAAAGATTTATGATTTTGAATTTACTCTTCTCGCTCTCATCTCTGCAATTGTTATACTAAGATCAATAGAAATAAAATTAGAAACATTCGACCCTGGCACATGAAATTAAAGCACATAGTAACTTGTGTTTTCTTGTTTTTTTTCTTCTCCTTTTCTTTTAAATTTTGCAACATCTAGGTGGCTTTCTTCGGCCTCTAAATCGATCACCGTGTTGCCTTTAGTTTTAGTCCTAAGAATGTTATAGAATATCTTTGTATGCAAGCTCTATTAAGTAAGTTACTTTGCTATTTGCAGGTTGGCCGGGCGCTTAAGAGCCTGTTCGCTAAGGGTGTTATGAAGAAAGAGGACATTTTATCACGTCCAAAATCTAGTACTTTTTCAGCATTTAGTTCGTTATAATTTCTTTGTGTTTTAATCTCCACGCAAGGTATTGGAAATTTCTTTTAGGACTTGACATTATTATTTGAAATCATGAATTCCTATTTTTTAGTTGCTATACCGTAGCGTCTAACTATTGATAAACTAGCTTTATACTTATTAGTTTACAAATTTATTTCTGAAAAAGAGTTTCTTTTTAGGGAAAGTAAGCAATGGATAGAAGTTGGATGTACCTCAAGCCTATAAACAGTCAAGAATACATAGATGGTGTCCATGGTTTTCTTGATTTTGTTTTTTAGGGGGCACCTATAGATGGGAAGGTTATTTGCCTTTATTCGAGGTGCCTTAGCTTATTTAAATGCATTAAAGATGAAATGTCTAAACATTTGGTTTGTCAATGATTTATGAAAAATTATGGCAGATTGACTACTGGTGAAGGGGCTTTAAGAACTTCAACCGTGGGCAACTCGTTAGATGAACAAACGGGTTATAGACATGATATGATGGAGTTATTGTCTGATATAACCCCAATGATGCTGAAAGATGAGAATATGGATGCATTAGAATATGGTGATGTGAGTGATTTGCTTGATGGCCATGCACCCACACCACCAACACCTTCCCAATCCAGTAAACAATTCTATGAGTTACTTAGAGATGCTGACAAAAAATTATATCAAATGTTTAACCCGTCCAATGAATGGAAAAAATCATTTTTTTTTTGTTATTAGCGACTATATTAATATATATGAATTGATATTGAAATCTAATTATATATATATAAAGCAGTACATATCTAATGGAGCCTATCGTCTTTTCTTTAATCTGCATTTTCTTTAACTGCCACATCACCATTTTTTGTTAATTTGATTTTTTGAATGAACGGTATAGTGTAAGATAAGAGTTGGAATCCCGAAAATAACCTTCGTTAAAACTAGCAGTGCCAATAACGCTGTTAAGTATCTTTCAAAGGTTGTTAGCTGAAGTATTTTGGGCATGTCGGTAAACTTATCTCCAAATAAAACACGCACGTTGAAATTTATTTTTCATTAATAGTAGTAAATTAATTCCATAATTACCAATATGTTGTTAATAGGAGTAATCATTACCATAAATAAAAATAGTTAATTAAAAAATTAACCAATGTGAATTCAAATTTTACGATTTCCTTACAAAATTCAACACGGAATTGATTTCAATTTATACATTAATTATGCCACACAAGGAAATTCTGATATGTCAGAACAATTAACGAATGTGCTTTCAGAAAATAGCCAAATTAAAGGAATCAATTAGTTAAATTAAATAAGGAAATGGCAACATATTAACGTAATGTCCCTTTACAAATTAAATCAACAATTATTAAGTAATGAATAGGACCAAATTTACCAATGCAACCATATACAGTGCTATAAAACCCGATCATTAGTAGGATTCTAACATCCTTCACATCCGTAGTTCAATTCTTCTGTGTACCTGCTGTTACAAAATGAATTTGATCACTTATATTAGTTTGCAATCTTGTCCAATACATAAATGCCAGAAATTTGATTTCTTTTTGCATGTTTTTTTTTTCCAGACAAGCATACAGCAGGAGAAGAGTAGCAGGTAACTGATTAACTTCTGTTCATCTACATCTCTTACAAAAAGATGCAATACTAGAACTTAAAACTTATTTTTCTGTCTAGTGTGTTTGGTACAGAATACAGCCATCAAAAAGGAATTTTACCCAGACTACGCTAAGGCACTTAATCAATTGATCAATCACATCTAAAATGTCAGTTATTGTACTTTGCCGTTTTGTTATTATCTACCAATTATGTCATAGATTATTTCATTCAATAGTATCAGACTCTGCCCTCTTATCAATATACAAAATCAAACACTAACATATACTGGTAAAGGGAAAAGTGTAGGATTAAGGGATTACCTGTACACAGCTGAATATTTGCAAAGAAGTTATTAATTTATAGCTTGAAGGTTTGAATATGCTTCCTGTGAAAAATATAATTTACTGTTCATCAACTGTAGAATTCACATAGCCCTTTTTTTTTCTTTTCTTCTTCTAACTTATGGTCAAACGCCTCTTTTGATCCCAAAATTTTTCACATCTGCCATAATGCTCCCCCACTTTAGCATTCTGTCACCAGCTAGAGGGTAGATCATCTGCTGACGGCGACCTAATTGTCACATCATAAAAATTGGGTAACATTACTAGATATAATAAATATTACATAGACCCAATATTATTTTGTATCTTTTTGTGATACGTCCGCCCACAATTCCAGTTTTGTTTTTGCAGAATGGTCAAATCTCCTCTTTAGTCCCTGGACATAACATTCTAGCTAAAATGATCCCCAACTTTCATGATCTGTCATAATTTTTTTTTCCTTTTTGCTAATCAAAATTTTTGTATATACTAAAAGTCAAAGGTTTTTAAGGAGATGAGAAGAGGGCTATCTTAATCTCTAGTTGCAGGTGTGGCATGTTTTATATACACGACATGAACTTTTAGAAAAAAAAATTTTGATGACATAGTTAAATTCAAAATGATAAAATCTTAAATGAAAGTGAATGACATGCTTTTATTAACTATGTTAAATACCAAAAGCTTTTTCTTTTGCGTGGTTTGACTTAGAGTTTTAATTATATAGGTTTGATTCAAAGTTTTAATTAGTTGAAACAAATGCACATTTTTCATAATGTATGAGTACTTTACATATATTTGATTTATAGTTTTGATTTGTTGAAACAAGTGAACAATTTCTATTATGCATAAGTGCACATTCTTTAAAGATTTTATTTCATCATTAATTCATTAGTGAGCAAAAAATCTGAAAAACATATGCCTGTATATTATGCAATGTTATCCTACACTATGAACATCAGAAACTTTCTTTCTCTTAATAGTTTAATTGAATTATTTTAATTATTTTTCATTTATTATCTTTAATGCTTTTTTTATACTATATAAACAAATATTCAGTTGACTACTTTATGTACTTATAATTATTTATACTAAGATTTTACTTAATGTCAAGGTAAATCTTGCACTTTAACATTATTCCATCAATGGCTTATATTAATTATATTACTGCTAACACACATACCTCGATTACTTCTAAAAGTTGTGGGGTTTTTAATGTTCATCATTGAAGATGAACAATTTTTTTTCCCTTTTTCAAACACAATTGACTCTTCCTTAAGTTCTATTCCCTTTTCACAAAGTACTTGTATTTTTTAGAGCCCATTTTACAATTTATCCAATTTCAAGTTATCTGGTTAAATGTCAATTTAATCCCTTAGCTTCTACTCTTTTCCACGTTCATCCCTATTTTCTATCCATCTTTTATTTTGGTCCTCAAATTTAATAAATATTTAACTAGATTATTTCTATTTGTTCTCTTGGTCCCCAACATTTTTATTGTTTTTATGTACTATATTCTAAAGTAAGACATTAGTTATCATAATTTATTTTTTTTTGTGTTAAGCCATTTTTGTACATTCATTAAATCAATTGTTAAGCCTCCAATACCTAATATGTTTTCATTTTCAATCTTGGTTCAAACTTTTTTTTGTTGCTTTTCTTTAATTTTGTTTTTCAAAATAAAACTTTAATTATTATAATTTACATCATTCTAGCTATGGTTCTGATTGATTTGACTTTAATTAAATTTTTTATTTTTATCTGTATTAAATTAATGGTTAAATTGTAAATTTATTAACATAAATTAAGCACAATTTTATGTTTCAATCATATTATTTTATTATTTATGATTGCGTATTGTAGTATAACTTGTTCTCTATGGTTTAATAAAATAATTTGGTCTATAATTACTAAAATTGGAAGTAAATTTTTCTAAATAAATTTCTCATTGATATTAAAAATTAGAATTTAATTTGTTAAAAGAGGAAAATTTTTAGTTATGTTATGTTTCTATTTACCTAATTTCAGTTATTGTTAAGGTAGTTTGGCTTTAATCATTTTTTTCATATTTTTTAATTATTTATTATTTAAATTTTTTGTACTAAACTTATTGTGAAAAAATATCTACTACATCATGTGGGCAAGTGCACCCCATGCAAGACTAATTTTGATGGTTTGTCTACTGAAGGTAGTTGATAAAACTAAACAAAGAATACTTATCTTAAATTTTTTCCTCATGCTTCTCATCAAAACATTGAACATGCAATGATTTCTGGTAATCAAAGAAAACAATCTACAACAAATGAAACATTGTTTAATGCGAATCAACAATGTCCAACTAAGTGAGTAAACTTATATTATAAGTTACAGTAACAACTAAGTACTTATGGTATAATGGTAAAGATTAACATTTTATGAGAAATGGAATCTAACTCATTTCTGTGTAAATTAAAAGGCACCTGTTTACTACTGCATGTCAACAACAAGTTCATGTACATCAGAATGTTGTATCTGTGGTTTAAATGAAAAATAATTGTGAGAATCGAATATTAAAAAGCCAGTGTAGGTGTAACGATTTGGTCAGATATTAACCAATTTGGTCTCAGTGAATGAAAGACCAAAATCAGACATGATCCGATCTGATCTCAGTAAAAACCAACAGAGGAGCAAAATTTGTTTACTGGAAGGTTTAACCCAGATATTAAGAGATCTACTATCGGTAAATACCAAAAAATCATATTCAGTAGATACCCTTTTAGAACATATAGTTTTGTCTAGATCTGATGATAAAAAATAAGTTGAAAAAATAAGATACAAATCAATGAAATAAAAATATAAACAGAACGCAATGAAAAAAAAATCCTGCTAAAACAAAGCACCTACTGTGAAAGATTTTTTCGCTTGCATGTAAACAGAAATGAAATGCAGAGCGACCTGTACCCGATAAAAAAAATAAGAAAAAATAGGAAACGAAACCTTTTACAAAGATGAGACGAGATTTTGAAAAAAAAAAAAAACATCTCAGTTTTACCAGATCTGTTAAGATCTAACTTAAACGCATTTTCTTGGTTAAAATGATAAAAAGGGAACAAAAAAAGTTGTAGAACAGTAAAGAAATTTTTAGAAAAGGATCGGAAGTTAAATCGTGTAGAAAAAATGAAGAATAAAATGCTCAAACTACTTACCATCGACGACTGATGAAGGAAGGTGGCCGGACGGCAACATACGAAGAGAGGAAAGCGTCAGACGAGGGAGAGTAGATACGTGGGGGAGATAGAGTTTGGTGCATTATTCTCAAGGAAACAAATGGTCCTAACAGCTGTGACTTTTTGTTTTGTCTGTCCGTTTAATTATAATAAAGGTCCTTACATTTGTTAAGATAGCACACTTTTAGTCCCAAAATTTTTATTTTTGACATAAAAGCCCTCACTGTTTTAAAAACTTCGACACTAATATGTTGTAAATGATTATTTGTGATTACTTATTTTTGTGGTCACAAAGGTATGTTTTAAAATATGATCACCAAAATAGAAATCTTTGAGAATAAGGCCAAAGTTTCTCGAATTAACCCAGTTTAATACTCTTAAAATTATTTGGGCTGGCCAACATGTATAAATTCCATTAGCTAAATATTATATCAATTTTCTGTTGCATTATATTGTTAAATTTATTTTCTCTATATGGACCGATCTGACACATGTGTTTATGTTAATTTGTTACTCTTATTCAACAAAACAAATAACATTTATAGGTTAATTGTTACAAAAAAATTTTAATACAAAATAATATTTAATTTCTTAAAGTATAAAAGTTAGTTATTATACAAGGAAACAATTTTTTTTTCTTTTTCAATAGTGGACCAATTACACCATCTGAGGAGTGAATATCAATTAGTAGTAATGAATTTCACAATATAGTTCATAATTCATCATCATCATCTACTTCTGGTATTATACTTTAAGATCAAGAAATTCGAGTTGCTAAAATATTATATGTTATCACAAAATAAAATTCAAAGCTCTTTGTATATGCATTTTACCAATAATTATAATTGTTCACATTATTTTCCAGGTCACAGTTCTGCCATCACCCCATATATTAGTTATCAACAAGATCTAATAAAAACACATTAGATGGCCATTCTTCAAAATGGTATAATCAGAACACTTATTATGCTTTAACATTTTTCATTTTGATGCCTCTTCTAAGTTATATGATCATTATTGTGTCTTGTACTTACTTTTTTTGATCCCGTGGCAACACCGGATATATAAACTAGTTATCTATAACATTAGAATCAGATAGAAATAAATACCATAAAAATTATGATCAAATTGTCATGATTATTTACAAATTGAATAGTGATTCCTCAAATATTAAAGTCTGTATGGCCATTTTTTTTGTTCTAAAATTTATGATCATTCTGAATTACCCACTATACATGTTCCTAGCCTCTATCAATAAAGTTAAACTAAAATTTCAAAAATATAAATTTCCAACAAAAATGATTTAATTTTTAATTTTTTTCAAAAATAAATATATTTTTAAGGAAAATTGAGGTTTTCTTTCCTTTATGAAAATAGTCTTTTAAATTTTAATTTTAAACATAATCCACACCAATTGAGAGTCAATATTTCCTCCATAACAAAAGCACTTGAATAATGTCTTATGAAAAATAATTGATTTATTTACTTTTTTTCATTTACATATTGAAAAATACTATGAAAGTAATCATAGGAAAAATTTTTGAAGTAGTTTTAATTTTATTCTAAAATATTATTAAATAAATCATCAGTTGTTGAAGGTAGCAACATCATAAGTTTTAGTATAAAAACCTTGAAAGATAAACAAGTGACCAAACAAGCGATATGGACTAAACTTTTGTAACAATAAGGGAATTGGAATGAGAGAAAAAAAAATCAAATTTAAAGTTAAAAAAAAAAAAGTACCCAAACCTGAATACAAATAAAAATTTTAAAAAGGGGGAAATTCAAAGCCTTTATCACGAGATTGTTTAAAACAAAATGATAGAAATTCTATTTTATGACCGTGATGGTACAATAACAACATAAAGTAAAGAAACATAATAATATATATCAGTTTTTTAAAAAACAAAATTATTTAGATTTTACAATATTAAACATTGCATGTCATTTTGAAAGCTCTTCTTACTTCTTAGTGCTATGATTTGCAATAAAATACATATGGAATTGAATCTCAACTCCATCTTATATTTCCTATAGTTTTTGCACATAGTAATTGCTTTTTCATTTTAAAATCTTATTGAAAAATAAAAGGGAAAAATGGAAAAATAAAATTCATAGATTAGCATTAGAAATTGATCAAGACAAATGGATGAATTTATAGAATGACAACAAACTTATTTATAAGATTGAAATTTTACCGAATGAGAAACATATTATATTTAACTATGTATAACTATCAAAAGAAATATACAAAATGTTTGAAATTTGACCAATTTATTAAGTTAGATTAGAAGATCATGCATGTACTTTGAATCCATCAATATAGAAAGATTTAGATGTGACAGGAACATTTCACTTAGTAACTTCTCATATCCTTAGATACATCAATTGCATTGATGTATATTTCCAAAAAATTAAATGGAGTCTTATAGACTTTTTAACAAAAAATTGGAAGCATACATTTATCTCCAAGTTTCTTACTTAGGAAGTTTAAACAATTGCATTGGGATGTGAAAAAGTTTATTTCCGTACATGCATGCAGTCACTTGTTCACAGAATTTGAATGTAGCTAAAAATAATTTTATTAATACATAATATAATTAATATCAAATGATAAATTTAATAATAATCACATACAAATTTATTACGGTGATGCCCAATTTTACATATATGTTATAGATTGTGAGAAACATAGTAAGCTTTCTTCCATTGTACATCTGTTCCATCTTAAGTGAATTAATGGATGGGGTAACAAGTCCTTTTCCATGCTATTAGAGTTTTCAAAAAAGTTGTTGCTTAAAGGTAATTTGTTGCCTGGCTTATTTTATAAAGCTAAACAAATCATCTCAAATTTAAGGCTAGGTTATAAGAAGGTTCATGCTTTTTCAAATGATTACTTGTTTTTTTTAAGCTGAGAAGAAAGATACAAAAGTTTGATAAGTGTGTGGAGCTTATGGGTAGGAAATCAATGGTATAGATGAAGATCTTGAGTATCCACCAAGGTCAATAAGAAAAAAGAAACCTACAAAGTTTCTGCCTTGGTTCATCTTAAAACCAAGGCTATGAAGGCTATTTCTTCCTGAAAAATTGCAGCTCTTTTGAGATGGCATGATGACAAACCTCATCCAGATGATAAAAAAAAAAAAAAGCATCCATTTGATTCTTTGGCTTGCAAACACTTTGATTCTCAATTTCCACAATTCTCTTCTGATCCACATAATGCTTCACTAGCTTTAGCCTTAGATGGTTTCAATCCATTCAAAACCATGAATATTGGTCATAGCACATGGCCAATCATCTTGATACCTTACGATTTATCCTTATGGCTGGTTATGAAACAACCCAACCTTATTCTTTCTTTGCTTATCTCGGGCCCAAGAGCGCATGGCAGCAAATTAGATGTCTTCATGCAGCCATTAATATAGGAGTTGAACGAGCTATGGGATATGGGAATTGAGACCTTTTATGCTTCTCCTGATGAATATTTCCAGATGCACATTGCAATAAAGACCACAATTAATTATTTCCCTAGATCTGTAACTCTTTTAGGATATATTACTAAAGGGGAATTTGCTTGTCCATGTTGTGAGGTTGATGCCACATAAAAATGGTTACATCATGGTAGGAAATTCAATTATATGGGACATCGTCACTGCTTAGAACCCAACCACAACTTTTATAGAGACTTTTAATGTTTTGATGGTAAAAAAGAGTTAAGACCTCCCCACATCCATCTTTTCGATGATGAAGTTTTTTATGCAATTGGAAGGTCTTGATTTCTTTTATGATAATGTGGGTTTAGGGCCATGGAAGGAAAGAATTTATGACTGGGAATAGAAAAAGAGTTATACGTAAAAATCCTAATGATGAATCTCAACAATAAGCACGTTGATATGTGCTATTTAATATTGAATCTATCGTGTAATATAGGAGTTAAGATCTTGTTTGTTGTTAAATTGTCAAAATATGTATTAACATGTCTACCTTAATAGAAAATAATCAATTATCATTCATGTAGTGAACATAAAGACATTTTACAATGGAAATTTTATGGTACAAAGTTTGGGCCATATGAGCTAGATAGGGCTTAATGTGAACAACTTAGTGGCTAGTTACGTCGAAGGGTTAGCACTTTTATGCGTGTATCTATATTTTTATGTGTTTTTTCTTTTACTAAATTTCCTCAAAATAAATTTTAGCTAACACAATTAGATGAGGAAGGGTCCTGAAATCATTGATGAAATCAAATGGCTTACTTATGGCCCTAGTAACTTGATTAGATCCTACACTGGTTATATTGTGAAGAGATTCAGGTTTTACACAAGAAAACATGATAGATACCTAAAAACTCAAGACAACGGTGTTGTTGTGCTAGTGAATTATGCCATCTATGGGAGCTTCATAAAGGAGATTATCCAATTGAACTACTCTAGTATAAAAAAGGTTGATCTATTTAAGTGTGACTAGATTGATGTTAATAGAGGACGTAAAAATGACAAGTTTGGTGCCCCCATTGTGAATTTTTCACATTTAGTGCAAAAAGGACACGATTTAGAAAATGACCCTTTTGTCTTCGTATCACAAGTTACAAGATCTCTATGATATAGGTAAAAAGGCTTCCTTCAATGTTGGTGTAGAAGTATCTGAAGATCCGTGTAACCAGCAATAGTTGTATAAAGTTGGGATTGATGCTAAGGATGGTGTTGATATCACAGCAAAAATGGAAAAAGAATGTGTGCATGATATAGATGTCGATTGATATCAAGATTCACTTTTCCAAATTTTCTTACATGATATGAACCTATTATTAATTTTCAAAATTAATTTTTTCTACATATGAACCTGCTATTATGGGATCTTAAGTATGTGGCTTTTATCTTTCTAAATGGCCTAGATCTCAGCAATTTCAATATTGGCAAGTAAAACTAACAATAAGGCCATGTAACCACATATTTTTTTGCATAAGACAGAGATTTATCTGCTTCAAATTCTTATTGGTTCCATTCTTTTAAAATAGTTGAAAACATTGAAAGAAGAGTTAGGATAACATTTTTATGATTTATTTTTCCCTTTTTTTTCATTCTACCATTTTCTACATGCCAGTGCTTGGAAGGTAGGAGAAAATTTCAGGTAACTTAACTGTAAGGTCCAAACCTAAGATGTCACATATAGATATGGTTTGAAATAATGAACTAGAAATCATTCTGTTTTATTACTGCTTCTTTAGAGGATCAATTGGTGAAGTTGCGGTCATATATAGATAATGATAATTATGTCTTATAGGTTAAGTGTTTTGAACTTGTGATATCAACAAGGCCTAAATACCCAAATGACCCATGTACTATAGTGACTTGATCATTGGCACCCCTGAACTTTGATGACTAGGACATTTTGCCCATTTGACTCAATAACTCAATCATGTGACAATGGGAAAGCCATGGAACTGCCACTTAAAAAACTTCCTAAATTGTATCTTATGTATCCTAATTTTTCATCTCCTCTACTTAGGCCATCATTTTCAATCTAAGCCTCCACTTCTCCAATCATTGACTCCCCTCTCAAGTATAGCCAACCTACAACCTCTATCACTCTTTGCCTTTCATCCTCTAGATTGCCTTTTTAATTTTGTCTTAAAAGCATATGATATGAGCTCTCTGAGCTATGTAATTCCATTTCATCCAAGACTCTTCAACTTCCCAATTTTCCTACAAAGCTACCAAATTCACCCATAAAACTAAAATAATAACATATAACACAACCTTACAAAATCGATTCTATCAAATCGACAAGTTGAAGCTACACAAACTTGTTCCCATCCAAACAACACCACCAAGCAAAAAGGCAAATAACATGCTCACATTTAGTTATGTTTTCTATAGTTTTTTCCCTTGTATTTGCTTGTATTTTTATATGTTTTTTCTAGGATATGGTGCTTAATTACATCATAGTTTTTTTTAGGTAATATTTTAGCTTCATTTGAGTTAGGAAGGATTTTGGTGAAGTTTTGGAACTAAATTACAGGTTTTGGAAAAGTTTTAAAGCTGACATGCCCATGTTTCAAACTAGGTTGTAATAAGTTAGATTTTAAGTTTCAAAAAGGTAACATAGCCTCTCAAATGGCCATGTATCAACCTGTGTTTGCCCAAATTTTAGGGTTTTTTAGGCTATTTCAGAGAAAAAAGGATGAGAACAGGAAGTAGGTAGAGTTGGATAGAGAAAAAAAAAAAGTTTTAATGGAGGAAGGCTGCCGGGGGCTATTATGATGATCAACACCACTTTATGAGCATTGGATTGAAGAAATTTGGCCATGGATCATTCTTTTCTTAGTTTTCTTTCGATTCTTTGGTATTTATTTTATAGCACTGTGAACTACACTTTTCTTACTCATGCTTAGAGTAGATGACTAGGATAATTTTATGTTTATGATTATTTATGGTTTAATATGATTTTGTATTTTTCTTGCAATTTATCCAATGTTCATTGTTACTTTGATTAATAGTAGCTAGCCTATTAATTCAATGTGGGATGATAAACAAGCATAAGGTAGTATCTGGTATGTTTTTTATGGATCTTCATTGGACAAAAGGAATGTTATCATCACAAGGAATAATAGGTGTGATATAATACACCCTAGTAATGGGTCATAGGACTTGTGTTGCATGCTTAGGAAGCATGGTAGGCCTAGACACCTTATCGGTGACCTAATAATAGGGTTAGTGTAATAGGAATAATAGGGAGCTAATTTACATTAGGTAGCACTCCATAGTACAAATTAATCATTATCTTGCTAAACAAAAGTAAAAGCAACACAAGGGAAGTTCTAAGGGGAATCGATTCTAGGTATGAGGTTTCTAATCATTGATTGTTTTAATTGTTTTTTACTAATTGAAAATAGTTAGTAGTTTATCTCAATGCATTAGTTTAGTTTAGTTAATTCATAGTTGTTAGTTAAACAATTCCTCCTTAATTGCCGGTTAGATAATATGGAGATATTGAGTGCAATAAACAACCCCTGTCCGTAGAGGAAACGATCTTGGTACTTACCACTACTATACTTTGATGATGGGTGCACTTGTTTATGAGTTCACATATTTATTTGAGTATAAAGAGATTTGACACACCTACCCTATTTACTGGTGTAGTGGAAAAGGTTCATTGTGAACTGTGAGCACACCAAGTTTTTGCCACTGGTATGCTCATATTTAGTTATGTTTTCAATAGGTTTCTCCCTTATATTTGCTTCTCTTTTGATGTGTTTTTGCTAGGATATGGTACTTAATTGGTTCATATTTTGTTTTCAGGTCTTATTTCACCTTCATTTGAATTAGGAAAGATTTTGGTGAAATTTTGGAGTTGAAATGCAAGTTTTGGCGAAGTTTTAGAGCTTGCACACCCTTGTACATGCCCAAGTAGTGCCTTACACTCCCACGTCCCAAACCATGTTGAATAAGTGAGATTTTTAGTTCTATGAGGGTAACACAGCATGTTACATGACCATGTATCAACCTGTGTTTGCCTAAATTTTAGGGTTTCTTGGGTTATTTCAAAAAAAAAAGTGTGAGCAGAAAAGAGGTAGATTTTTACAAAGAAAAAGATAGCTTTTCATGGAGGAAGGCTATCAGAGTTAATTTTGATGATCAACACCTTTTTTGGACCACCGAATAAAAGATTTCTTAGAGGAGAAGAAATTCAGCCATGGATTATGGATTATTCTCTTCTTAGTTTCCTTTTGATTCTTTGGTATTTATTTTACGGCACTACGAGCTAAACTTTTCCTACTCATACTTCAGCAAATGAACCCTTGGATGGTTTTGTGATTGTGATTATTTCAAGTTTAGTACGATTATGTGTTTTTCTTATAATTTGTCCAATGTGCTCTATTACATCGATTAATAGTAGCTAGCCCATTAATTTAATATAGGATGATGAACATGCATCAGGTTATATCTGGTATGTTTGTTGTGGATCATCATGAGATAAAAGGGATATTATCGTAACCAGGAGTAATGGGTGTGATATAATACCTCAGGACTAAGTTGAAACCTAGTAGTGGGTTGTAGGACTTGTAATGCTTTCTTAGGAAGCACGGTAGACCTAGATATCCTATCGATGACTTAAGAATATGATAGTGTCATGGGAATAATAGGGAGCTAATCTACAGTAAGTAGTACTCCATGGTCCATTTTAATTAAAATTTTGTTAAACCAGAGTAAAAGTAACATAAAGGAAGTTATCGAAGGATTCGATTCTAGGTGTGAGGATTTCCTATTATTGATTATTTTAATTGTTTTCTACTACCTGCCAATAGTTAGTAGTTTAATTCACTGCATTAGTTTAGTTTAGTTAATTCATTGTAGTTACTTAACTAATCCTCTTAATTGATGGTTAAATAATAGGGAAATATTGAGTATGGTAAACAACCTCTGTTCCTAAAAAAATGATCTTGGTACTTGTCAGTACTATACTTTGATGATTGGTGCACTTGCCTATGAGTTCATATGTTTGTTTGAGTATAGATAGATTTAAAGCATCCACACTATTTACTAATGTTATAGCCCTCATAGCGAAATGCTTGGTGAGTGAGTTAAGTTTATAAATCTCTAGCATAAATGCCTTAACTAGAGGTGAATTAGCAAAATCGAGTAAGTTATTAAAGGTTTAGTAACTTTCAAGTAATTTATGGCACTAGGTTTTGGTCGGGGGTGAAATGGTCATTTTGCACCTTGAAGGGTCGAGACAAGTCCAGGGATTAAAAATGACATTTTTTAAATCCAAAACCCAAGTTAATTAAGTTTTTCCTTAAGGTTTAATACCCAAGTTACTATTTGGCAAAGGGGTATTTTTGTAAATTTTTAAAAAGTTTTAGGGGGAGGGGGAGGATTTGTGTTTAAAACACATTTAGGGAGCAAATTTTTGCTACTATTCATTCTATTTGCAGCCCAACTTCACAGCCCTCTCTTTTCCTCTCAATTTCTTGCTAAATCTTCTTTCAATCCATGATTTCTTGGTGAAATTGGAAGGTTTTCTTGGTGCCCATGAATAGAGAAGCTTGCTTTGCACATGCTTTGATGTTTTGAAGCTTGTTGGGACATTTTTCCACCATGCGCAAGGTTTGTGCATGAGGTATGGTTTCAATCCATGATTTTACTTATTTCTTAAGCTTATGGGAGCTTGGGTTTTGCTTGAATTCTATTAATTTAGTGCCATTAACCTTGTTTATGCTTTGGAACTTAGGAAACCTTAGTGGAGCCTTTGTGCTTGGAGTTTGACAATTGTGGTACTTGATTGTTGCCAGTTCAAGGTTAATTAAGGTAAGGGATTTATGATTCATGCATATTTGATGTGATTCATAGCTTGCTTATGGTAGAGTTCAAGTAATTTTATGAACGGTGTTAGTGGATGGATGGTGATGATCATGTTGGACTAGTAAGGTTTTGATGATTTGTGTGGTGTTTATGTACACCATAGGATTGGTTTGAATGGTGCATTTGTGGCCTATTGCATTTGTACATGAAGGTTTGAGGCATTTCAAGGCATCCTTAAGGCCATTGGAAGGCCTTGGAATGCCCCAAAGTAGTTATGGTGTGAAATCTAAAATTTCTAGGCACAAAATAGTTGGAGATATATCGCCAAGGGTTGGCAATGTGTTGCCAAGCTCTTCATGAAAATTCCAGGGATTTTTATACTGTGGCAATGTGTCTTCCTTCATTGGTGACACATCGCCAACAACTTTGACACCCTGTAGTATTTTTTTCATAACTTTTTGCTCGGGCGTTCAATTAAGATGATTCTAGATTCCATGTGAAGCTAAAAGGGAGCACTATCATGTTCACACCTTCAAAAAGCCTAGAATAGCCCAAGTTTAAATGTATTTTAGTTCAAAATGAAGGCACATTTTGAAGACGTGTTTGGCCACGATAGAGCACCATTACTTGGGTGCAAGGTTTAGTACCATCGGAAGCCTAGTTGGGCCTTCATATTTGAGCTTCAATGTTGGAACCTTAGTGTACCTAGGAGGGTTCTAAAGAACCTAGTAAATAAGTCCAACCATGGTCATTACTTTATCACTAGTGTGAACCAAGTAATGGTGAATAGTGGAGCACCAATGATGAAGGCTTAGTGCACTTATGACCTAGCCAAGTTGTAACTTGAGGCACAAGTGAAACCTTAGTGCATCCTTGGTAGGTTAAATGGTGAGGCTTAGTACCTTATTGGTCTAATTGAGCTTATTAGCTCAAGACACCAAGTGGGAGCCTAGTGCACCCAATTGGGTGGAGGCTTAGTACCATAGAGGCCTAGGTGAGCCAATGTCACAAGGCACTATATGGGAGCCTAGTACACCTAATGCGTTTCATAGAATACACGCAAGGAGCATCCACCATGTTCATCAGCACAACAATCAAGGGAAGGTTAAAGTTACCGCGTCAGTAAACTAAGGCCTACTAGGAGCGAGTTTGTGGCCAGAACTCGCTAGGCACGAAGTGACATTCGTGAGAGCGCTAGGATAAGGAGGGTTCCCAAGGGACTAATATATGTGTGCATATGTTAGCCCTTAGACTGCAAGCACGTGTAGTAAACTTCATATATTGTATATATATGTGTGTCCTTAGGATTTTTCTAACAGGATGAAACATTTCTTATAAGAATCTTTGATTCTTACTCCTTTAGCTTTTATTGTACAATTTTGGGTGTCATTGAGACATCAACCATTAAGCGTTGTTGAGCTAGGCTCATAAGCAGGTATATGGTTTATTTGAATCTTTATTATTCTAGTTTGTGGTTTGCTTGTTGGTTATGGTAGTAACTACAGTCATCTTTTTGGACAACAGAGGCTAGTGAAGCACAAGGGAGGGCTTTAAAGCTTGCCACTGGGAATTTGCTCCAAGGTGGAAGCTTTGTTATGGATTTCAACAGTATTGTTCAATGTATAGTTCTCATACACTAGTTTGCCTCCAATGTTCATGTATGAGTAGTCTACTCTAAAGTCACTCTTGGGTGTGAGCATGGTCCACTTTTACTTTGATGTTCACATGCGGTTGATTATGTGTAGTTAACCATGTAAATGTTTTGTATGCTTTCACAGTTTTTTATATTTGTTTTTAATGAAACACCATGGCAACATTTTATCCTTTATTACTTGTTTTATCATTCAAGTCAAAGGATAAACTTAAGCGTGGTTGCATAGTAGGATTAATTAACAAGAAGAGTAAAGTTTCAACTAGTGTGCAGGTAATTAATTAGCCAATTATGACTAGTGTGGGACAAGTTCCAATAGGTTTCCTGGGCAGGCCCGCATGAAGTCATGTCAGTTTTGGTATCAGAGCTTAGTCATGGTCATTAGAGGCTAAGAACTGAGATCAAATGGATTGCCCTTGTGCTAGGGTAGTTAGTACTAACCAACATTTGTGAGTTATTGTCTGGCTTTGGTTGTAGGTTGCAATGGTAAAACTGGGTCAGGTTTGCTTTCGGATGCTAAGGTCTAAGAGTGGATCCTAGTAGCCTAGTGTGGCAATATTGGGGTAGTTGGTTTGGCTTGCTCCAAGGTAGGCAACAACTTGGTGCAAGTAGTTGGGATGTGACCACCATCCTAGGAAGTTGTTTTGGACCTCAATCGTGAGGTAGGCTACATAGGAGGATATAGAATCCTCCAAGGTGGGGGAGTACCACCAAGCCAGGTGGATTACTCTAGAAGTTCCAAAACTTAAACCCACCAACTTGGATGGGTTAGGCAACATCGAAAAGACTTAAGGATGCACTAACCTAAGTGATAAACACTTTATCATGCAGGCTACAAGGCAACAAGAGTAACACTCTCTTACTTTTCCACTGAGAGTAGGAGCTTGAGGCCAAGTTTCCCATGGCATTGAGCTAGCATACGAAGGTGCTTGACAATCATTGAGGTGGGCAGTTGCAAGTGGTGTAGGATGTAGCAGCTCTTGAAAAAAATTTAGACGAGCGGAAGACACAAGACTGCAAGGTGGAGGTTATCTCATCCAACCTAGTAGGTGCATGGGCGACATGCCCATAGTGTGAAAGTCAACCTGAGGCTAAGGAACAAGAATGGATCATGTATGAGAAAGGGCTTACGCCCAAGGTGTAAGGAGCATTTGGCTCAAATTCTTGCACTTAGGAAACACCTGCCAACGGTCTGAGTGGTCATCAAACTAGTCTCATATTTGGCTCAGTTAAGTTAAGAGGAACTTAGGAAGTTTGTCCCCAATAGCTATTGCCATAGAGAGTGAACCTAGTGCACCAGAGTAGTAGTTGAAGTTTTGCTTCGATTAGAAAAATGGTCGAAGTAGGCAACCATCAGCCGGATGCAACTAGTAGCCATAGTGAAGTAGTGGCCAAGTGAATGGCTAGTGTGAGGTAAGTCTTTAACCTTTCATTAGTATCCTAATTACTTTCTTGGAGTTCTAGCATTAGTTTTCTAGCATAGTCTTGTATTGCATGTTGGGTAGTAGTTTTAAGCAAGGTTAAGGGTTAACCCTAGTGCATTAGGAACCTAATTATGCACCAAGTATTGGGTTAGTACCTGGCACTCTAGGACTCATTTCCTAGTGCGTGAAACCACATAAATGGAGGCCTAAATGCCTTAGATTGGAAAACTTCCAGATTTTTATAGGTTGTCTTCTTACATGAGTTAGTTCAGTGGCCTAGTTGTTAGCAAATGACTGGCTAGTTGAATCAAT
Organism: Aquilaria sinensis; assembly: GCA_005392925.1. NCBI lineage: Eukaryota > Viridiplantae > Streptophyta > Magnoliopsida > Malvales > Thymelaeaceae > Aquilaria > Aquilaria sinensis. The sequence continues at coordinate 103,836 of SMDT01000133.1, forward strand.
AAGGTCCTTAGAGTAGTTGATCAATGGAGAGATTTAAGTCAGATGTCACAAAGGTAAGTAGGTAAGTTTTTATTTTTTATTTTATTTTGTTTCTAACCATTAAATGTAGGAGGAAACTGTAGAGGGAAGCAAAGAGTAAGGAACTCGTCCGGGGGTAAGCAGATGGATAGGTTTATTCATTTGCTAGCTATAAACCCTAGAGTAAGGCCAGTAGGAGTAAACTCATTGCTAGGGTTTGCCATGACTGTTAAAAGGTAGTAAGAGGACCCAATCATTAAGAAGGAATACCATGGACCACTGGATAGCTGATGACTTATGGTAATCATCTCGAGGTTAAGTAGAGTCGAGGGCCACCGACCTGACTTGTGGAAGAAAAGAAACTCAACTAGTGAAACTAGCCAAGTAGGTAAGGGACTAAGTCCTACATGGAACCAAGGATGCTATAGTGATCATTTAATACTTTATGTTAGTGCCAGTAAGCTAGTGGAACATTGAACTATCTGGTCAAAAATGATCAAGTGATGCCAGAAAAGAGGATAACTTGCCTTAACCCTACAGGGTAGTGTCCAACGAATGCCCGTAAGAGAGACTTCACTACGACCAGTCGAGAGTCGACTCTCAAGTAACTACAAGGTGAAGTAATCTCCCACCTAGTTAAGTGTCACACTTAGTAATCAAAATGCCAGGCCTAGTATAGGTACAGTTGTGCTCAAGCATATATCTTATGGCTCCAGTAGTTGTTGTGTTTACCGTAATAGAAAGAAGTCAAGGGTTGGAAGCCTAATCAATGAGGATACTGGTTGAGCTAGTTAAAGCCCAGAGTTAGAGCATTTCACTTGACCCTAGTGCCTTGTCAAGGAAAGGCTAATGACTTGTGAGATTGGTCAAGGCTATTGGGTAGACTCACATTTTTTAGGGATAAAACTAATCCCGAGTTGCATAGTGTGGTGCACTAAGTAGGGTTGTAGTGGACGAGACACCCAAGTGATTTTACATGGCTAACCACCTCCCGATAATTAACTGAAGTAGTGATGAAATGGTTTCTCCCATTGAGTAGGTAAGTCGAAGTGGAAAAAGCCACAAGTGCATCATTTCGACATGAGGATGACATACTGAATTGATGGGGTGGTAGTTAAGTATCAAAGGTGATTCTTTGTAACCATAAGTGAGTAAGGAATGGTTGTCGTTGGGATCACTTGACAATGTTAGAGCTTAGGAGGCCTACGAGGTAGTCAAGGTTGCAAGTAAAACTGGAGGCATGTCAGAGCTTTATGGATAGGGCTGAGGTGTCTAGTCAACTACCTAGCCAAGGACACATAGGTTGGCCCAGGATTGGGCAGTACCTTGTAACTCGGCTAAGGACCCCATAGGTGCTTCAAGCACAGAGTGAGTATTGATGGGCGGGAAGCAAGTGTTCTAGGGATGTACCCAAGAAGCTAATCTTGCATTTATAAGATGTTGGACTCTTTGTATAGGAATGTGAAGAGATTGAGTTTGTAGGCTTCAGGCACCTAGGATACTCTGAGTGGAATAGCTGAAGCGTTAAGACCTTCGGCTTGGGTAGCATGTCGGTAGCTTAATCACTGAGTGCTAGAAGGACTAAGCTGAGGGGGCACGGATGATGCCCAAGGGCTGCTAGCTGCTAGGTGACCTTGGCATTCGGACCAGAGAAGTTTTCTCTAGTAAGCATACGGGTGTATAAGACTCCATAGTAGCAAGAGTAATAGTATTATGATGCTCAAGTGGTGCATGGGTACCCTGCCCAATGCACCGGTATGCCTAATGCATTAGGGCTGTCCGAGAGGAGCATTGGAAGACTTGTACTCTAGGGTGGGCCAGGACTTGCAACTTTCGGTAGTTCATTGACTCAAAAGAGCCCAAAATTATAGTGGAGCTTAGAGTGGAGTATGTCTTAAAGTGCTAGTGGTGTGTGTTGTAAGGCCATAGTACACTAGTGACACACTTAGTCTAGTGATCATTAGTTGTCGGGTACCAAACCTAGAGTAAGGAACTGACTATGCAAAAGTTAGTGGACAATTTTCATACTTCTTAATTTTTCTTGCACTAAGGGGTTTTGTATAAGAGCACGGGTGTTGAACCTATAGTGGAAATTTTCAAGTGTGGGTGTTAACAGACAAGTTTAACTTATTAAGTTAGCTTACACTAGTCGGTTCTGGAAAATAGGAGCAAGTGAAGGAAGTTTGTTAGTGCCGAGCTTTCTGTAAGATCTTATCAGTGTAAGGGTAATGGACAGGCTTCTAAAAGCTTGTTAAGCTATCTTACACTAAAGGACTTGGCATAGAGCTCGATGTGAAGGATTCGTGATCACTGGATTTATTGGGACACCTTGGAGTAGTCAGATGTCCTTTAGCGGTAACGTGTGCTGAAGGTAGCGTGAGGCCATACCATAGTCTTCAAAAGTGTGGTTGTACTAAGGTGGTTTAGATCGAGTAAGGTCAAGTTCAGGTGGGAGAGCTGTGAGAAGTTGTTTGTGTACAGTTAGGAGTGAGCCCAAAGAATGACACTAGCCATAATACCTATACGAGATAAGGCCTGACTTAAGTGCCCTGAGGTCATTAGCTAAATTGGACAAGTAGTTTGATGCCAAATGGTTTGTTGTGACCGACACCCATTGGTAGGTTTGATTGGGATATGTTGGCACCGTATCCTAAGATTGTATCTAAGGTAGGGAAATTGAATTTGGAGGACCAAATTCTCCAAGGTGGGGAGAATGTTATAACCCCCCAGCGGAATGCTCGATGAGCAAGCTAAGTTCATAAATCCCTAGCTTAAATACCTTAATTAGAGGTGAATTAGCAAAATCAAGTATGTTATTAAAGGTTTAGTAGGTTTCAAGTAGTTTATGGCACTAAGTTTTTCCCTAAGGTGAAATAGATATTTTGCACCTAAGAGCGTCGGGACAAGTCCCAGCAGTAAAAATGACATTTTTCAAATCCAAAACGCAAGTTAATTAAGTTTTTTCTTAAGTTTTAATGCCTAGTTACCACTTGGGGAAGGGAAATTTTTGCAACTTTTTAAAAAGTTTTGGGGGCGAGGGAGGATTTGTGTTTAAAACACATTTGGGAGGCAAATTTCTACCATTATTCACCCTATTCATAGCCCAAATTCACAGCCTTCTCTTTCCCTCTCAATTTCTTGCCAAATCTTCCCTCAACCTATGATTTCTTGGTGAAATTAGAAGGTTTTCTTGGTGGCCATAAAGAGAGAAGCTTGCTTTGCACTTGTTTTAGTGTTTTGAAGCTTGTTGGGACATTTTTCCAGCATGAGCAAGGTTTATGTGTGAGGTATGGTTTTAATCCATGATTTTACTTTTTTGTTAAGCTTATGGGAGCTTGGGTTTTGCTTGAATTGTGTTAATTTAGTGCCATTAACCTTGTTTGTGCTTTGGAACCTAGGAAACCTTAATGCAGCCTTTGTGCTTGGAGTTTGATGCTTGTGGTGCTTGATTGTTGCTAGTTCAAGGTTAATTGAGGTAAAGGATTTATGATTCATGCATATTTGATGTCATTCATAGCTTGCTTGTGGTAGAATTCAAGTAATTTTATGAATGGTGTTAATGGGTGGATGGTGATGAACATGTTGGACTAGTGAGGTTTTGATGATTTATGTGGTGTTTATGGACACCATAGGATTTGTTTGAATGGTGCATTATAGCCTAGTGCATGTGTACATGAAGGTTTGAGGCATTTCAAGGTGTCTTTAGGGTCATTGAAAGGCCTTGGGAGGCCCCAAAGTAGTTATGGCTTGAAATCTAAAATTTCTGGGCATGAAACAGTTGGGGACACATCGCCAAGGTTGGCAACATGTTGCCAAGCTTTTCATGAAAATTCCATGGAGTTTTATTCTGTGGTGACTGCCTTCATTCGTTGGCGACGTGTCACCAACAGCTTTGGCACTTTATAATGTTTTCTTCATAACTTTTTGCTCCGATGTTCGATTGAGGTGATTCTAGATTCTACACAAAGCTAATAGGGAGCACTATCATCTACATGACTTCACCAAGCTATAATTTCCTAGGTTTAAATTTATTTTAGTTCAAAGTGGGCATATTTTGAAGGCACGTTTGGCCACAATAAAGCTCCATTAGTTGGTTGCAAGGTTTAGAACCATCAGAAGCCTAATTGGGCATTCAAATTTAAGGCTTCAATGTGTGAACGTTAGTGCACCTTGGAGGGGTCCAAAAAACCTAGTAAATGAGTCCAACCATGGTCATTACCATACCCCTAGTGTGAAACAAGCAATGGTGGATAGTGGCATACTAAGGATGAGGGCTTAGTGCACTTGTCGCTAGCCAAGTTGTGACATAAGGCATAAGTGAAAGCTTAGTGCATCCTTGGTAGTTTAAATTGTGAGGCTTAGTACCTTGGTGGTCTTGTTGAGCTTATTAGCTCAAGAGACAAAGTATGAGCCTAGTGCACTTAATTGGGTGGAGTCTTATTGCCATAGTGGCCTAGGTGAGTCAATGGCTCAAGACACAATGTGGGAGACTAGTACAACTAATGAGTTTCTTAGAACACAAGCAAGGAGCATCCAACATGTTAACCTGTGCAATAATCAAGGGAGGGTTAAAGTTACTGTGCCCTTAAGCTAAGGCTTACTAGGAGCGAGTTAGTGGTTAGAACTCACTGGGCACTAAGTGATGCCTGTGAGATGACTCATATGAGGAAGGATCCCAAAGGACTCAGATATATGCGCATATGTTAGCCATCAGACTGCATATATATGTACGCCCTCAAGATTTTTCTTGTATGTTGAAGGATCCCTTATTGAAGATCTTTGATTCTTACTCCCTTAGCTTGCGTTGTGCAGTTTTAGGTGTCATTAAGCCATCAACCATTAAGGGTTATTGAGCTAGGCTTACGAACAGGTATATGATTTATTTGAATCTTTATGATTCTAGTTTGTAGTTTGCTTGTTGGTTAAGTTATGGTAGTAACTACAGTCGTCTTTTTGGCCAACAGAGGCTAGTGAAGCACAATGGAGGGCTTTGAAGCTTGCCACTGGGATTGCTCTAAGGTGGAAGCTTAGTTATGGATCTCAGTAGTATTGTTCAATGTATAGTTCTCGTACATGAGTTTGCCTCCAATGTTCATGCATGAGTGGTCTACTCTAGAGTCACTCTTAGGTATGAGCATAGTCTATTTTGACTTAGATTTTGACATGCGGTTGATTATGTGTAGTTAACCACATAACTGTTTTGTATGCTTTGACAATTTTTTATGTTTGTTTTTAATGAAACACCATGGCAACATTTTATCTTTTATTACTTGTCTTATCATTCAAGTCAAAGCATAAACTCAAGCATGGTTTGCATAGTCAGATTAATTAATTAGAAGCATAAAGGTTTTAACTAGTGTGCACATAATCAATTAGCCAATTGCAACTAGTGTAGGAAAAGTTCCCATAGGCTTTCTAAGATGGCCCGCAAAGGGCCATGTCAATTATTGTAGTGGAAATGTTTGTTGTGAACTATGTACACACTAAGTTTTTGGCACCATTTTCAAGGAGCATTCACTGAGTTTGCTACTTGAAAGATTGATCTCTATTTAATCTGGCCATTTGTTTTATTATAGTATTTATCTTTGAATTTTTAGTTATTTTAGTCTATTAATTTCTTCTTTTCTTACAGGAATTTTTGTGTATGACTCGAAGCCATCCCATGAAAGTGTGAAATAGATCAAGAAATTGAAAGAACTTTGATGAAACTATTATCTTCATGAGCTCCTGAGTCACAACCATCAAATTCTGAGTTAGAGCAACAAGGAGAGAATCAAGACCAACCAATCATGAATGACTGTAATCAAGCAAGGACTATGTCATAATATGCTAAATCTTCTCTTAACAAGATCTTAATGCTCATATTGCTAGTTTCCTGGAGATATGCTATACATTTAGAATTAGTGGACCTAGTGAGGACAGAATTCGATTGAGACTATTCTTATTTAAATGAGAGTAAGAGCTAATTAGTGGTTGACTTCACTTCCAATAGGTTTTATCACCACATGGTATGCTCTTGCCGATGAGTTCTTACTGAAATATTTTCCTCTAGCCAAGACTATGAAGTTCTATAATGATATTTATGCTTTCAGTTAGATGGATTCATAAATGTTATATGAAGCTTGGGAAAGATTCAAGGACTTACTAAGAAGGTGTCCACATTATGGATTACCTACAAGGATACAAGTACAAACATTCTATAACAGTTTGAGTTATACTTCCAAGCAGATGATTGATACGGTGGCTGGTAGTACTCCAAATAGCATGACACCTGAAGCAACTCAATAATTGATTAAGGAGATGCTGGTGAACAATTATCAATGGCAATCATGGTCTACGATTAAGCCAAATAGAGTAGTTGTAAATCAAAATTTTGATGCCTATGCAGTGTTAGCAAGTCAAGTTAAAGCTCTAACTAGAGAATTCAATAATTTTTTGGCTAATCAGAAATAGGCGGTGTTACAATGTGAAGTTTATGGAGAATGGCATGTGGGCAATGAATGTCAAATGTCTTGGAGGAATCCACTGAGGCCACAGAACAATCCATACAATAATAAGTATAATACAAGGTGGCAGAATCATCCTATTTTTTCTTGGAGCAATCAAAGGCAACAACCATCTAGTTTTCAACCTTGACCGCAACATGAAATAAGGCCAATAATAGAGGAATTAATTTCCAAGTTCATGTAGAAATCTATTGCCAAGATCAATGCAACAAAATTAAAGCCATGAAATATAAGGGGTAGCATGCAAAATTTTGAAACCCAACTGGGTCAACTTGCTAAAATATTTTCCATAAGGCCATAAGCAGCTTTGCTAGAGAATACCAAGCCGAATCTTAGAGGAGTTTTCAATCCAGCCTTCCATCACCAGGTGGATGGACATGTGGAAATGAAGATGTTCGATAAGGAAGAACCTTCTTGAGTAATCGAGGACAATGTCGGGCCAATGATGTTAAACCAAGCGCTTATTGAGAAGCATCCTAAGTGTTAAACATTTTGTTTAATTTCATTTTTTTCTTATTTTGCTTCAATTTATGGTAGTTAATTAGTTTTTGTTTGTCTTAGGATCTTATAATCTATGTTGTAATACAAGAATCTTGACTTTTTAAGGCACAAATCATGTTCAAAATGGTGAAAATGATTAAGTTCAATTCGGGGTAAGTTTGCAAATTTTTCAAAGTTCTAGGAGCCAATCATGCCTTTGAAAATGCCCATGTTCAAGGCTGTATAAACAACATGATCTCAAACACAATCATGTTTGATTTAGGAAAATTGATTTTCGTGAAGGATCTTTATTTGAGTTGCAGTAGCCAAAGACGGTTCATGTCTAAACTATGTATCAAGGCATGTTTCACAACAAGGCCTTATACATGGCCATATTCTTACCCATTTTTTCCAAAACTCTAAAATTCAAAAGCTTAAACACATGCGCATACACACCCATGTTTTAAAATGTGTTTACGTTATGCTATCATATACACACCCATGTTGGAAAATGTGTTGTGTCTCTATGATTTAAAATTTTTTTGTTCCTGAGTGTATATGCGATTAGTTACACAACCGTGTTATAAGGCATGTTGAATGCACATAGTTGTGTACCTGTGTTGTTATTCTATGTTTCAAAAAAAATTAGAGCTCAAAATGTACACACGACACATGACATGCTTGTGTTAAGCGGTGTGTTGAGCAAGTTGTGGTTAACACAGGCATTTACGTGCTTGTGCTATAGGCCATGTCTCACATCTATTTAAGCTCTATCATGATTTTAGTTTCCCCTTTTGCAACGAGTCTTAGTCAAACTTCTTTCATACAACCCCAAACTTAAACCCTAGCTTCCTTGCATCCCAATGAGGTTTTCAAATGTTAGAGGAATTTGTTTTTTGTCTAGAATCTTGATTTTCATTCCTGCATATTTGACTTTCTCTTTCTCGAAGTAACTCCCTTTCTCTAACTTTGTTTGAATGTTATAGAAGAGTAGTTTGATTTCTTGCTACATATAGGTTATATATGAGTTAGTTGGTTGATTTTGTATGCTTATTCATGTTAGTTTTGATTTGATATTGTGTTTTTCAAGTATTGGATTTTTGGTTGTTGTGTTTGGAAGAAAAGGAGTTAGAATTAATGGCTTATCAAATTTATGCTATGCATGCTTGATTTGATGGATTTTATTGGTGGATTATTGCCTGGCTTGATGTTGCTTTAGTTTTGATTTTTGAAGAATGCCTTGATTATATAATTTGCCTTGAAACTTCACGAATTTTAGGAATTGATAGTCTTTTTGTAGGGTAGAATATAGGTTTCTTGAGCATCAAGAAAGAGTCTAATCATGAACAACATTGTTCTAAATTTTCATGATTACTATGGATATAGCTTTGGATGTTAGGCATGATCACCTTAATGCCCAGGGTTAAATTGGACTTGTTTCATATAAGGAAATTCTATTGATGTCTATTTACAACTCTTATTCTTGAAGTTATTATTGATTGTTTGTATTTAAGATTATTTGTTGAACTAAGGAAAACTGTCCACATCTTTTGGGATGATGAAGCACTAAGAAAGGCTCTTAATCTGCACTAAGAGGCCAGCAAAGAAGCCAAAGAAGTCAAACTTACTTCTCAACTTCAATGAGGATGCCTAGTGGGATATATATGATATTTTGAGGGTGAATAAGTTTAAGCCTAACAAGGTGATTCATAAGGATACTCTAGCTTAGCTGGGTTTAGTCACAGAGGTTCGAGAGCTCATAGATTTCAACAAATGGCTGTCAATTTTTTACTGCCAGGAGACTACATATGGCGAGCTTACCCTCCAATGTTTGAGCACATTTAAGTTTGACATAACCAATATCAGCTGGAGCAGGCCCGATGCAATGAAGTTCCAACTTGGTGAGGGGAACATGGAGTTGAGTTTAGATGAGCTTGGGTGGCACCTTAGTTTTTATACCCAAGATTTTATTGACTCAGACGAGCATAAATGCTCAATGTTTGAGTTTGGTACTTCCACTTCCACTCTGCACGAGTTTTGGGTGGAGAATACAAAGGATTGAGGCATCTACCAGCCCATAATATCCAAGGCTTCCAGGCTAAGGTTGTCAACCATGCTTCACATGCACTATCTAATACCTCATTCTGTTCATGGTAAGAATGAGAGCACAAGCATGGTGACCAAGATGGACCTCTTCCACATGTTGTGTATTGTCCGCAGAGTACATTGCCATTTAGGTGTTTCATTTACTTCATGGGTGCAGGACATTGCTTACCATGAGAATATTGAAGCCATTTGTGTAGCAACGTTTATGACGAGGTTGGCCCAGAACCTTGATGTTTTTCGATCTAAGAAGCTGAGTACACATGCAACGAAGCCTAAAGTGGCCAACATGGACTCATTTAAGGCTATGGGGATGCTAAAGAAGACCAAGTCCTTGAATAGCTCAACACACTTTATTCTGAGGACGCAGGCTAAGGTTTGAGTTGAGAAGACTTCTACAACAAGGACATAGGCTGCCTCTACATCCACTAGCGCCAAACCGGACACATTGTTAGAGATTTTTTCAAAGGCAGCAGTTGATCCTAGATCGCCTCCAGTTCATGTTGGCTCAGTGGGTGGATATGAGTTATCGCTTTTCTACTATTGAGGTGAAGACTTTGAGCTTGGTGCAGATAATTTGTTTATATTTCCCAGGGAGGAGATAAGGCAGGCGCATTGGGACATGGTCGGCAGGGTTTAGCTTATAAGGATGATGATGTTTCCACATACTACTCTGTCTTTCCCCAAAGTTTGGAGGAGCAGGATGGCCCCGATGTGTGAGCATTGAGGAGGGATGGCCACAATTATCGTATTGTCAACTGAGAGGGCAGAGCCTAGTTTTGCTGTGGCTGAGCTAAGTTCTTTTACTGTCGAGGAGAGAGCTGATGAGAAAGTTGCTAAGCCTACTAATGCCACTGCTGAGGAGATTGGAGATGTTAGGACTGAGCCTTTGGTTGTACAGTCAAGTACTGAACCTGGGGTTCTTGAAGATCCCGCTGAGCCTACACTGATGATGAGGGCTCCGAACACCTCTATCGACATTCCACCTCCCGAAGATGCTTGATCCCCAGTGATCCAAGACATTTATTTATTTTTATTTGATGGCTATGTTATTATGATTATTGTTGCTTTTCATATTTTCCATTTCCATTTATGTTTCCACTACATATATTTTGATATTAGAGCATTGGTTACTCTTAATTTTGTTTCCTATATTTTGTATTAGTTCCATATCTGCTTATGTTTCTTTTGCTATATTTTGTGATTGATCACCTTTTCCTGTTTTCTTTGGAAGACTTCAACCCTTTGATTGTAAGCCCGATTCAACTCTTACTATAGAACTACTTTTTGGAATGCCAACTTACGAGACAAGCATCTACATTTTTTTTCTATTCAAGAGCGGTATCAATTTTTATCACTCCTATGTTTTTCACTTCATTTTCCATGCTAGTACATTAATAGGAATATACAATTTAAGTGTAGGGGAGTGGATTTTATTTTCAGCCCTTATTTATCATGGTTATTATTATATTAATCTTTTTTTGGTTATTTTTATGAAAATTTTTGACTTTTTGAAGCTTATTTGCTTTTAAATCATTTTTATTGACCTTGTGCTTATTAAAGGGTGGGTATAGATAAAGCTCCTGTAGTGTACCTGTAATGACCCAACCAAATTTAGTCCATTTTATGATTTTGGGTATTTAGGTTAAGGCCCAAGAGAAGAAAACAAAAAAAAAAGACCTATACGGCACAAATAGTAGAAAGTTGGAAACAGAGCCGTGAAAAAAGTTTTTAAAAGAGGGGAAATAAGAAAAAGTTAGGGTTGGGTATTTCTCTCACTTTCTCGTCTACCTATTTCTTTGTATTGAAGTAGTGGAAGAAGAGATCATCAATCGAGGATCAAGTGAAAGCAAATTGTGAATTTTTCAGTGAAGGAAAAATTTTTGGTGAGTGATTGTTTGTTATTTTTCAATACATAGGCTAGCTTTTCTTTGAAATTAAAGAGAAATTTAAGTTAAGGTTATGGTTGATTGATAATTTATTTCGATGATTAGAATGGTCAATTGATTATTAGGATTATTTCGGATGAATTAGAAATAAATGTGGGGAGATTTTCGCTGGACATGGTGGAAATTGAAGAGTAGCAGAAGTGCGAATCGGAGAAGAAGAAGAATCGTGTTTCTGGAAACAAATTGGCCTAATAACAGTGTAGGTCCTTTCCGTTTTGAGGAGAGTTTATCAGAATCCCATAGTTTAAATGGTTATATTTTGGTCACCACAAAGCTTGTGTCTGGGAAAGTAATCGGGTTAATTACAATATTAGTCCCTAAGGCTTCTAACAATACTTTAGTGAATTCTGAGGTTCCAGAAACATTCATTTAGGTCACTGTCAGCAAGTGATTTTTGGTTATTTCTTGAATTGATTATGTTTTGACATAAACTTTTACATAATTATTTTAGGCGACTAAAGAATTATTTCAGGAGTTTAAAAGTTGCATTTTGAGGTAAGTGGCTACTACTATTTTAAAAATTAAATTGTTTTGATATTATGTGTATATATATATATATATATTATTTCTTCAAAGTGCTAAGTTTTCCAATTTAGTAATTTTTCAATATTTCAATTTAAAGCTATTTTTCATGTAAATAAATTTTAATCAGAATGAGAGTTTTCAATTACAAGTTTTATTCTGAAATTGTTTTCCAAGTGTTTTAATAATTTACTTATTTATCTGCTTATTCGAATTTTATTGTATTTATGCAATACATTATGTTTGATTAAATAAGTTGGGATCAGGTATATTTTGATTGTGATGTTTTGTACTAAAATTTTATAACAATTGTAATACTCTAAATTTCTATTCTGACTCCATTTTGGTGGGTGTTGGTTCTGTGCCCGTACTGCTGGGAAAGTGTAGTTATGGACCCACCACATAGGGTATTCTGTTCTGTTCTATTCCACAGTGCACTGTTTTTAGGACTAGTCCTTTAGGGCGCTCGATTGTTTGCGATTCTTACACAATTCTGGACGAACTACAGTGGTTTAAGTGTAGTCACAGTGATCACCCCACCCACTCTGCTCTCAATTTCTGTTCTATTATTCTACTCTAAACTGCTCTGTTTTGGTTAATGATTTTATTTACAAATATTATTTGCTCAACTTTCAAAATTGCTATTACATTTATTATGTTTTGACTGTTCAAATATCTTCTGCTAAAATTTTTGCTATTATTTTACAAGAATTGTTTTCTGCTTGATCCCTATATATTTTGTATATTGTATTTCTGTTTTCAAAATCCGCCACTTGCTGGGCATTCAAACTCACCCCGTTTTCACCCCCTCACACAGATCAGGAGTAGTTTGAGTTAGCTAGCGGGAGCGACTACAAGATCAACAGTAGTTCAAGACAATTAAAAGTATTTTGTTAGTACTATTCTTAGAAACTTATTTATGTTTAAAAAACTCTTTGGATTTTGTTTTATTCTTTAAAGCTTTAATATCTTATGGATTATGTTCCAGTTTCAAGAATTGTAGTTGCTCTGCCACTTATTCTCAGAAGAGAATTTTATAAGTTTGGAATTATTTAGAATACATAGCCTTGTATGCTTACGAAAAATTTATTTTCTTAAGCGTGCGGCGTGTCATCATCCCAACACTCCTAGGGTGGGTTTCGGGGCATTACAGAGGTGGTATCAGAGCATAGGTTCGATAAACCTAGAGACCTTCGGTTAGGGAAATGCTAAGCTTTTGTTGCGCTTAGATATCGAAAGATGGTGGAGGCTGCTATCATAGCGGAAAAAGAGATAGGTCTTTTTTTTTCTTGTTAGAAAAAGGTAAAATAAACCTAGGGGATCTTCAAGCAAACCATTTGGAAATGTAACAAAGAAACCAAATTTTACACCAACCCATCATGGAGTTTCTATGCGTCAAGATGTGCCAAAGTGTAAATATTGTAGGAAATTTCATTTTGGTGATTGTCACTGGAAAACTAGTGGCTATTTCCGTCGTGGGAAGAAAGACCATCTAACTGCCGATTGTAAATAGCTAGAGACCAGAAATCCCTATCGAAGCTTCCAGATGAGGAATAATCTACCAGCTCCAAAGAAAAAAGATGAAAAAGGAGGTGCAGCAAAGCCGCAAGTTTGAGGCCGGATATATGCACTTAGCAGGATGTAGATGACTCTAATGCAATTGTTTCAGGTACAGTGAAAATCAGTTCTATTTATGCTCATGCCTTGTTTGATTCTGGTGCCAATTATTCTTTTGCATCACCAAAGTTTGCTGCTCGATTGTCATGTGTGTTGGAGCCATTAGATTTTGAACTATCTGTCGAGACCCCTTTAGGAAAGTCTGTTGTTACTAATTCTATGTATAAAGGGTGTGTAGTCAAAATTGATGGAAGAGATATGCCTATGAACTTGATTAGGCTGGATATAATTAACTTTGATGTGATTTTAGGGATGGATTGGTTATCGGTGAACCATGCTTAGGTTGACTGCCATGAGAAGAAAGTAGTATTTTGTGTTCCTAATGAGCCAAAAGTCATCTTTTTTGGCAATAGGCAATGCGTCCCAATTGGTCTTATCTCTGTTATACATGCGTGTCGGTTGTTAAAAAAGGGTTATCAGGGATATTTAGCATTCATCGGAGATACTAGCCAACCTGAATTAAAGCTGGAAGACATTCATATTGCCAAGGAGTTTCCTGATGTCTTTCCTAAGGAAATTCTTGGGTTGCCCCCTAACCGAGAAGTTGAGTTTTCCATTGATCTTGAGTTGGGGACTACCCCAATCTCTAAGGCTCCCTACCGAATGGCACTTGCGAAGATGAAAGATTTAGTTAAAGGTACAACTGCAAGAGTTGGTGGATAAAGGATACATTCGACCTAGTGTTTCACCATGGGGTGCGCCTATTTTGTTCGTGAAGAAGAAAGATGGAAGTTTGAGGCTTTGCATTGACTACTGTGAACTAAACAAGGTCACTATTAAGAACAAGTATCCATTGCCTCGTATTGATGACTTGTTCGATCAGCTGCAAGGTGCACAAGTCTTTTCTAAAATTGATTTGAGGTCTGGGTATCACCAACGGAGGATTAAGGCTGAAGATATACCCAAGCCTACTTTTAGAACCTGGTATGGCCATTATGAATTTGTGGTCATGCCATTCGGTCTAACGAATGCACCAGCTATTTTTATGGACTTGATGAACCGGGTTTTCAAGCCTTATTTAGACCAATTTGTTTTTGTCTTTATCAATGATATTTTGGTCTATTCTAAAACTCCAAAGGAGCATGAGGATCATTTGAGAGTTATTTTACAAACATTAAGGGAGAAGGAGTTATATGCAAAATTTGAAAATTGTGAGTTTTGGTTGGAGAAAATTTCTTTTCTTGGACATATAATTTCCAAAGATGGAGTTTCTGTAGATCTACAGAAAGTTGAAGCAATGGTGAATTGGGTTAGACCCTCTAATGTTGTTGAAATTCATAGCTTTCTTAGTTTAGCCGGTTATTATCATCAGTTTGTTGTAGAATTTTCGACCTTGATCATGCCTTTATACAAGTTGGTTCGAAAGAATGCAAAGTACGAGTGGACTGAAGATTGTCAGAAAAGCTTCCAGGAGTTAAAGTGAAGATTAGTCACTTCACCAGTCCTTACCATCCCATCTAGCACTGAAGGTTATGAAATTTGTTGTGATGCTTCACATATTGGTTTAGGGTGTATACTTATGCAGAATGAAAGAGTTGTTGCCTATGCCTTTAGGAAGTTGAAGCCATATGAGAAGAATTATCCTACACATGACTTAGAATTAACTGCAGTTGTCTTTGCCTTGAAGATCTGGAGACATTATCTCTATGGTGTTTCCTGTAAGGTGTTTACTGATCACAAGAGTTTGCAATATATCTTCACACAGAAGGAATTGAATCTAAGGCAGTGAAGGTGGTTGGAGTTGCTAAAAGATTATGATTTGAATATTTGCTATCACCCTGGCAAGGCAAATATTGTTGCTGATGATTTAAGCTATAAGTCCTCAGGCTCGTTAGCTTCTTTACTTACTAATAAGAGAGCTATTCTTAATGATCTACAGAAGTTGGGATTAGAAATTATAACAATGGTGTCAGCAGTGTGCTTGCTAACTTGATGGTTCAACCAACTTTAATTGAGAGGATCAAAATTTCTCAAAGATCAGATGAAGGAATTAACAAGTTGAAAGAAAAAGTTGCACAAGGGAGGCATCCAGGATTTCGTACTCATGAAGGTGGATTTTTAAAGTTTGGTGCTCGGCTATGTGTCCCTAGAGATGAGGCTTTGAAGGAAGAAATTATGAGAGAGCCACATAATACCCCTTACATTGTGCATCCGGGTGGAACTAAAATGTACAAAGACCTACGGGAGCTGTTTTGGTGGCAAGGAATGAAGAAGGAGATTGCTAAATTTGTTGCAAAGTGTCAGATTTGCCAACAAGTCAAAGCGGAACATCAAAAGCCTTCAGGACCTTTGCAGCCTCTTTCAATTCCTGAATGGAATTGGGAACACATCACTATGGATTTTGCTATAGGGCTTCCAAGGACTACCAAAGGTAATAATGCTATTTAGGTGATTGTTGATTGTTTATCTAAATCCACCAACTTTTTGCCATTCCAAGAAGGTGCAAGTTTAGAGAAGTTAGCTAAGTTATATGTTAGAGAGATCGTCCGCCTATATGGTGCCCCATTATCTATTGTTTTAGATAGAGATTCACGGTTTCTCGCAAGATTTTGGAGACAATTGGCCATGGGAACTCAACTCAATTTTAGCACTGCTTATCATCCTCAAACCGATGGCCAATCAAAACAAACTATTCAAATTCTTGAGGGTATGCTCCGAGCTTGTGTGCTAGACTTTGGAGGTAATTGGGATGATCATTTAGCACTTATTGAATTTGCCTATAATAACAGTCATCAGTCTAGCATTGGAATGGCACCCTATGAGGCATTGTATGGACGGAGATGCAGATCACCAATATGTTGGGATGACATAGATGATTGAAAAATTTTGAGTTTGGATATAATTACAAAGATGGTAAAGAAGAATCAAATTATTCGTGATTGCTTACGGATTCCACAGAGTAGACAAAAAAGTTATGCCGATATGAGAAGACGGGTGTTGGAGTTTGAGGTTGGGGATAGTGTTTACATTAAAGTGTCATCGACAAAAGGAGTTATGAGGTTCGAAAAACGTGGGAAATTAAGCCCAAGATATATGGGTCCTTTTGAAATTCTAGATCGAGTTAGGGATGTCACTTATAGAGTTGCGCTGCCGCCATCTTTATCAGGAGTGCACGATGTGTTTCATGTATTGATGCTACGTAAGCATGTGCACGACCCCGATCATATAGTTCAACATCAACCGATCAACATTATGCCAGATTTGACGTATGAGGAGCGGCCAGTGGAAATTCTTAATCGAGAAAAGAAAGTATTAAGGAGACGCACCATCCCATTTGAGAAAGTTCGTTAGGAAAAACATTCTTTATCCGAAGCAACTTGGGAACGTGAAGAAGAGATAAGTGAGAAGTATCCATTTTTATTCATTAGTGAAGGTAAGTTTAGAGGATAAAACTTATTTTAAGGGGGGAAGGATGTAATGACCCAACTAAATTTAGTCCATTTTATGATTTTGGGTATTTAGGTTAAGGCCCTGTTGACACCCAATTTTGTCCGGTTATTATTATTATTATTATTAAAGAAAAATTTTAAAAAATAGTTTAGGGGGGCATTTGTTTCGTAGGGTTAGTTAAAAAATAATAATAGTAAATAAAAAATATAAAAAATAAAAAAATATATATATAAAAAGGGGAATTTAAAAAATGACAAAATTGAGAAGTTTGGGGCTAATCTGTAAAAATTGAGAAGTTTGGGAAAAATCTTACAAAATCTTAAAATTCTAGGGAAATCTGGTAATTATTCGCAAGGTTTTGAGCTAAATTGACAAAACAGACAAATTTGGGCCAATTTGTAATTTCATGAAAAATATGGGACCAAACTAGTAATCAGTGAGAGGTGAAGGACTAAAACTATAATTTTAACTGAATTATGTTTTAAATCTTTTTTTAATTAAATTTCAAATTTTTTTTAATTAAGGGAATCCAATGCTCCCACTACTATAAATAGGAGTCCAAACCTGCAAATAAACAGACGAAATTAGCAAGATTTTAGCTCTCAACTTAAAAAGGAAAAACTGTAACTTTAGTCCCTGGCTACTCCTCCCTTGCCCGGAAAAATCCTAAACTTCTGACCCTGTTCTCTGCTGCCTGACAACTCGCCGTTTCGTTTTTTTTTTCGTTTGTCCTCACGCTGTCGCTGCCTCCAGCCCTCGCCGTCGCGCATGCCGCCGCCTGTCTCCATCGCGTCGCCCTCAAGTCGTGCCGCTCCAGCTCCCTCGCTGTTTCTCCTTCCCCGTTGCGACTTCCGTCCGCCATCGCCCGACGTCGTTCCCTCACCGCCTCGCCGTCTTCCACGCCGCCGGCCACCATACTCAACTCCGTGGAGTCGCCCTAGAGGCCGCCGCCAAGCCCAGCTGCCGATTGCGCCGCCGTCGCTGGAGAAAAAAATAGAATCAGAGACGAAATCCGTTCAAAAATTGTGACCCGACCCCTCATACTCAAATTACGTCCCTTTTTGGTATAACCCCCCTTTAATCCTTGATCTTTTTTATTTTATTCATTTTAGCCACTAACTTTCTTGTTCTTGCAGATAGGCCATTAACAATAACTCTCTTTTTTTTTTTTTCTCTTTTCTTTTCTTTATGTTCTTACTTTCTTTTCTTTTTTTTTTTTATGGAATATTGTACCTCCTACTCTTATGTGGACGGCCAAAATGCTCCATCTTATTTATTTTTCAGTATCTTTATTAATTCTTTTACGTGGATGGCCAAGCACCCCACTTTATTTACTTTCTGCATTTATTATTTTCTGTTATGTGGATGGTCAAGCGCCCCACTTTATCATTTATTTACCTTTTTTTTTATTACTGCACTTTATTATTTTTTATGTGGATGGCCAAGAGCCCCACTTTATTTATTTTTATTTACTTTTTCTATATTTTATTATTCTCTGTCATGTGGATGGCCAGGCGCCCCATTTTATTTATTTATTTACTTTCTGCACTTTATTTTTTTTATGTAGATGGCCAATAGCCCCACTTTATTTATTTTTATTTACTTTTTCTGTATTTTATTATTCTCTATCATGTGAATGGCCAGACGCCCTACTTTATTTATTTATTTACTTTCTGCACTTTATTTTTTTTCTTTTACGTAAATGGCCAAGTGTCCCACTTTCTTTATTTATTTACTTTCTATTTAATTTTTGCATCTTATTATTTCTTTGTGTGGATGGTTAACCTTACTTTTTATTTACTTTTTTTTTATATGGCTGGCCAAGAGCCCCATCTTATTTCTTTATTTATTATTTGTGTAGTTTATTTTATTATTTCTATTATAACCAAGCCCCCAGTCTTTTATTTTTCCATCATCTTATCTTGTTTAACATTATTAGTTATTTGGAATGTCGAGTCACTTATTATTATTATTTTTAAATGACAAAGTCCAACCTCTTATCCCGTTCATTAAAATAATTTCAAAAATTCATAACCAAATGATCCAATAAAATCAATGGTTTTGAATAAGTATTTTTTTTAAAAAAAATATTTAATATAAACAAATTCACGATCCACGTCCGGTTGATCTAATGAGATCCATGGATTGGATAATCATTTAAAAATCTTTCAAAACAATAAAAAGGGTAAAATAAAATAAAATAAAATAAATAATATTAAAATCATTAAAATCCATATTCGGATGATTTGGTAGAATTTATGACGTGGATTGATAATTAATTAAAATATTTAATAACAAATTAAAATTAAAATTAATTAAATTCCACATCCGGGTGACTCGATAGAGCCCATGGTTTAGAAATATCAAATTTATTATAAAAATGAATAAAAATCAAGCACCAAGATTTAGAAGTCCATATCGGGGTGATTCGGTTAGAATCCATGGTTTGAAAATTAATTGAAATTATTTAAAAGCAAGCAAAACAAAATTAAAATCAACTAAGGTGCCAATTTTGGGCGTTAGAATAAAGTTATTTTCACGTAACCGTACTCCGGAACCCTCAAACTCTCGTAGACCATTTTTAAGGTGTCCAATCGACCTAAGTGAAACCGATTGGTGATGACTCCCAAAAAAACCACGTTGCCACAGCTTAGCGACTCCACTGGGGACGACATGTGAGTCGAGCCTAAAAGTTGATTTGTTTTGTTCTGCTTTGCTTATCTTTGTGTGGATTCATGTGCTATATTTGCTCATTGTAAGCATGCAATATGCACTCATGACATGAAACTCTACACCCGAGTTTCCTCAATGCAACCACATTCTTTCAAAGCGGAATTAGTTTTGTTGTCCTTGTGAGACCATGGTCTCTAAGCCTTCACTGATTTTAAGTAGCAAAGTAGTGTATTGCCACCTAGGACGATAGTTTCTACATGGGCCCACGAAAAGCTACAACCCGAATTAATCCTCTCCTTTAATTTAGTGACAGGATTCGAGAACTACCCTCAGCCTTTTTGGCAAGCCACCCTATGCATATAGAACTCCCCCACTTAACCATAGAACTGACCATATAATTCATATCATTTACCAACGCCATAAACATGTCATTTTTATGCCATTTTGTTGCCTTACCCTTTGTTTTCTCCGTGTCTTATATTTATGGCTCTGACTTTTTTTCTCATAATAGTTCATGAGTTATTAATTGCTATTTAACTTGTTACTAACCTTGTTTTTCTTTTGTTGTACTTCTAGTTTGTGCAAGTTTTCTTCATGCATCAAAACCACGCATCAAACTATGATAACTTTTTGTCTTCCTGATGATAACAAGAAGTCTTAAAGTTCCACGATATTATTGCATGCATGCATTACATCAATCACGTGCATATAAAGTTTGATAAAAAGAATTTCATTTTTTTTAAAAAAAAGTAAAAGATTGGTACTCAACACCGATATCCAACTCGGCTGCAAACAAGGCTCATGGTGGAACAAGTCGAAGCTCGTCTCATTGATATCGAGTCAAAGATAGAGGGCATGGCTGAACAAATGATGGAGCTGATCAAGGGAAAGGCAGTGCAAACCCCCATCAAAGACCCGCAAGATCCGACTTATCCACCCGGATTCACTCAACAACGGGTCTCAGTTCAAGAGAAACTCTTTCACGACTCAGGCCCATCTGATAACATTCATCTAAGGCATAACCCAATTTTTGAAGAAAAGAAGTCGTTGCTTAAAGAAGAAGAGGATACTCAAAAACTCGAGACCATAGAGAAGAGACTTCGGGCCATTGAAGGTGGCACTTTATTCGAATCCTTGTCAGTGGACGATCTTTGCTTGGTGCCAGATGTTCTGATTCCCTCAGACTTCAAGGTACCAGAGTTTGTGAAATACGATGGGACAAGTTGTCCTGTCACTCATATAACACTTTTCCTAAGAAAGCTATAACCCCTTACAAAGGATGAAAAGGTATGGGTGGCTCTTTTTCAAGATAGTTTGACAAAGTCTGTTTTGCAATGGTACCTTAGCCAAGGCCCAAAGAACATTAGGACATGGAATGATCTTGCTCAAGCTTTCATCAGTAATTATAAGCATGTCATGGATTTGGCTCCTGATCGTCAAACCCTTCAGAATATGGAGAAGAAGAAACAAGAAACCTTTAAGGAGTATGCACAAAGTTGGAGAAACTTAGCCGCACAAGTTCAACCACCTATGATAGAAAGAGAACTGATCATCCTGTTTATCCAAACACTAAATAGACCATTTTATGAAAAACTAGTTGGGAACACTCAGAGTAGCTTTTCAAATATGGTATTATCCGGAGAAAGGATCGAATTTGGAATCAAAACAGGAAAGCTGGTCGATTCTTCAATTGGAGGATCTTTCAATGAAAGAAGTGGAGCTGTCTAAAACATCATCTCCAAGTCCTATGGTCCAACACCACTCACATTACAGATGAAAGGATATCCTATTGAGGTGGTAATCTTCAAAGCTCCCTCCTCAATACCACATACCACTCATGGGAAGAAAGCTACTCAAGTTGATTCAATTTCCACAAGCTACACTGAGCTACTCCCTAAGCTAATAAAGTCAAAACCTGTTATCACCCATACCAACGGCAGCAAAGATCAAGCGGCCTCATCTTCCAAGTTGGTATGACCCAAATGCCAAATGTGATTACCATATAGGCTCAATTGGGCATTCAACTGAAAATTGTGTGGCACTAAAACTCAAGGTTCGACAGTTGATCGATTCCAAATTGCTAGATCCCGATGTGATTGGTAATTGAAAGTGAAGATTTTGAGCTAGAATTACATTGATTTTGGAAGGGCTCCAAGTTAGATCCAACCTAACAGTTCGCACACACTTTTGAATGACAGGGAATCCTTTGAGTAAACTTGTATCTTTGAGAGCTTGCCAAAGTAATTTAATAGTAAAAATCTCCTAGATTTAGTCCAGAATCTAGGGTGTAGCCTTTGTTAAATGGACACCTGGTATTCTTTTTGTTGTCCAATAAAAAGATGTAATGTGTGCATTCTACCACTTTTTACCAAAAATTCCATTTTTACATCTATCTCTCACTCTTTGCCATTACACTATCCATTATTGCCATCACACTTTACTTTGTAAACGATGCTACTCGTGGGTGGAAATGAAAGTTAAGGGAGATTTGATGGTAGTGATCTTGAAAGTGCTGCCAAATCTAGTAAAAAGGATCTCAAATGTTGCACCTCAACTCTCAAAAGGGAGTTCGCAGTGGTTATCAGCATCCTTGCAAGAAATCTTTAGCTTCCAAAGAATGTAGCTCTCATATTAAATGGCTCGGGTGGCCTCCCAATCCTTATGAATGCTCAACACAAGAAAAGGTTCTCGGTTCTCGGTTCTCCGTAACACAAATTCCAAAAGGAAATAAGTTCATCCATTCCATCAAAAGGCAATAAGGGAAAGTTCGAAAGGAAAAAAAACTGAGAGCAAGCTCGAGCAAGTAAGGCCACATGAGTCATCTCGCTTCAAGAGGGCTATCAAGCATGTCACAAATCATAGCCCACAAAAGAAAAAAGAAAAAAAAAAGGGCTCAAGCTAAAGCAAAAGAAAAAAAAAAAGAGAAAAAAGTGAGCTATGGATTCTAGACTGAAAACCTACAAAGGCGGTTTAGAAGACAAAAGCAACCTTCAAACCAAGCGTACAAAAAGATTACGAGAGTTGGGAGGCAACAGATAAGGTCTAACTTTCTGGAAAAGGTGGCAAGTTTGAGGTCAGGTCATCACTATTGAGTTTTTCACCGTAATCATATCTGCTCACAAATAGCATTAAAAGACCCTTCTTTCACACCACTCAAACTTAACTTTCCTCAACGTAACATTTGCCTCTTGATATCATTCTCATTCAGTTAGAAGGCTATCATTGTGAAACCTATTTCTACCTTATTGCCTTGTACATTTTATGTCTTTGAATTGGAAAAGGGAAGAATAACAGGACATTTTAATCAAAAATAAAGACCGTAAGTTATTTTGTCAAGCTTTGCAAATTGATGAAAGTTTTTCTTTAAGGCCAAATCATTATTCATCAATGTATGTCGACTTAAAAGTGAGGAGATAGCTTGAGACTTTCTTTAAGAAGATGTGGTTCTTGTAAGAGAAATTCACGATCCAGTGCCATCACGAAGGTCTAAAAATGCACGATTTTTTTTATAAATCAAAGGATGATGATACCTTTATCCACATAGACACCATATTCATGGGGGCAAAGTAGTCTCTACGAAGTATAAAAAGAGTACTGCCAGCAAAAAAACTCAATAGACAAGGGGGCAAGTTTTATGGATCAGAACCTGAGTTTAAGAAAGAGCAATCATTCAGACTATAACATGGGGATGAGTAAGTGTCAGCACGGCCACAAGAAAAGGGGCAAAGAGACATTGAAAGATGAGCCTTCGATGGTATGAAATCCGTGATGAGGTAAGGAGGTGTTCAAAATAACTCAAGGAAAAGAATCACAAAAGGTAATATTGAAGGAAGCATACTCATGAAGATTTCATAAACCCAACAACAGGGACGAGTATCCAAAGAGACATAAAGTATGAGGCAGGCAAATGTTAAGGAAGTTGAGACCAAAATTCAAGAACAAGTCAAGAAAATTTATTTGAAGGGCTTTCAAAAAAATTGAGTTTTTGAGGCAATGGACAAGAGCTGAGAAGCATAAAGAGATTCAATGATAGTCCGAGGAGGCAATCACAAGAAGGACCCAGCAAAGCAAAGACAAGAAGAACTAGATCCATGCAATCAAATAGGGAACATAGTAAAACATAGACACAAAGAAATTGAGATAAACAAAGAATGAAAACAAAAGAGTGCCATCAGTTACACATGCACTACATTCATGCATTTCACATTATGCATGCATAGCTTTTGCATAACAGAGATCAAACGGAAGACATATTTGCGGCATGATTACAACATTGATAACTACAAGCCGAGACTTCAACTTCATCAACCCATTCCAGTCTACCACTTGATGCACGATTGATACGCTGGATCAAATTATGTCAAGAATTCGACATTATGGTCAAAGATAAGGTAGACATCAAAAATATTGTCATTGACAATTCGTCAAAAGCTGGCAACGGATTTAATAATTGACGTTGCACCCATAATGACGGGATGGATGCCAGCTCAATAAAGTATCAAAGATAAGAAACATCTACACGATGTGAGAAAAATTTTACATGGTTAATCCTTATCTTTTCAAATACTATCTTGGCCAGATATTTACGAAATGCATACCTGAGAATGAGGTAAAAACAAAAAGTATCATTGAATTTTCTCATTTTTGAAAAATACAAAGGGCATTTTTTTTTTTTCAAAGAAAACAGTTGAAAAGATTTTTACTGTCTGAATTTTTCTAGCCCTCTTTATTTAGAGACGCACATGCAAAGTCTTTGAAAATTGTCAAAAAGTAGGATCCATTTTTCCAGTTAAGTGGCGGATATGGTACTCCGTGGCTCTCAAGTCGGTTGTCTCAGTTTCCCATAATAACTGATTTCTTTCTCCCTTATTTCTTTTATTTCCTTCTAAAAAATGGATTCTACTCTTTCTACCCTGCGAAAATACTTTCCTTCTCTCCCAATGAACATTCTTAAAAGGATTTACCGAGTTCGGTGTGAACGATTAAGAGTTTTGATGCACAAAGGAATCCCTGAAGATGTGCGGTGGTTAATTGAAGCTAAGGTCCGTCTGGCAGGTGAAGTCCCAGATGCATTTGTGTCTCACATGCCTGGCTTAGGCAAAAGCTCTTATGCCAAAAAGCGAAGAGCGAAAAGGTTACAAGTCTGTCACAAATGTGGTCGATGGACTTGTGATACTAAATGTCATTTTTTAGGAATGATCTCCGATAATCGAGAAGATAAAATACAATTCATCAAGAATGGCCTGAGTAAGGATTCTTTATATGATATCCGATTGACTCTTGAGATGCATTCTTGTGGATCAGTGCAACTCGAACTTCTTGGTTTATGGAGTATTTTTCATGAATAACGAGAGCGTTATAGTCCCGGGAATCTGACTTTAAAAGACCCTGTTTGCCAGTTTGTAAGAAAACTGGATGGGAAGCAAATCCCCGACTCATAGAAGGCGTTAAAGCCGTTACTGGACGTAGAACCAGTGGAAGATGTGAGCCACAGTCACAATTACTGTACATACAATTTGTCATATTTGAAAATTTGCTTTTTCTTTTGACAATAATGTACTTACTCCTGTAAGCGTAATCAACACGTTATCCTTTCATTGCTATAAATGCGTGTTCTTCTTTCCGGTTAAGTAGCGGATACGGTACTCCGTGACTCTCAAGTCGGTTATTTCAGTTTCCTACAATAACTGATTTCTTCCTCTCTTCTCTCAAATTTTTTCTCTCATCAATGGATTCTACTCTTTCTGCCCTGCGAAAGTACTTTCCTTCCCTCCCAATAAATGTTCTTAAAATGATTTACCAAGCTAGATGTGAAAGAATCAGAGTTTTTATGCACAAAGGCATTCCTGACAATGTGCGGTGGTTAATTGAAGCTAAGGTCCGTTTGGCTGGTGAAGTTTTAGATGCATTTGTGCCCCGCATGCCTGGCTTAGGTAAAAGCGCTTATGCCAAAAAGCGAAGAGCAAAGAGGCTAGGCGTCTGCCACAAATGTGGACGATGGAATTGTGATACTCAATGTCGTTCTTTAGGGATGATCTCCACGAATCGTGAAGATAAAAGATAATTCATTAAGAATGGCCTGCGTAAGGAATCTTTGGATGATATTCGATTGACTTTTGAAATGCATTCTTGTGGAATAGTGCAACGTGAAATTATTGGTTTATGGAGGACTTTCCATAAAGAATGAGACCGTTACAGCCTTGAGAATCTGACTTTAAATGACCCTGTTTGCCAGTTTATAAGAAAACTGGATGGGAAGCAAATCCCTAACTCATAAAAAGCGTTGAAGCCGTTACTGGACGTAAAACCAATGGAAGACGTGAGCCACAGTCACAACTATTGTACATGTTAGATGTCATTTTTGAAAATTTTCCTTTTCTACTGACAATAATGTACCTACTCCTGTAAATGTAATTGACATGAGCCACAGTCACAACTACTGTACATGCTAACTGTCATTTTTAAAAATTTTCTTTTTTTTTCTGACAATGATGTACCTACTCCTGCAAGTGTAATTATTGCATTATCTTTTCATCTCTATAAATGCATGCCCTTCTTTTCATTTCTCACAAGGTTAAGGGTAAAAATGAAGAGAACCTGAACTCGTAAATTTTGAAGTATTTGTGTATTTTGTGAAGCTTTTCCTGGAAAAGATGAAGAGTATTTGAAGGCAACCAACCATTTGGGTAAAGTACTAGCTGAGCGAAAAATACATTTAGTTTATGGGGGAGGTAGTGTCGGATTAATGAGAGGTGTAGCATCAGCAGCATCTCTAGGAGGAAGCCAAGTTTTGGGTATTATCCCTGCACTTTTGAAATTGATTTCTGGGGCACGATTGGAGAAGAATTAGTGGTTAAAAATTTGCAAGAGCGTTTGTTATAAATGCTTTGTAATTTTGATGCTTTTATTGCTCTACCAGGAGGTTTTGGCACATTGGGAGAAATTTTCCAAATTGCTTCCATGGCCCAACTTAATTTGCACAAGAAACCCATTGAGCTGTTGAATGTTAACAATTTCTTTGCAGGTCTGATATCTTTTATGGATCACGCTGTGCAGAAGAAATTTATCTCAGAGGCGGCACGACGAATCCTAATATCCGCATCAACTGCTGAAGAATTGCTAGATAAAATACAAGCTTTTGTTCCTAAACCAGATCCAGCAGTGATTCAGATAGACTGGACACGATAGTCTTTCCCGACCAGTTCCATCCCATAAATGTCCTTTACCCTGCTTGTTGTTTTATGATGAAGAACTGTGGAAAAGAGCAATTGGACTTGTGGATCTGTTTATCTTGTCCTTTAGTTTTATTATCAGCATTTTTTTATTTTCAATTCAGGGAATTTCTTCTTTCTTCTTCATCTTTTAGGATAGTTTTCTTCATGCTGATATTAAAACCATTGGACAAAGCCCTTAGTTTAGAATGGCTGAGTAAGGAGTAATTCTACTCTTGAGACGCATCCTATTAGGTATGCTAGTCATAACATTTTGGGGTAGCTAAGCTTCAACCCTATTTGGATGACATATCTCACAAGGGAATCTATATTTTCTAAAGAAAATATTAGATGAAACCTGGATATTGATTCCAAACATCCATTCCCTTGCATAATTTGTCAGTTTTATTGCCATTTTATGGAATTTCTCACTTTCAAGATTCACTCATTTCATGGAATTTCAAGTTTTTGCACTCACCTATTATGAAAATTCACACTTCCGAAGAAACTATTCCAAGTTTGATTGCCTTCGTAGAAATTTTTCCTTGAGGTACTAAGGAAGGTTCCTTAACCTCACAAAGAAGAAAAAGGTTTTTCTTCTTAAGATTGGAAGCAATATGAGAGTTCATATTGCGAAAAGTCTAGGAAAGTTTCTAAACTTGATAAATAAGGAGGAAAGAGTTTTTCTCCTTAAATTTTTTTAGACGATAGGAAGGTTCTTATCGTAGAGGTACTAAGGAAGGTTCCTTAACCTCACAAAGAAGAAAAAGATTTTTCTTCTTAAGATTGGAAGCAATATGAGAGTTCATATTGCGAAAAGTCTAGGAAAGTTTCTAGACTTGATAAATAAGGAGGAAAGAGTTTTTCTCCTTAAATTTTTTTAGACGATAGGAAGGTTCTTATCATAGAGGTACTAAGGAAGGTTCCTTAACCTCACAAAGAAGAAAAAAGTTTTTCTTCTTAAGATTGGAAGCAATATGAGAGTTCATATTGCGAAAAGTCTAGGAAAGTTTCTAGACTTGATAAATAAGGAGGAAAGAGTTTTTCTCCTTAATTTTTTTTAGACGATAGGAAGGTTCTTATCGTAGAGGTACTAAGGAAGGTTCCTTAACCTCACAAAGAAGAAAAAGGTTTTTCTTCTTAAGATTGGAAGCAATATGAGAGTTCATATTGCGAAAAGTCTAGAAAAGTTTCTAGACTTGATAAATAAGGAGGAAAGAGTTTTTATCCTTAAACTTTTTTAGACAATAGGAAGGTTTTTATCGTAGAGGTACTAAAGAAGGTTCCTTAACCTTACAAAGAAGAAAAAGGTTTTTTCTTCTTAAGATTGGAAGCAATATGAGAGTTCATATTGCGAAAAGTCTAGGAAAGTTTCTAGACTTGATAAATAAGGAGGAAAGAGTTTTTATCCTTAAACTTTTTTAGACAATAGGAAGGTTTTTATCGTAGAGGTACTAAAGAAGGTTCCTTAACCTTATAAAGAAGAAAAATGTTTTTTCTTCTTAAGATTGGAAGCAATATGAGAGTTCATATTGCGAAAAGTCTAGGAAAGTTCCTAGATCTGGTAACAAGGAGGAAGGAGTTTTTCTCCTTTGACGCTTAGACGATAGGAAGGTTCCTGTCGTAGAGGAAATAAGGAGAGTTCCTTAACCTCGAAGAGGAGGAGAAGAAGGTTTTTCTCCTCAGGGCTTAGGCGGTGAAAAGGCTCTCAACGCCTAGTTAAGGTCAGACGAAATTTGGTAACGGCTTTGCATGCGTCAGGTCCCATGAGACATGCAAAGGGGGGCAGCTGTTGACACCCAATTTCGTCCGGTTATTATTATTATTATTATTTAAAAAATAAAAAAAATTTAAAAAAAATTAGCTTAGGGGGGCATTTTGTTTCGTAGGGTTAGTAAAAAAAAAAATAAAATAAATAAAAAATATAAAAATTAAAAAAAATAATAAAAAGGGGAATTTAAAAAAAATGACAAAATTGAGAAGTTTGGGGTTAATTTGTAAAAATTGAGAAGTTTGGAAAAAATCTGACAAAATCTTGAAATTCTAGGGAAATCTGGTAATTATTCGCAAGGTTTTGGGCTAAATTGACAAAACAGACAAATTTGGGCCAATTTGTAATTTCGTGAAAAAAACTGGGACCAGATCAGTAATCAGTGAGAGGTGAAGCACTAAAAATAAATTTTGACCAAATTATGTTTTAAAATATTTTTTTAATTAAATTTCAACTTTTTTCTAATTAAGGGAATTCAATGCTCCCAGTAATATAAATAGGGGTCCAAATCTGCAAAGAAACACACGAAATTATCAAGATTTTAGCTCCTAACTTAAAAAAGAAAAAATGTAGCTTTAGTCCCTGGCCTCTCCTCCCTCTTCCCAAAATTTCTAAACCTTTCCTAGCTGCTTCCCACTACGCCGTCACTCTCCGTCTGTCATCCAACGTTTTCCGGTAAAAAAAAAAAAATGACCCTTCATTTTTTTCCATTTTTCTGTTTCGTCCTTCGCCGTCACCCTCCCGACACTCCTCCAGTGACACCGCCACCGCTTCCGTCGACGTCCCCTGCTCCCGTCGCCGACGTTCCTCGTCCACCATCTACGCCGAGCTTGCCCGTCGTCCCCGCCGTCACTCCCACACCGTCGCTGCCTCCAGCCCTCGCTGTCACGCCTTCGCCATCGCCCATCCAAGCTCCGCCCTCCGCCATCCCTGATTGTTCGATCAGATCGCCTGAATCGGAGGAGGAGCGAAACCATTTCGGCCAAAAAACGCGACCCGACCCGTCGGATTCAAAATTACATCTTTTTTTTGGTATAACTCTTCTTTAATCCTTGATCTTTTTATTTCATTCATTTTAGCCACTAACTTTCTTTTTCTTGCAGAACTAGCCATTAACAACAACTTTTTTTTCTTCTCTTTTCTTTTCTTTTATTCTTTCTTTCTAATTTTTTTTTTTATGGAAGGTTGTACCTCCTACTTTTACGTAGATGGCCAAAACGCCCCACCTTATTTATTTTATTTATTTTTTTTATTAATTCTTTTATGTGGATGACCAAGCGTCCCACTTTATTTATTTTTATTTATTTTCTACATTTATTATTTTCTGTTATGTGGATGGCCAAACACCCCCCACTTTATTTATTTTTTATTTACTTTCTGCACTTTATTATTTTTTTTTTATGTGGATGGCCAAGCGCCCCACTTTATTTATTTATTTACCTTTTTTTATTTACTTTATTTATTTTATTATTTTTCCTTTATGTGGATGGCCAAGCGCCCCCACTTTATTTATTTACTTTTATTTACTTTCTGCATTTTATTATTTTCTGTTATGTGGATGGCTAAGTGCCCCACTTCATTTATTTATTTACTTTTTTATTTACTTTCTGCACTTTATTATTTTTTATGTGGATGGCCAAGTGCCCCACTTTATTTATTTTTATTTACTTTTTTCTGCATTTTATTATTTTCTGTCATGTGGATGGCCAGGCGCCCCACTTTATTTATTTATTTACTTTTTTATTTACTTTTGCACTTTATTTTTTTTACGTGGATGGCCAAGCGTCCCACTTTCTTTATTTATTTACTTTTTATTTAATTTTTGCATCTTATTATTTCTTTGTGTGGATGGTTAAACTTACTTACTTTTTATTTACTTCTTTTTTTTACTATTTTTGTTATATGGCTGGCCAAGCGCCCTATCTTATTTCTTTATTTATTATTTTTATAGTTTATTTTATTATTTCTATTATGACCAAGCCCCCGGTCTTTTATTTTTCCGTCATTCTCATCTTGTTTAGCATTATTGGTTATTTGGAATGTCGAGTCACTTACCTTTTTTTTATTATTTCCTTTAAATAACAAAGTCGAGCCTCCTAGGTCGTTTATAAAAATAATTTCAAAATTCATAACCAGATGATCCAATAAAATCAATGATTTTGAATAAGTATTTTTTTTAAAACAAATATATAATATAAACAAATTCAGGATCCACATCCGGTTGATCTAATGAGATCCATGGATTGGATAATCATTTAAAAATCTTTCAAAACAATAAAAAGGGTAAAATAAAATAAAATAAAAAAATAATATTAAAATCATTAAAATCCATATTCAGATGATTCAGTAGAATTTATGATGTGGATTGATAATTAATTAAAATATTTAATAACAAATAAAATTAAAATTCATTAAATTCCACATCCGGGTGACTCGATAGAGTCCATGGTTTGGAAATATCAAATTTATTATAAAAATGAATAAAAATCAAGCACCAAGATTTAGAAATCCATATCCGGGTGATTCGGTTAGAATCCATGGTTTGAAAATTAACTGAAATTATTTAAAAGCAAGCAAAACAAAATTAAAATCAACTAAGGTGCCAATTTTGGGCGTTAGAATAAAGTTATTTTAATGTAACCGTACTCCCAAACCCTCGAACTCTCATAGACCATTTTTAAGGTGTCCAATCGACTTAAGTGAAACCGATTGGTGGCAACTTCAAAAAAAGCCACGTTGCCACAGGCCCAAGAGATGAAAAAAAAAAAAGACCTGTACGGCACAAATTGTAGAAAGTTGAAAATAGGCCGTGAAAGAAGTTTTTAAAAGAGGGGAAATAGGAAAAAGTTAGGGTTGGGTATTTTTCTCACTTTCTCGTCTACCTATTTCTTTTTGTTGAAGGAGTGGAAGAAGAGATCATCAATCGAGGATCAAGTGAAAGCAACCTGTGAATTTTTCAGCAAAGGAAGAATCTTTGGTAAGTGATTGTTAGTTATTTTTCAGTATATAGGCTAGCTTTTCTTTGAAATTGAAGAGAGATTTAAGTTAAGTTTATGGTTGATTGATAATTTATTTTGATGATTGGAAGTGTTAATTGATTATTAGGATTGTTTCGAATGGATTAGAAATAAATTTTGGGAGATTTTGGCTGGGCATGGTGGAAATTGAAGAGTAGCAGAAGTGCGAATCGGAGAAGACGAAGAATCGTGTTTCTGGAAACAAATTGGCCTAATAACAGTGTAAGTCCTTTTGGTTTTGAGGAGAGTTTATCAAAATCCCATAGTTTAAATGGTTACATTTTGGTCACCCCAAAGCTTGTTTCTAGGGAAGTAATCGGGTTAATTACAACATTAGTCCCTAAGGCTTCTAACAATACTTCATTGAATTCTGAGGTTCTAGAAACATTCATTTAGGTCATTGTCAGCAAGTGATTTTTAGTTATTTCTTGAATTGATTATGTTTTGACATAAACTTTTACATAATTATTTTAGGCGGCTAAAGAATTATTTCAAGAGTTTAAAAGTTGCATTTTGAGGTAAGTGGCTACTACTATTCTAAAAATTAAATTATTTCGATATTATATATATATATATATATATATTATTTCTTCAAAGTGCTAAGTTTTCCAATTTAGTAATTTTTCAATATTTCAATTTAAAGCTATTTTGCATGTAAATAAATTTTAATCAGAATGAGAGTTTTCAATTACAAGTTTTATTCTGAAATTGTTTTCCAAGTGTTTTAATAATTTACTTGTTTATTTGCTTATTCGAATTTCATCTTATTTATGCAATATATTATGTTTGATTAAATAAGTTGGTATCAAGTATGTTTTGATTGTGATGTTTTGTACTGAAATTTTATAACAATTGTAATGCTCTAAATTTCTGTCCTGACTCCGTTTTGGTGGGTGTTGGTTCTGTGCCCGTACTACTGGGAAAGTGTAGTTATGGACCCTCCACGTACTATTCTGTTTTGTTCCACAGTGCATTGTTTTTAGGACTAGTCCTTCAGGACGCTCGATCGTTGGCGATTTTTAGACGATTCTGGACGCACTACAGTGGTTTAAGTGTAGTCACAGTAATCACCCCACCCACTCTGCTTTCAATTTCTGTTCTGCTATTCTGCTCTAAACTGCTCTATTTTGGTTAATGATTTTATTTACAAATATTATTTGCTCAACTTTCAAAATTGCTATTACATTGATTATGTTTTGACTGTTCAAATATCTTCTGCTAAAATTTATGCTATTATTTTACAAGAATTGTTTTTTTCTTGATCCCTATATATTTTGTATATTGTATTTTTGTTTTTAAAATCCGCCACTTGCTGGGTATTTGTGCTCACCCCATTTTCACCCCCTCACACAGATCAGGAGTAGTTCGAGTTAGCTAGCGGGAGCAACTACAAGATCAACAGCAGTTCAAGATAATTAAAAGTATTTCATTAGCACTATTATTAAAAACTTATTTATGTTTAGAAAACTCTTGGGATTTTGTTTCATTCTTTAGAGCTTTAATATCTTATGGATTATGTTCTAGTTTCAAGAATTGTAGTTGCTCTGCCACTTATTCTCAGAAGAGAATTTTATAAGTTTGGAATTATTTAGAATACGTAGCCTTGCATGCTTAGGAAAAATTTATTTTCTTAAGCATACGACGTGTTATCGTCCCGAGACTCCTAGGGTGGGTTTCGGGGTGTGACAGTACCCTTGCAACAAAAGTCTTTGACACTTGACAAGAATTATTTGAGAAGAAAAGAAAAGTAAGAAAAAAGATATTGAAAATTCAATTAATTGCCCAATCCATTGCTTGTGGTTTGAATGGTTGTGTATAGTGAGCTCTAGTTTAGTGTAGTTTTTGCCTTTTACTTCACATGAAAATTTGATGTTATCCTTCAGTTTCGAGAGATATGGGTTGCTAGCTTAAGAATGAATTGTTAACATTAAAATTATTTTCTTTTGGAAGTGCTAGATAGAAGAAGTTGCATGCTTGGTAGTCTTGTTTACTTCTCAAGATAATTAGAGTCTCATTTCTCTCTACATTTTTTGCTAAAGGAAATGATTTTGCATTTCAATTTTTTTTTAGGTTTTAAGAAATTTGCAGATCTTTCTCTTGTTTTTTTTTTTCTTGAGAGCAAGCAAAATTTCAATTGTTGGTGGAAAAATATGATATGTTTATATTTAGTTATGCTTTCTATAGGTTTTACAATTGTTTTTGCTAGGATATGGTGCTCAATTGGTTCATATTTTGTTTTCAAGTCACATTTCAGGTTCATCTAAGTTAGGAAGGATTTTGGTGAAGTTTTGGAGATAAATTGCAAGTTTTAGTGAAGTTTTAGAGCTTACATGGCCTTGTACAAGCCTGTATTCCAAACCATGATGAAATAAGAAGATTTTTATTTCCAAAAAGGGTAACACAGCCTACTACACGATCCAGTATCAACACATGTTTGCCTAATTTTTAGGGTTTCTAAGGTATTTTCAGAAAAAAAAAGGCAGATTTTGACAAAGAAAAAGGAGCTTTTCATGGAAGAATGCTGTCAGAGGCAATTCTGATGATGAATACTATTTTATGAGTGTCGGATTGAAGTTCTCTTCAAGGATAAAAGATTTAACCATGGATCATTTTTTTCTTAGTTTTCTTTTGATTATTTGGAGTTTATTTTACAGCACTCTAAGCTAAACTTTTCCTATTCATGATTACAGTAGATGAACCCTAAGATGATTTTGTGATTGTGATTATTTATGGTTTAATATGGGTATGTGTTTTTCTTGCAACTTATCCAGTGTGCTCTGTTACATTACTTAATAGTACCTAGCCTATTAATTCAATGTGTGATGATGAACATACATCAAGTAGTATCCGGTACATTTGTTGTGGATTATTGTTGGATAAAAATGATATTATCATAATCGGGAGTAATAGGTACGATATAATGCCTTCTAGTAGTGGGTCATAAGACTTGTACTGTGTTCTTGGAAAGAGTGCTAATTTACATTAGGCTATACTTTATGGTCCAAGTTACTCATAATTTTGCTAAACTAAAGTAAAAGGAACACAAATGATGTTTTGGGGTTATTTGATTCTAAGTGTGAGGATTTCTTATTGTTCATTGTTTTAATTATTTTCCATTGCCTATCAATAGTTAGTCATTTAATTCACTGCTTTAGTTTAGTTTAGTTAATTCATAGTAGTTAGTTAAAAATCTTCTTAATTGATAGTTAGATAATATGAAGATATTTAGTACAGTAGACAAGCTTCGTTCCAAGAGAAAAATGATCTTGGTACTTGCCACTGTTATACTTTGTTGGTATGTGTTCTTTCCTGTGAGTTCACATGTTTGTTTGAGTCTAGATAGATATAACGCATTCACAATATTTACTAGAGTAGTGGAAAAGGTTTGTCATGAACTACGAACATGCTAGGTGCCATTGCCAGAAAACATTTGTTGAGTTTGCTACTTGAAAAGTTAATCTTTCTTAATCTAGCCATTTATTTTATTGCAAAATTTGTTTCTTTGATTTTTTAGTTGTTTTTAGCTTGTTGATTTCTTCTTTTCTTGTAGGAATTTTGGTGTATCACTCATAGCCATTCCAGTGAATTAGTTGAAGCAGATCTGGAACTTCAAAAAAACCTTGATGAAACTATTATCTTCAAGAGGTCCCAAGTCACAACCATCAAATTCCGAGCTAAAGCAGCAAGGAGAGAATTATGCACAATTAACCATGGAGGACTGCAATCAAGTAAGAACTATGTCAGAATATGTTAAACCTTATCTTGAAAGGACATAATAGAGTATTGTTAAACCTCCTGTCAATGCCAAAAATTTTGAGATCAAGCTAAACATTATTCAGATGGTGGAGAATTATGTTCAGTTTGATGGCTTGGCAGATGAGGATCCTATTGCCCATATTGCTAGTTTCCTGGAGATATAAGATATATTTATAATTAATAAAGCTAGTGAGGATAACATTCAGTTGAGACTATTCCTGATTTCATTGAATGGAAGAGCTAAACAATGGTTAACTTCACTTCCATGAGGTTTTATTGCTACCTAGAACACTTTTGCCAAGAACATTTTATTGAAGTTTTTTCCATTCAGCCACTACTATGAAGTTTTATATGATATTTCTACTTTCAATCAGATGGTTAAGAAGTGTTGTATGAAGCTTGGGAAAGATTCAATGACTTATTAAGAAGATGCCTGCATTATGGATTACCTACATGGGTACAAGTACAAAAATTTTATAACAGTTTTAGTTATGCATCTAAGCAAATGATTGATGCAGCAGCCCAAGAGTTGATTGAGGAGATGGCGATGAACAGTTATCAATGGGAATGGTCATCCAAGATTAAGTCGAATAAAGTAGCTGCAATCTAAAATTTTGATGCCTATGCAATGCTGGCAAGTTAAGTTGAAGCACTGATGAGAGAAAACAGAAATTTTTTGTCTAATCAAAAGCAAGCGGTGTTATAATGTGAAGTTTGTGGGGAAGTTCATTCAAGCAGTGAATGTCAGATGTCCAATTGGTTGAGCAAAATCAAGTAAGTAGACTTTGTTAGAAATCCACCGAGGCCACAGAACAATATGTACAGTAGCACATACAATCCGAGGTGGAGGAATCATCCTAATTTTTCTTGGGGAAATCAAAGGAAACAACCTTCTGGTTTTTAACCTCAACCACAAAAAGAAAGGAAGCTAACTATGGAGGAATTAATTTCCAAGTTCATGTAGCAATCTGATGCTAAGATAGATATGACAGAATCAAAGCTGCGAAATATGAGGGCTAACATGTAGAATTTTGAGACCCAAGTGGGTCAACTTGCTAATGCGCTTTCCAAAAGGCTAAAAGGAGCTCTACCGGTAAAAACTAAGCTGAATCCTAAAGTAGTTTTCAATCTAGCTTTCTGTCACAGGGCAGATGGCCATCCAAAAGTAAAGATGTTGTAGAAGGAAGAACCTCCTTGAGTAATCAAGCAGAAAATCGGGCGAACGATGTTAAACCAAATGCTTCTTGGGAGGCAACCCAAGCATTAGATTTGTCATTTTATTTACTTTGCATTTATGGTACTTAATTAGTTTTTGCTTGTCCTATGATGTTATAATTTGTGTTGTTATGTAGGAATCTAGACTATTTTAGGGAAAAAAATTATGTTCAAAGGGGAGAAACAAATTTAAGTTCAATTTCAAGTAGGTCTGTAAATTTTTCAAAGTTTTAGGAGCTAAATACATGTTCAAGGTCATGTTGATGAACATGGTTTCAAACATAGCCATGTTTGCTTTAGGAAATTTGAATTTTCATGAAGGATTTGTTTTGGGGCTACAGTAGACAAACATGGTTTGTGTCTAAACCGTGTATCAAGATGTGTTTCATTTCATGGTCTAATAGATGACCATGTTCTTACCTATGTTTTTTTTCTAAGCGTTAAAATTTGATAGCTTAAACACATGCACATACATGCCCATGTTTTAAAACATGTTTATGTTACATGGTCATATATACCGCCATTTCAGAGAACGTGTTTCATCCCTATGTTTTAATAAATTTTTGTTCTAGAGCACATACATGATCAATTACATGGCCTTGTGTGGAGTCGTGTTGAGTGTACACAGATATTTACACGACCATGTTAACCCCGGTCTTTCATCTCTGATTTTTAAAAAAATTCAGGGTTCAAAACTTACACACAGCATGTGGTATGCCCGTGTTTAACAGTGTGTTGAGGAAGTTGTAGGTAACACAAGCAGTTACACGTTCGTGTTATAGGTCGTGTATTGTGTTTATTTAAGCTTGATCACGATTTCAGTTTCCCACTTCGCACGAAACTCACTCAAATTTCTTCCTAAAGCCTAAACTTAAACCATAGATTTCTTGCATCTTAAATTTTGTTTTCCATTGTCAAAGAAATCCATTTCTTTTCTAGATTCTCAATTTTAATCCCTAAATATTTGATATTCTCTCTCTAGAGGTAACTTTTTCTCTCTAACTTTGTTTGAAGATTATGGAAGATTTGGTCGATTTCTTGCTATAGGTAGGTTATATTTGAGTTAGTTGGTTGATTTCACATGCCTATTCATGTTAGTTTTGGGTTGATATCATGTTTTGTAAGTATTGGATTTTCGGTTGTTGTGTTTGGAAGAGGAAGAGTTGGAATTGATGGTTTATGGAATTTATGCGTTGTCCGTTTGATTTGGTGGATTTTAGGGGCTGGATTGATGTTGTTATGGGTTTTCATCTATGAAGAATGCCTCAATTATTTAATTGGTCTTGAAATTTCATGAATTGTAGGAATTTGTAGTCTTTTGGTGTGGTAGAATGTAGGTTTCTTGA
Source organism: Aquilaria sinensis (assembly GCA_005392925.1). Taxonomy (NCBI): domain Eukaryota; kingdom Viridiplantae; phylum Streptophyta; class Magnoliopsida; order Malvales; family Thymelaeaceae; genus Aquilaria; species Aquilaria sinensis. The sequence continues at coordinate 141,470 of SMDT01000133.1, forward strand.
GCATCAAGAAACAACCTAATTATGAGCTACAATGTTCTATATTTCCATGATTATTATGCATTCAACACAGGATATAAAGCTTGATCACCTTAATAGCTAAAGTTAAACTGGGCTTATTTTATGTAGGGGAATTCTACTGTTTAGAGCTCTTATTCTTGAAATTGTTATTGGAAATATTGTATTTGAGATTATTCTTGGATTGGAAACAAATCTTTCACATTTTTCAGGATGATGAAGTGCTAGAAGAAGCTCCTAATCCGTACCAAAAGGCCGGCAAATAAGCCAAGGAAGCCAAACCCGCTTCTCAACTTCAAAGAGGATGCTTAGTGGGATACGTATAATATTCTATGGGTAAAGAAGTTTAAGGCTTGAAATCTCACAACATAAGTGAATTTCAACAAAGTCAAAGATTCCATGAAATGAGTAAATCTTAAGAGAACAAAAGATTCTACAAAATGAGTGAATCTAAAAAATGCTAAACATTTCCACAAAATAAGTAAATCTTGGAAGTGTCAAATTCCACAAAATGAGTGAATTTCAAGAAAAGCTGAAGATTCCATGAAATGAGTGAATCTTAAAAGTGAGAAATTTCACAAAATGAGTGAATTTCAAAAAGCCAAAGATTCCACGAAATGAGTGCATCTTAAAAGTGAAGAAATTTCATAAAATGAGTGAATTTTAAAAAGTAAAAGATTCCACAAAATGAGCAAATCTTGAGAGTGAAGAAATTTCACAAAATGAGTGAATTTCAAAAGGCCAAAAAACTCCATAAAATAAGTGAATCTTAAAAGTAAGAAATTCCACAAAATAGTGAATTTCAAAAGCTAAGATTCCACAAAATGAGTGAATCTCAAAAGTAAAGAAATTCCACGAAATAAGTGAATTTTAAAAAGCTGAAAATTCCATGAAATGAATGAATCTTAAAAATGAGAAATTCCACAAAATAGGTGAATTTAAAAAATGTCGATGATTCTACAATGAGTGAATCTTAAAAGTGAAGAAATTCCACACGATGAGTAAATTCAAAAACTGAAGGTTCCACAAGGTAAGTGAATCTTGAAAATGATAAATTCCACAAAATGAGTAAATTTCAAAAAGATAAAGATTTTATGAAATGAGTGAATCTTGAAAGTGAATGAATTCCACAAAATGAGTGAATTTCAAAAGGTGAAGATTCAACAAAATGAGTGAATCTTGAAAGTGAAAAATTTTCACAAAATGAATGAATTTCAAAAAGGCCAAAGATTCCATAAAATGAGTTAATCTTGAATGTAGGTTGTCCTATGAGAAACCTCAAGAGTTGAAAATGTCTTTCTATACCTTAAAAATACCTTAAAAATGTCTTGAAATGAGCTTGGAGAACATCCGCCCAAATAAGATGAAAATTGCTTTGAAAAATGTTATGACAACTCATACATGTCCACTTTCAAATTTGTCCCCCAAGCATGAAAATAAGCTATGATTTCTTTGGGACTAAAAAACTTACTTCAATTTTGATCTTGAAGGCTCATAACTGGGTGTTCATGCTAGCGCCTTTTGGTCATACTTTAATCAAACTCACCTTGAATTGTTGCTACCTTTGAGAATCAAAACTGAACCATTTCCTGATAGCCAAGCTCATCTGTGCACCATAATGCCACGATGCAACTAACTCTTATCTCTTAGGACCTACTTCAAAATTGTTTTAAAAAGAATCAATATGCACTAAGTATGATAGTCATGGTGCTCATGATGAATGATTCATGAGTTTGAAAAAGCAAACACCTTGATAGGTGAAATGTATAGATCTTATGATAGTCGTGACGCATGAAAGATGAGTAACTCTTATTCATGTTTACTTCCCTTAACCTTCCTTTTGAGGTGCTTGTGATTCTTTACCATGCCTTGGGGATCATGATCCAAGAATGTGCATCTTTGCTCCTTTTTGACCATATTGATGTTCAATGCTTAATGCCCCATAGCGTGTCCAGGAAATGAGTTTTTTTAGAAGAATCTTAGGTCATTTCCTCGCTTTTGATGCACATACATTAGTGAATAATGGTTTAGCCTTAAAGAAAAACTTTTATCAATTTGCAGAGCTTGACAAAATAACTTATGTCCTTTGCATTTGATTTAAATGCTCTGTTAGTCTTCCCTTTTCTGACTCAAAGATATAAAATGTAAAAGTCAGAAAGGTTGAAACAGGTTTAAAAAATGATAGCCTTTTAAATGAATGAGAATGATATCGAGAAACAAATGTTAGGTTGAGGAAATTTAAGTTTCAGTGGTGTGAAAGAAAGGCTTTTTAATGCCACTTGTAAGTAGATCTGATTGCTTTGAAAAACTCGATAGTGACAACCTCAAACTTACCACCTTTTTCAAAAAAGTTAAACCTCATATGTTGCCCCTAACTATCGCAATAAACTTGCTTTGGAGGTTGCCATTATCTTCTAAACTGTTTTTGTAGGTTTTCAGTCTAGAATCCAAACCTCACTTTTTTTTCTTTTCTTTTCTTTTTTTTTTTTTCATTCATTTTCTTTCCTTCGCCCTAACTTTTGCCTAGGTTGTGTTGGAGATTAACAGCCTAGCAAGCCCTTATCTCATTTCTTTCTTTTTTTTTATTTTGTGAGCTATAGTTTTAATAAGCGATGTTCTAGATAGTCCTTCTTGTAATATTCCTTAAGCGAGATGACTTAAGTGGCATTACTTGCTCATGCTTACCCTCAGTGCTTTTTTCTTTTGAATTTCCCTTGTTGTCTTTTGATAGAAGGGATGAATTTTTTTTTTTTTTGGAATTTGCATTCTGGAGAACTGATAACCTTTTCTTGTGTTGAGCATTCGTGGGAATCAAGATGCCATCAGACTCATTTATCATGAGGACTACTTTCTCCAAAAACAATTTGTAATGTTGTTGATAACCACTATGAACTTTCATTTGCTTTTGTATGATGAGAGTTGAGGTGCAGCATTTAAGATCTTTCTTACTAAATTTGGTAGCATTTTTAAGATCGCCACCATCTAATCTCCCTTAGCTTTCATTTCCACTCATGAGTAACATTGTTAGGTTTGTATTCCTTTAGGAAAGAAAGTAAGTGGCAAGAAGGGCGAAATAGATGGTATATTGGCAAAATTGGTGAAATGGAAGTAAAATATGGATTTTTATTGAAAGGATTCCTTGTCAATCAAAGTGTGTATGAACTGCCAGGTTGGATCTAGCTTAAAAATTCTTCTTGAAGGCATGCCTTTCCCATCCACAAAAAAGGGCCTTAAAACCTCCCTTATCCAAGAATTGCATAAAGTCTCCTTGAAGATTGCATTTTCCTTGCTCAATGTCTTTTGTGGATGTACCGACTTGGGATGAAAATCTTGCACCTTAAATGAAGTGATCATTTTCGTGCATGAATGCATGAAGGTGATCATTGATGTATGCATGCAATGAGTGAGCTTGATTCTCCATTATTGTGGAACTCCAAGACTTCTAGTTGATAAAAGAAAGACAAGAGTTACTATAGTTTGATGCATGATGGAAAAAAGGTATGCTTGAAAAATCAAGAGGACAACAAAAGAAAAGCAAATGTTAGCGAATAGCATGTAAGCTAATATATAAAACGAGTCAGAACCATGAAATAAATACAAACGCAAAGAAAGCAAATCATTGAAGTAATTGAAGCAAAAACATATGAACAAGGCAATAAAACGATGTAACAACATGCCTGTAGCATTGATAAATTGTAGGAGTTCGACGGCTGGTTATATGGTTCAGTAGGCTAATTTATATGTATACGGATGGCTTGTTAAAAAGGCTCAGGTGGTGGTTGGTCGTCAAAACCGCAAAAAAGAATTCTGGTCTCCTTAATCACTTAGAATAAATAAAATTGTAGTTTAGTAGTAAATACTAGGTTGAATCCCAAGGAAAATTTTTTACCGAAAGCTTCCTGTTAGAAAACTGAAATAAAATATTATGGGGTTTTCTTGAATTAAAAGCTGAAATAAATTGACTGTAGAATCAAAATAAAATTAACGAACACTAAAAACGCTTAGTTTAGGGTTGATTATCTATTCCAATTACGCAGTTGATCATCGAAAGAAAATATTTCTTCAATTTAAGCAAATAAATAGGATTCTCTTTAAAGCTAAAAAGAACCTAAAGAATTCAACAGTAAAATTAACAAGAAAAAGCTTCAGATTAATTTCTTAATTTTGAGTAACCAGATATTGAAAAGTAATTTCTAATAAACCAAAAATTAGCATTAGGAACAATGAACAAATGTTTATTCCAGATAATAATCCAAAAGCTTAAACAATTTAACCTGTTTTACTTCTCCGTATAAACTAACCAGAAATAAAAGTAATCTCTAATCAATTCACTTGCTTCTAAATCAAATTCTTCACCTAAGCGGTTGAAAGAAAATCAAGCAGATTTGCAACCGCATAGACAATCCAACAAGCGAGAACAGGAAAATTAATTGCACTAAATCTGAATAACAAAGAAGTAAATACTTGAATTTAAAGAAAGTTTCAACAAGAAAAATTAATTTTCACAACTAATGTTGATGATAAAAATTATCCCTAGAACTGAACCAGAAAAACTACTCACTCATGTTTGGAAGACAAATAAGCAGAATAAAAAAAAACCTAAGGCTGTGGAAAAAAAAAAGAAAAAGAGATTCGAGAGGGGTGCAGCCCCTGCCTTTAAAACAAAAAAAAAATGTAACCTAGTGTGCTAAATTCATAAAATTTTCCTAAATTTTCTATATTATTACAAAAATACCCCACACAAATAAAAAGATTCAAAATAACTAGAAGCTTTTAAAGTTGTTAGTCAAACAATACTCCAGAACAGCAGCAGTAATTTCAAGCTGAGATTCGACCTTATGCATTCATTATTTATCAAAATTCAAAGCATGAAAGTTGTAGGTCTCTTTCGTATCTTCAAAACGACACCTGAATCGCATAAAATGGACATCTACATCCAAAAGATATGACCAAAATACCACAACTGCTTCTGAACCAGCGATGACTCGCAAATCGCGACTTTGAAGCTAATTTGACCCTCTTAACTTGCAAACTGGGTTTCATGGTATGAATGTGAATTGTAGCTACAGATGTTAGCTTTCCAATGAATCAAGAACACTTGATTCCGATCTCCATAGTTGAAGATATGATTTTTCTACCGTAACATCGCCAATTTGTCAAAATCCTAAAAGAACACAACCAAATTAAAACTTATAAAATGGCAAATTAAATCCACTTTCAATTAATTGAGTCCAGATATGCTGTAAGCTATAAAATATACTCAAAATATATCTTTAAGGTTTAGAACATATTAAAACATACTAAATATGAGAGAAATAAATATAATAAATATAAGCTTATCAAATTCCCCCACACTTAGCTTTTGCTCGTCCTCGGGAAAAACTCAAAATAGAAATATACTTTTAAACAAAACCAAGTAAGATAATTTCAAATCTAAGGGTCTTGAAAAACTTAACAAGCGGAATTAATTATGCAATCTACTCAGCAGTAGTAACTTAAAACTAAATAAGTCATTGAAAACAATTTCTTCTCAAGCTAGCAACAATCACCGTTAAAAATTTGAGAAAAACATCAAACTTTTACATGAAGTAAAGAGAACAAATCAAGTAGATAAGAACTCAAAAAGTACAACCGGTCTTACTACAAACCTATGGAAAATAAGAAATCAGTTGAGAATTTACTTGTTTTTTTCTTTTTTTTATTTGATTTTTTTTATTTTGTCTTTTTCTTGTGTTCCACCATTTAGCAAGTATATAACAGGGGCTTTATCATACCCAAGCTACTAACTCAACATAACTCTAAAGTGGTCTTTGATCATACTCATGTTCCTAATACCTTTTTGAGCAATAATCGACTATTGCCTTAGAAGAAGATCTTAACCTACTTCAATACCCATAACAGCGGAGTAGCAAATTTTTTTTTAGCATAATGCAACAAGTCAAACAATTTTTATTTTTTTTCTCACGTGATTCAAATCATCTATCAACCGAACAAACCATATATTCAACTTAATAAGCTCATAATCTCACAAGGTTTAAATCAATGTACTAAGTACACAATTTGATGAAAAAATCAGTTTCTTAAGATAACCATCAATTAGCTTGATCAAAAATTGTAAAAACAATTTAAAAATAAAATTTGAAAGTTGAGTAAGACTAATAAATTACTAACTCAACACTCAAGCTAAGCATTCAAGAACCAAAAAGGTGAAATCATTTTAACAATTTAGATTAGTGCTCAAAAGTATGAATTAAAAAAAAATTAATTCAAAAATTTTGAAAACAGAAAATTATGGCTCAAGCTACGCACTCCCCCACATTTAAATCAAACATTGTCCTCAATGTTCACAATAAAAACACAGATGGGGAAAAGAAAAGGTACCGCCTTGAAAGATGATTTCACAGTGATTCACAGCCCAGAATTTGACTTTAGCTTGCTGCCCCGTATGGTTCGGTTCACCTCCAGCTTGAAAGAGATATTACTTGACTAAGAAAATCAGTTGTAAGAATAAAGAAACCTGAAAAATAAAAGATGAAAAATAAAAAGAAAAATAAAATAAAGAAAGAAAAAAAAATCCTAATTGTTCGTGGCACAAAACCACGCTTAGGTTGCCTCCCAAAAGCGTCTTTCTTTATTGTCCTTGGCTAGATAGTCCCTTCCCGCATCAACTAGGGTGCTTTGAGAATTTCTCATGAAAAGGCTTCAACCTATGCATCTCAGTGTTGAACACTTTATCCATTTTCAAACTTTTAAGCTCAACTGCAACATGAGTAGAAATATCAGTAATAACAAATGGTCCAATCCAATTAAGCTCAGACTTACCAGATAACACTTTCCATTTTTTTTTCTATGTTTGCGAAACACCATTTGTCCAACCACAAATGGCACTCATGTTCTTGTTGCAACTTGACATTTTCTTTCTTACCTTTTTGTGCCAACTTTGCTTGGTTTTCAAACTTTGTTCCTGATTCATTTTGCACCAAAGTATCAATTTTTTCAACAAGAGAAACATAATTATCCTTGTCAGTTTCCTTCAATGTGTCAAAAATATTGAATTGTGCAATTTTTCCATCAAATTCCATTGTGAGAGTGCCAGTATCCACATCAATCTTAGTCTTGGATGTCTTTAAAAATGGTCTTCCTAACTAAATAGGAGCAGTTAGGTCACTATTCTCCATATCAAGCACATAAAATCATCAGGAATAATTAAATCACTTACTTGCACAAAAACATCCTCAACCATGCCCCTAGGATAGGCATTTGATTTATCAGTTAATTGCATCACAACACCAGTTTCATTCAAAGGTCCAAGTTTCAAAGAAGCATATATTGAATATGGCATGACATTAATTGAGGCTCCCAAATCTAGCATAGCTTTTTCCACCTTAAAATTACCTATTACACATGATATAGTAAACATACTAGGGTCCTTACACTTCTGAGGCAACTTTCTTTGGATTATTGCTGACACATTCTCCTCAACTTTGATTGTCTCATCAATCTTTAGCTTATTTTTATTGGTGCACAACTCCTTCAGAAACTTGGCATACCGCGGCACTTGCCTGATTGCATTTAGCAAGGGTATGTTGATTTTGACCTTCCTAAATATTTCAAGAATTTCCTGTTTAGTTTCCTCTTTCTTTGATTTAGCCAACCTGTCAGGAAAAGGAGGTGGGATCAGAATTGTTGATTTTGAAAAAATTGGCTTGTTCTTTACCTCCTCAATTGGTGCATCAACTGTTGATGGTTTTAGGCTATCTTGTTCCTTTTTAAGTGTTGCCATTTTTGATGTGGTAGTTTGCACCTCATTGCCACTTTGAAGGGTCACGACATTAACATGCTCTCTTGGGTTGATTTCAGCTTAAGATGGCAGCCTCCTTTTTCAGCTTCAATTTTGTTCAATGAGGCTGCTAGTTGTGAAATTTAGTTCCCTAAGTCTTTAATGCTAGCCCTTGTTTCCTGTTGAAACATTTAAGTGTCAGTGACTAAAGCTTTCACAATATCTTCTAAAGCCATACCTAAATTTGGTGCTTGGTTCTGTGGTGGAGGAGATGGTTTGTTGTAACCGGCAGATGGATACGGTGGCTGATTGTTTGGTTGTCCGTATCTCAGATTCGAGTAGTCTTTCCAACCAGGATTATATTGATTGGCATAGGGGTCATACCTTATTGGTTGGTTAACAAACTTGCTTACTGCAATCACTTAGGTGTTGTATCCTCTTGCAGCCGTGGGCATGAGTCAGTAAAGTGTCATTGAGTAGAGCAAATGCCACAAACTCTAAAATTTTGGACCTGTCCTAAGGCAACTTGTTTAACAAGAAAGGTTAGTTCAGAAAGTTTAGCTTCAATACTCGAGGTTCCTACTTCATTTACCTTATTCGGCATATGATCTACCCCTATCCCAAACTGTTGCGAGTTGGCTACTATTTTAGAAATCAGGTCTTTTGCTTCTTCGGGCGTCTTTTCTACAAGTGCTCCTCCACTTGCAGTATCCAACATACATCGATCCATGGATAGTAGCTCTTTGTAGAAGTATTACAGCAACAGTTGATTAGAAATTTGGTGATGTGGGCAGCTCACACATAGCTGGTTGAATCTTTCCTAGTACTCGTTGAGGCTTTCTCTGTTGTACTGCTGGATCCCGCTGATTTCCCTCCTAATCGTTCCAGCCCTCGAAGTTGGAAAGAGTTTCTCCAAAAATTTTCTTTTCAAGTCATTCCAGGTTCTGATCAAATCGGAGAGAAGGTAGCACAGCTAGTTCTTCGCCTTGTCCGCCAAAGAGAATAGGAAAACTCTTAGCTTAATCTGCTCTTCTGTAACTTTTTGTTGTTTCACGGTCGAGCAAACTACATGAAATTACTTCAAGTGTTTGTAAGGGTCCTCGCCTGCAAGACCACGAAAAGTAGGCAATAAATGAATTAATCCAAATTTTAATTCAAATGCTACCTTAATATCAGCAAAATCTATGCATAGGGGTTGTTGGACAACATCGAGAGTTGCCAACTCCCTTAGTGTTCTTGGTGCTTCCATCTCTACAGTAACAACTGCTTCTTTTTCGCTTTCTGAGTTGCTGTTTCCAGATTCCAAAGTTGTAAAATTGACGGCTTGCCTCTTTGCTTTCCTATTTACCTTTGCTGTCTTCTTGATCTCTGGATCAAACACTAAGTCACCTATACGAGAATATGTTGACATAAGTCAGTTTACTGAGAAAGAAAGAAAGGAAACAAAATAAATAAATAAATAAAAGGGAAACTTTTATAGAAAAAGAAATCTCCTCGGCAATGGCGCCAAATTTCTGGTCGGTCGTCAAAACCACAAAAAATAATTCTGGTCTTCCCAACCACTCAGAATAAATAAATTTGTAATTTAGTAGTGAAAACCAAGTCGAATACCAAAGGAAATTTTTTACCAAAAGCTTCATATTAGAAAATTGAAATAAAAAATTGGAGGATTTTCTTGAATTAAAAACTGAAATAAATTAACTGTAAAATCAAAATAAAATTAACTAAACGCTCAGTTCAGGATTAATTATCCATTCCAATCACGTAGTTGATTATCGAAAGAAAATATTTCTTCAGTCCAAGCAAATAGACAGGATTATCTTTAAAGCTAAAAAGAACCCAAAGAATTCAATAGTAAAATTAACCAGAAAAAGCTTTAGATTAATTTCTTAATTTTGGGTAATCAAATATTGAAAAAAAATTTCTAATAAACCCAAAATTAGCATTATGAACAATGAACAAAAATTTATTCCAGGTAATAATCCGAAAGTTTGAATAATTTAACATGTCTTACTTTTTTGTATGAACTAACCGGAAATAAAAGTAATCTCTAGTCAATTCATTTGCTTCTAAATTAAATTCTTCACCTAAGCGGTTGAAAGAAAATCAAGCAGATTTACAATCGCATAACCAATCCAACAAGTGAGAACAGAAAAATTAATTTCAATAAATTTGAACAACAAAGAAATAAATACTTGAATTTAAAAAAAGTTTTAGCAAGAAAAATCAATTGTCACAACCGGTATTCGTGATAGAAATCATCTTAGAACTGAACCAGTAAAATTACTCACTCACATTTAAAAAAAAAACAAGGAAGAATTAAAAAAACCTAAGGCTGTCGAAAAAAAAAGGAAAAGAGATCCGAGAGGGGCGCAGGCCCTGCCTTTAAAACTTAAAAAAAAAAATGTAACCTAGTGTGCTAAATTCATAAAATCTCCTTAAATTTTTTATATTATTAAAAAAATACCCCACATAAATAAAAAGATTTAAAACAATTAGAAGGTTTTGAAAGTTGTCAGTCAAGCAATACTCTAGAACAGTAGTAGTAACTTCAAGCTGAGATTCGACCTTGATATAGTCATTATTTCTCAAAATTTAAAGCATGAAAGTTGTAGAGCTCTTTCTTGGCTTCGAAACGACACTTGACTTGCATAAAACAGACATCTACAGCCAAAGATATGCCCAAAATACCGTAACTACTTTTGAACCAGCGATGACTCGAAAATTGTGACTTTGAAGCTAAAATTGACCATCTTAACATGCAAACTGGGTTTCATGGTATGAATGTGAATTGTAGCCCCAGATGTTTTCTTTCCAATGAATCAAAAATCACTTGATTCTGATATCTGTAGCTGAAGATATGATTTTTCTACCGGAATATCGCTAATCTGTTAAAATCATAAAAGAACACAACCAAATTAAAATTTGTAAAATGACAAATTAAATCTACTCTCAATTAATTGAGACTAGATATGCTGTAAGCTATAAAACATACTCAAAATATATCTTTAATGTTTAGAACATATTAAAACATACGAAATATGAGAGAAATAAATATAATAAATATAAGCTTATCAGGTAGTTCCCGAATCCATCACTAAATCATAGCGACAACCCAATTCCTTACCCATGAGGGTTTACGTAAAGAAAGGATTAATTCATGTCATATCATTTTCATGGGCCCATGCAGAGACTACCATCTCAGGAGGCAAATATACTACGTTGATACTTGAAACTGGTGACGGCTTGGAGACCACGGTCTCACAATGACAACAACACCAATTCTGCTTTTAATGAATATGGTTGAGTTGAGGAAGCTCGGGTGTAGAACTTCATGTCATGAGTGCATATTGCACACCTACAATAAGTAAATATAACGCATAATTTGCGCAAGAATGAAGAAAGCAAAATAGAAAAACAAAACCAAACTTTATAGGCTTGATTCATGAGATGTCAACAGTGATGTTGCCAAGCTGTAGCAACGTGTTTTTTTTAGTTGCCACCAATCGGTTTTACCTAGGTTGATTGGATACCTTAAAATGACCTATGAGAGTTCGAGGGGTTCAGGACTACGGTTACATTAAACAACTTTGTTATAGTGATAAAATTGGCACCTTAGTTTGATTTAAGTTTTGCTTTGCTTGCTTTTAGTAATTAATTAATTTCCAAACCATAGATTCTAATCGAGCAACCCAAGTATGGACTTCTAAACCTTTCTACTTGATTTTATTTGTTATATGAAATCTTGATATTTCCAAACTATGAATCCTATCGGACCACCTGGATGTGGAATGTAAAAACTTAATCTATTTTTATTTATCATAAAACATTTTTGGTTAACTAATTAATCCAAACCACAAATCTTATCGGATTATCCAAATATGGATTTTGAAATTTAATTTAATTATTATTTATTTTAAGGATTTTAAGTGAGTATTTAAACCATGGATCTTATCAGATCAACCGGATATGGATTTTTTTAAATTTATTTTCAATTATTATCCTAGATTTATCCTAGGATTTTATGAAACCCATGTGAAATTAAATTGAACTTTTCTACAATGATTGAATTAAAATTAAAATATTTGAAAAAAAAATCACCATATCCTACGTTTCTATGTGATGTGAGGGAATTAATTGGCACATGCCCAAAAAAACAAATAAACAAAGAACCAACAGAAAAGAGAATAATAAAGGACAAAAAAAAGCTGCTATCAATGCCCAATCTGATCATAATAAAAATGTTAGTGACTTAAATAAATGAAATAGACAAGAAAAGGGGCTAAAGAGGGGTTATACCGTGAGAGAAGTGTTGGACTGGGTCAGATAGGTTGAAATCGGGTCAGTGGCGGGTTGTAAGTCGGGTTGCGGGTTTTGGAGGCGATTTTCATCCTCAATTGCTTCTACGGCGACGGCGATCAGGTAACTGGGCGGCTGGGCATTGGCAGCAAAACCTAGGGCTCCTTGGAGGACGGAAAGCAAGCGGAGACGGCTGCGCACGGCGGATTGAAGGGGAACCATGTGGGGTCGCGATGCACGGGAGTTTCCTTCCTTCTATTTGCGTCACCGACTGTGGGGCAACGCCTGGGATGGTGGTGCGGCATTTGGCGGAGTGAGGGTGGACAGCTGGGAGGTTGATGGCGGTGGAAGGAGACTGGACAGCGTCGGACAGTAGCCAAGAAGAAACCAAGGGCGGCGGCGCCTTAGAGGAAAGGTTAGGGTCCAGGGGCCACGTAGCAAAAAAAAAACAAGGGGCTGAAACTGTTGTTTGACCTTCTTATGGCTGTAGCTTTGGGTTTCGAATTTTCTTCAATTTTTCTTGTTCTCTCCCTAATGGTGACCCATATTTATACTAGGGGTTGTAACTGAGATTAAAACAGGTTAAAGAAATTAAATCTTATCTAAATCAATTTTAAAGTGATTTAAATTTATTGGGATATAACTTGGCCAAAATACCAATTTAAGTCCAACAAAACTCTTAGACTAATGTTTTTGTCCCAGAGTTTACATGAAATCACAATTTGGCGCAATGATTCATGGATTTTGCAAATTAACCCAGAGCTTTAGGAAATTACCAGATTTTGCCTAACATTTCACAATTTTGTCAGATTTGCTTCAAACTCTTAAGAGTTGGTTTATTTGCTGCAAACTTTCCAAATTTGCCATGAACTTTCTAAAAATCTTCTATGTCCACCCAAACTTTTTCCTTTTACATAAATTGACCCTATAAAACTCTTAGGACTCCAAATTAGTGCCTAAACTAAATTAATTCTTATTGCTACCCTAGATGAACTGCGCCTAATCCTACCAACTTCCTAAGCTATAAAATGACCAAATTACCCAAAAAAAAAAAAATGCTCCCTAAAATAAATTTTCTAACCTAAAAGTTACACAAAAGTCAATCATTGGACAAAATTGGATGTAAATACTTATTTGCTCATAGACTTACGAGTTTGCTGTTAATAAAGCTTGAAACATGTGAAGGAAGTATCCCCATGATCATGAGGACAATCATGTAACAAAGGAAGTCTCCTTCCACGACCTCCACGGCCTAGGGCCTACAAGAGGCCTATTTGATAAGGAAAAAAGGTACTTTCTATGTACCATTGTAAAGCTCTAATTAGGTGATACTCTCTTCCAAGGCCATGGCTTAATTGTCGAAGGGGTGGCCCAAGACACACAACTCTAGGGCCGCAAACCCTGTTTTTGATTTTGCGTGTGACTGTCTTGGAGGTTCTCAAGCATCCCACCAAACACCTTGGATACGAAGATACTTTTTGGCAGGGTAGATAAGAGCCAAATGCAAATCAAAAGTTGAAAATATAGAAACTGGATGCAACACGTAACTTGCTTGTATTCAATGTCAATTATTTTATGATAAATGTTAAATATATTTCACAAAATCTTCAATATCTTGTTATCAAATCGATATTCAAAATCATTTCATTCTGGATCCTTTTCTATTTGTCAATATGAATAGTACATGATCTAGCATCATATATCTTTCATCATATATCTTTACTATATTTTCTTTTATTGGTATTTACTTATCTTTATACCCAGTAAATATCTTGAATTAGCAATACCAACCGTTTCAAATTCTTAAATCTAAATTCTTAAACTATTTGTCCATTAAAAAATTTTTAAAAATGCTATATAGAAAGTTTAACAAGTTATTTTAAGTTGCGAAAATCTTACATGTAATTAACTGAAGACATGGCGTAAGTTGTAGGGGACAAGACACTTTCATTCTCATTGTTTATCAACCTACTAGAAAGCTAAAAGTCGGTCCACCTTTTTTATTTGTGCAGTTAAGCAAGTCAGCAAGTTTTTCTTTATGCTTATGGATCTACAAGTCTTGCATTATTTTTATTTTATATGCAATTCACACGTACATGAAAGGTGCTTGTCCTGTTGCAGATGAGAAATTACATGAAAAGAAGAAATAACGTGATTAGTTTTTTGCAGGGGTGGATTATCTAGAGCGAGAAGACCACGTGGTCAGTCCAAGTTCCCCTTTCTATTTGATCCTAGCCACAATAAAAATTTCAGTGTCGTTGACCAATTTACCAATGAATTAGATTCTCATTTGTGGACGCATTAAAGATGGAAAAAATTGTACAAAAAAAACATATGGAAAAGAAATAACATTTCCACTACCCCAAAATGTTTATCCCCTTTTTTTTTTTGTATCCAAAATAATTGTCACGTTTACCTATTTATTCATCTTTTTTTTTCTTTCAAATTTTACATTTCTTTCTTAAGTAGCTTAAATATTTGAAGGTGTTTTAAAACATGAGAGAAGAAGCCTAGAAATGTTAACTAAAATTTGAACTTCCCACTTGACCCAAACTTACTTATGTATGAGCATTAGTAGGCTGTTGCTGCTGTCCACCTCGGTGCCGTTAGTCTACACTTATTTATATATTAAAACTAGTTTAAAAAATTGTTTTATGTACAGTTAACAAAAAAAAGTTTAAAATACAGTTCAATTAGTTTTAAATAGCATGATTTTTAAAATATTCCACTCAAAAATCAATGTTATTACATTTACAATATAGGTATCACATTTATTTGTTTATTTTTTTTATCAGAAATAAGAAACTATATTAGCGAATAAACCAGCTAGAGCCTGGTGCTTACAGAGGTATCAGAGGGATATAACCTGAAATCCAATACACACAAGATGCAGAAGACTAACTGCAAGTGCATGCATCAGTTGGGCCATTGATCCAGTTATACAAGGAGAAAGATGAAGAATTATTTCTTCTTGTGATCAAGAAGTGCAAAAAGGATTGAACCAAGAAAAGGGCTTCATTCACCTCAAATTGCTTGTTGATAAAAATCTGGTTGTTCCTCGCAATCCAACTATGCCAAACTGTTGTAAAGACAACTGCTTCCAGCCTTCTTTTGAGTTTTAAAATCTATGAGCCAATTTATTTTAACTTAAGACAGTTTAATTTAAAATGAATAGTTTTTATTTGAATTTCTTTTTTTTCCTGGAATAAATTTTGTTTAAAAGCCGGTATGCTATAGGTGTAATAATCCAATCAAAATAAAATTTTTATGATGTTCTTAATTTTTTTTAAATTTTTCTTTTTTAATGTGGTGGTAAACCAACTTGGGGTGCTTAATGGACGTGCACTATTAATTGGGGATCATCAGAATGAGGGCTTTACTGTAGAGAACCTGTGAAGTAACTAGAAGAGGAGAGCAAAGGAGGGAGCCCCTAGATGTATCCCAAGCTGTAGTCTCTGACACTCACTTTAGTTTTTTTCGAAAGGTGTTTAAAAGTTCCAAGAGACGAAGTGACCATAGTTTTGGAGATCTCAGAGGATCCCTGTTATATAGCGCCCTCTTGTAGGATCATACGAATCGGTTGAGCTAGCCATATGTGTCTTACCAGTGGTACAAATAGGACTTTGGCAGCCTTTTCCCATAACTACCAGTATAGAGCTCAGATGGGCTATAACCCATCTTAGGAAGTATCCGAGCAAGTAAGTCCTAAAGAGGCATGAGTTGGGTCATGAGGAACTTGGCCATGAACAGCTAGTGTCCGAGCAAAGTGGCATAGCGTTTCTATTGTTCAAGGATGCAAATTGTCTAGAAGGTGGCCTCGAGGAGGCTTTCATGGGATTTTAATATACTTGCTTCAAATGTACTGTTACATGTGCCCCTCAAGCACGAGTTTGAAAATTTTTGGTTTGGGGCTTCTAAGTATTGGAGGGATTTTTCTACTCTCCCAATTTTCAGTCATTGTTAAGTTTCTGGAGGAGACCTTTCGGGTATTTAAAAGGTGTTGCTTTAAAAGTGCCACTTTCAGGGATCCCTAACTTTTTGCAACTTTTTGAGCAAGCTCTTCTAACTTTTTCGTCCAAGTCGTCACCTGTCACGCTAGTGCTGATGATCGTAGTTCTCTTTCGGCAACCTTATAATCCTTCAAGGTAATTGTTCCTTGGCCTATATTTCTCACTGTTTGGTAGGATTTTTGTAGGATTGGACTTTGTGGTATGTTTTTTTGCCTCTGGCATTCTGTTTTTGGGTTTGATTTTTTTTTTTCGGTGAGCTTTGCCACCATTGGTCACTTGTTTGTCTAGTAATGCACCTCGCTAGCGGCTTCCTGTCATGTTCATGGGCCTTGGCAAAAATGTCATTTTCCCGATCACAGAAAAAATTCTTTTAGTCGTTGTTATTCTGACTTCTCAGACATCCACGGGGTTTTTCATGCTTCTTGGCAGAGCTTCTCTTGCTATTGTTCTAATTCTGCCTTCATTTTTCCTTTACAAAATGTGGCTACTGAAGACTCTGCTGTGGCATCTAAGGTGGCCATAAGAGGGATAAAGTAAAGTTGCCAAAGAGGGATGGGGTAAGCAATACATATGAGTACTCATCTTGCCTCACCATAGAAGGCCTCAAGAAGCTTCAAGATGAATACTACTTTCCCGCTGAGCTGACCATGAGGTTTCCTAACCCCAAAGAATGAGACCAAGACCACTCTCCTAGGGAAAAGGAGTTAGTGGTATGCTCCTGTCAACTCACACCCAATTCGTTTTAACTTAAATCAACTTAATCTAAAATGGTTTTAAATTTTTTTTCACCTAGAATCAATTTCATTTGAAAGCCAATATTATATAGGTGTAATAATCAATTTGAAACAAAAGTTTTATCATGTTATTAAATTTCTATGAAATTTTCTTTTTTAATGTTTAAAAAAGAAAAATTCATGAAAAATTAATAGTATTACAATCAATGGATTATTTCACCTAAATAATATTGATTTTAAAATAAAATTAGTTTCAAGTAAAAAAATGTAAACATAAAAATAAGTTGTTTTGAATTAAGTTGGCTTAAGTTAAAACTAATTGGCTGTCAAGCTTTGGCTAAGGTTTCCTCTTCCCAAATTTTAGAAGAACTTGCTAGATTGTTTGGGATCTGCATAAATCAGTTGGCTTGAGCAGCTTTGCACATATGAACACATTCCTAATCCTTTACAACTTATGGTAGATTTAGTCCATTCCGTCCATCTTCCTTGATCACTACATGGTCAGCGCTACTTCTACTGACATCTTCTACGACATTCAGGCTCAGAAGGAAGGCCCCATGGTGTAACAATGCCCAGACTTTTGGATGCACAAGCTAGGGAACTCTTCTTCGTTACTCTTTTAATTGAGTAGAACTTGAAGACCTAGCGGCACTCTATGTTCATGGATGTGTCTGTTGTTAATAAGAAATACAAGATTTTTGAGCGCCTTAATATGGAGAAAAGAGTGTTTGATCAGTAGGCCGGACACATGGACAGCCTTTTGGCATAAAAAATGCCTCCCCTACCCCTTCCCTGGGAGCTCATTCCTGAGGATATGTCCTAATAGTAATAATGCTAGGATGAGTTCCTGTATATTGGCACTGGGCATGAGGATCCTAAACCCTAAACTCTAGAGACAGTTAGACCTTATAGTTTTTTGGCACCATTTTTGTAATTTCTCCTAGGCTAGATGTGTTCCTATTGTGAGAATTACTCTCTCCATTTCATAATATTTGGCCTTTATTCCTTTTTTAGCAGTTTCAAAATAATTGTCCCCTTCTTATCTTTCCAAATATATATATCAATCATTGAAAGGAGAGAAAGTTAAGAAAAAGTAAAAAGTAAAAGTACGTAGGGTCCATTAAAAAGTACAAATGCTGGTAACTTTATTTAGATAAGTATATGTACTTTATATAAAAAAATAAACTAATAGTTTTATATTAAAGGAAGGAAGTAAAAAGTAGAGAAGTTTTAATTTTTGTAGTTGGAAATTTCTTTTGCAATTTTTAAGGGTATTCTATTATTTTTTTAACTTTTATTCTTCCTTGCCAAGTTTTCCTTTCATGGGGAATATTCTTGAGATTAAGTATTACTCTATCTCATAATTCTATTCTTCCCTTTTTCTCCCAAATTGCTTTGATACTAAGCAAGTATTCTTTTGGGCAAATTTTAGATTCACTATCTTCAAGCGTCGCCTGAGTATCCATCATTCTACATGCAAGTCTCCAGCTTATGGGATAACTTGGCCCTAAAGCTTTTTGGATACTTAACTTAATCTGTGATTCTGTAGGGTAGTGTGCCTAGTTTTGCTCTAGTTATTTCTCGATGATGGTATCCCACTATTATCCCGAGCACCCTACCAAAGTTTTTGTCCAATGCCTCTGTGAAATTTCATTCTTGTCACTAGGCCATTATAGAATTTCATGCTTAGCACTTTTTGGTAGCTTATGTGAAATTCTATTCTTGGCAATAAGTTTCTTTTGGATTTTGTTCTTGGGACTTAATCAGCAGCCTATGTAAAATCCTGCTTTTGTCAAAGAGCCTTTGTAGAGTTTTATTCTTAGTCCATAGGAATGGACCTCTGTAACATTCTTTTGGTGGTAGTTGACAAGGAGATGAAAATCTTTCAAGAGGAGAACAATTTTAGTAATGACTCTTAATCAGGTGCCTTTGCACAATCATACTTTGTCTGGAGTCCTAAACCAACAAGGTGAGCCAAAGATCATTTTTACATCCTAAATTTCATTTCCCCATTCACACATCATACTATATAAATGTTAAATAAATTTTTAGAGTTATTTCATACTATATAAGTAAATGTCTTGGAAACTCCCTTTAACTTTATTGTATCGTTCTAGTCTCTAGCCTATTAACCGTTCTGTTTTAGTGTTAAACTCATTAAAAATTTTAACTTTGGTCCATTATCAAATGGAATGACATATTATGCTTCTATAGAATGTCTATTCTAACATTTACTTTCCTAAATATCATTACCCTAGTCATGTATTATAATCTACAAATGTTAATTAAATTTCCAGAGCCATTAATTTACATTTTGATGATAAATAAATAATATAATGTTATAATTATAAGTACATTTGTATTTATTCCATGTTATATGATCATTATTTTTAAGTATGTTTTGTCTATGTAGTACAAATTAAATATTTTTTTATATTTCCATGCATCATGTATGTATGACAGGAATAAAATATAATGCGATCTAAGAATCTTGAACACTTGTATATCTATATAAATTTAATTAATAAAGAAAGTAAAAGTCAAAGTACAAAAATTATCTAACTATTGACTGGTAAAATGAATTAGATAGTAAAACTACAAAGATTATCTTACTATTTCATGAATGGTGAAATCGATATGCTTTTTGCAAATTCCCAAATGCATGAATTTGTATAATAAGCAATTAAATTTTATGGCTAATGTATAACATTTTATCTTATCCAGCCAATTTTTTTTTTGTTTTAAAGTTCTATAAAAGCCACTAATCCTCATATCCTTCCATTTAAAAAGAGTTGAACATTTTTATCTCCTTTTACAACATTTCCTCATCAACAATTTCCTTTTGGGATTTTTTACCAAAAAAAATTACGTAAAATCCTTTTAGTTTAAAAATAAATTCAAAAAATAAGAAACTTAAATTTCTTCAAACACTCAAATACTTTATGCTTTCTTTCTTTAACCTATACTTTGCCCCATTGTTTTTACACTATCCAATAACAACTTCTGAAATGCTAATTTAAACAACATGATACTCATTTTTCAATAATTTCAATCCTTCCAATATTTTTATGATTAATAGAAATTTTAAATTATCCCTCTTTCCTATCTATAAATGTATTTTTCTCCCTATAAATTCATATTAAAATTTTTTAAAGATAGGTTAACTATAAAAAAAATATCAAAAATTTTAAAATTGTTGAAACATTGTTATGAGAAAGCTTAGATTAGACTTTCAGAAGTTGTTGTCGGACACTATAATGGAAATAGAGTTAAATTGTAGGTTTTTTCAACATAGAAAGGGTAAAGTGTAAGTTAGACTAGACCATAGGGGTTTTTTTTATTTCTCCCTAAAAATAAAATACTAGTCTTATGCGTGCATGTTTGGCTTGTAGGTCCAAAAGCTATTTGGCTGCACTTTCCCTTCACCCTTACAGTGAAAATCCAAATCAAGTAATGTAAAACACCTTCACAAAAAAAGTCCAATTCAATTTCCTTAAGCCTCATCATCATTTTGTTCTTTTTCAATGCTAGCATGTAAAACACCTAGCCTTTTAGAAAAGAGCATAACATCAATGTTTCTAGGTTTTCATAAATGAAACATCAATATTTTCAGCCCCTCATGCATGATATTGGTTAGGAATTATAGCAACACAACCATAGCTTCTTACCATCCATATCCAACTACAACCCATTTGCTCCAATTCATGAGCTCAAGTTTGTTTCAAGCTTCCATTGCTCATTTATGCAAACAAACAAACAAGGAACTAAAGCAACCCTAAAATTTAGGGGAAATTAAAGTAGTAGTTCAACTTGAACAATAACACTTTATTCAAGCTCCATCACTAGAAAAAAAAAAGGCGATTTAGTAACACCAAATTTCATCACTATAAGTATCAGAAAGTGTTGCTATAACTTGTACTGATGCTCATATAATCTTTCTCTAGAATTTTGTCGTTGTATCTTTTAGCGACAGTATAACATACCTGTCGGTATAACAAAAAGTCTTATAGCGATAGTTCTTGGGTGTTGCAACAACATATAGCAATGGATTTTTTATGTCAGTAGTTCACCTATCTACAACCGTGAAAGTTGTCAATAGATATCAATTTTGATGGCCAAAATGTGCTACTAAAGCCATTTTTACAATTCAATTTAATTTCCCTGCTAGCCCTTCTTGTTCACTTTACGGGTAAATAACAATTAATAGCAAAGCACTCCTCCATTTTTAATGCAAAAATAAAGTGTTAAATCCCAAAATAAGAATCAAATGACATTTATTACCAAATATGGAATCATCAAATACAAACATTTCAATTTTAGGATATACAAGAAAAAAATAGAAAAAGAATGATACAAGAAGGCAATAGCTCTAGGCCAAATCTCATTATCTCAGGCATTATGCCATGCAAAAACAACATCATGTAACCACTCATAGTTGGTACATTTCTTCACCCAGTAACTTATCCTTTTTCATAGGGATCATCCTTCATTCATATGACTTTGAAAGATAGCCCCTGTAAAGAAATAGACCACAATAAGGCAGTGAGTTGCATGAATAAAGGTAGAAAATGTCTAGCTTTAAGATAAAATAAGGAATTTCAATCAAGAAACCACAAAGGCACAAATAGAATGAAAAACCTTACATCAAACTTACATTAAGTCTAGCAACTTCATCGTTTATGTAAATTGTACAATATAGAGAACACATACTGGTGGTGATAAACTACTGGAAAAATTGCAACACACACATAAACTCACAAAATAAGAAAGGAAGCATAAATTCCAATGTCAAAATATTTTTTGGAAAAAGAAGAAAAAGTTAGAAGTGACATAAGTAAAATAATCATACCAAACTCTTGGGCCAAAGTTATAACAATCTGAGGCCCTATGTCATGTAGAAACCTTAATTTTTTTTTTGACAGATGAATAGGATAAATTCTAGTAAGGAAGTAGCAAAAGTTATAGAGAGTCAGAACATGAATTGATGAACAATAAGTGCAGATGGCATAAAAAAAAGCAACAATCAAGGCTGACCTCATTTTTTTTTACATTCATTTATTAAAAATAAATAAATTTGATATTGACCTCAACACAACTTTAAAATATAAGAATATGATATGTTATTTTCCCAAGAAAGAGAAGAAAGAACTTATATTTTATACATGTTGGAAAAATTAACCAAAATAAAATGTATTATAAGTAGTGATAGCTAAATTAGCTTTTTTTTAGCCCAATGATCTAAAACCCTATGAACATCAAGAACCTAAAACTTTATAAAGACATAAAGAACTCAATTTCATAAAGTATTTGCTAATAGATAACAACATCTGCAAGGAAATAATCTATAATCACATAATTAATAATCTGAACTCAAGCATCTAATTGATGTCTTAAGTGGCATTTATGTTATAACTTAGGATCTGAACTCATTTTCTTCAACTCTGCAACATATATAGAAGATTCAATGACATTAGCAGAAAAATTCATAGTTGAACCGGCCAGGTAAAACTCAAGAAATGTTGTAGTAACTTCGTCATCAACCTTTAAACTTTTTTCACATGATCAAACTCATAGTAACTCAACTTCAAGTGCATTGGGATTTTGCAAACGAGATGGCACAATCTAAAATAACCCTTAATCCTAACAAAAATATCCTGAACAAAATTATATTGTAACTGGACATTTTGAGCAAGTGTAATGTAAATCAAAATCAAAGTGCAACCATGCATGGATAGTTATCAAGTTTTCCATATTGAAAGGCTTATCAGTGAGGACCCCTTTGCAATTCTTCGTGTTTATGTTCAACACTTTAACTGGCTACAAAAATTAGCCAATAAGTTAAATGGTACTAAGGACTTTTACAAGTCATGGGAAAATTGAGATGAAATTACCTCGATGAAAGCTAGAAGAAAAGAGAGTTCATGAATGTAGTTTTCCTTATGAATCCATCTAAGAGTTCTTCATTTTTCTTTTCTGGCCAAAATTAAAGAGATTATAAGCAAGGTATATGCCACGATAGGAAATATAGTAAAGTCAATTAAAAATATTGTAATTGAATTAGAAAATCCAAAAGGAAATGAAAATTCTTAACATCTATAGAAAATTCCATTGAAAAAAAGACATATAGTGACAGCAAAAAATGAAATCAAGTTCAAGATAGACCAATGCTACAACACAAAGTAATCATGATCATAAATTAACAGCAAAAAAAAATAAATATTTGCATATAATCAATCAAATAACTAGAACTCCAATACACATCAAAACTACTAAGTGTCCACAAAATAATTTAACACAAGCTATTTTCACAATGAAATTATAGTCAAGGTAATAAAGCACACCAATAGTGATCAGAATATCATAGACTCAGCCAACATAAAAAGGAGTTTTTCGACTCGCTTCAATGATCTTCTTTTTGATAGACCCACATAAAACTTTCTTGATAGAAGCTGCAAAGGTTCCATAACTTGCATGTATTGTGCCATTAACTAAGGCCGAAAGAAACCCATCTTCAATTTTGAACATCGAATCTCCCTACAGCTATTACGAAGCCCTGCACAAGATATCCCCATAAGCTTCAAAAATGGACTTCTGCCTTAGTGGAGTCTTAGAAACATACTCGAACTTTCATAAACTGATTTAGAAGAATGTTGCATGGTCCCTGGAACCATGTCAAGCGGATTAGGGATAAGAAAGGTCTTATATCATCATACGCTCTTTGAAGGCAACCCACTTTAAAAATATTGCAAACTCAAATTGCATCCAAAAATTGGAGAAACAATATATAATTCTAGATCCAAATGTAACAACAATAAAGAAGAAATAAATAGGAATCTTACAGAGCACGGAGAGGAAGAGAAATAGCATGACAATGGTTATATGAGCACATTGAAGCCTCTAGAGAGGGTCCAATTGTAGTGACAAGCCCCAAAAATACTTCTTCATAGCCTTTCCTTAATAAATTCACACTCCAAAGCTAAACTTTCCCCAAATATTTGGTCTAGGGTTTTAGGGATTTCTTTGCAAGCTTTGGTCTATACTAAATGGAAGGGGAAGAAGATGAATAAAGGAATTTTTTGTTCAAGCTTGAAAAAGTTGTGGGTGCGATGGAGGAAAGAGAGATCATAAAACGGAGTGGTAGTCAGGTTCATGATGAGAGGCGTCAGATGATGGGGAAAATGGGAAGCTAGGGATTAAGTTAGAAAAACACTATTTATGTTTCTTTTGAAAGCATATATTTTTTCAAGACATTTTTCATAAAATATGAAATTTTATAAATAATTAATTAGTTCTAAAAAAGGGAATTTTTTTTAAGAAAGGATATAGTTAGTAGAAGTTTTACATTACTTACAAATAGAGCATTTAGTAAATATTTAACTTTGTCAATAGAATATTTAATTATTGTGTACTAATAAACCCTAACTTATAAGGATGGTTTCCAAACTATTGGTGAAAGTCAAAACATAACGATGGATATTACAAAAATATTAGTATGGTTCGGTTTTTACTGACGGCCTTTAGATACACTCATGTTACAAGGACTTTTAAAAAATTGCTATAGGTTATCTTTTAAGACAAATTGGTGGTGTGTCACTAAAGGTGACCGTCACTATATGTCATTTCCTTTTATAATGCATATTGCTCCCAATTTGGTTTCCACCTAATTTCCTTGTTGATTAAAGCTTAAAATCAATTGTGTGGACTTTATCGAAGGTTGATAATGGAGCATGGTGTGAGAAGGCAAGTTTCAGGTGTTTATATATCGGAGAAGCTTAAAGCAATGGGGCTATCTCGCAATCCTAGTCCTTTAATGCAACCAACATATGTTGCTCATGATAGTCCTAAACATGGCCATAATTCAAACCTTTCCCTGTTTATAACTTGGTAACTATTGGAGATCAGGACTAGCATTTGTCCACATCAAATTTCTTCACAGTTTTAATAACAAGTCCAGCTCTCAACTTTTAGAAATGTGTGGTTGGGTTTCAAGCTCTGCAAGGACTGTACTTAAACCACACCTGAGCATAAAAAATGATTTCTCTCACTCCTAAAGGTGGAAAAAAAAATCCACAAAAGACTGTGGCATCTTAAGTGATATTTTTCTAATCTTCCATCCATTTTTGCCATTAAAATGAGTCAACTTGTAAATGTGCAAAATGCCCCTCTTGATCTGACTTTGCCTGAATGATCAATTTTACCACTTCCAAGCTACTAGACCATACTAAACCATCATTTTAGCATGCAAATAATATTTTATGAACAATAATTATCAAAATAACCCGAGTTATAGGGTTCTATACCTTGTGGCTATTATAATGCATCGCCATTGTTACGGTTGTTTGTAACTCAAGAGTCAAGACACATAGCCTTAGTCTTTGTAGGAGGCATTTAGGATGTACTGAAAGTTAGCTCTAAGAATAAGTGAATTTTTTTGTACTAAAATTTTATTCTAAAAGCATAAACAAGATGATTCTGGCAATAACATATTATTTGTTGAAATCAACATATATAATAGATGCATTTTATTCAAAGCAAAGGCTTTATAATTAACATAACAATTTCTTAGTTGTTTAAGTATTACAAAGCCATTTGCATCATACAACAGAGACAAGCTGAATAAAGGAAAATGCAAACATAAAAAATAAGAAACACAACATCAACAGATGAGCATCATCAATGGTTGGCAGAAGGTAAGGTATACTTGCGTGGGGAATAGAAAAAATCCTATAACCCAACGAAAGCAAACAAGCTACTACTAGCCACAGATGACTATCCAATTTATTGTCACACCAACACATAAATTCAAAACCAGATAAGATAAGGAAGACGAAACATTGACGTAGTTGCATTGATCTTAGTTATGCCATCCCTAATTGTTGTTGTTGTTGTTGTTGTTCGAATCTCCACCGTTGTTGTTATTGTTATTATTGTTGTTTCCCCCACCACCATTGTTATTGTTGTTGTTGTTGTTGTTGCCATCTGAACCATTGTTATTGTTGTTGTTGTTGGCACCCCTACCGCTATTGTTGTTGTTGTTGTTGTTGTTCTTCATTTTCCTTTGTTAAAAAAAGTGTAACTAATTAAGAGAGAAACAAAAAGAAGCGATCAAGGCTATGCCAATGCCGTGGGATGAAGAGGCCATGGAGGTTTGAGGGGATTTATAGTCGATGAGAGGAGAGTATTCTCATTAAAAAAAGCCATCACTCAGCTTAATTGCATAAGATAAACAAGGTAGACTTGACTTGGGGAACGAGCTAATCATGTTTTGTCTCTGCATAGCTGTTACTATTAATTAACAAAATTTTATCTACTACCCGGGCCAAATGTTCAAACAAATCGTCGAAATGTTATTCTAAGTTAAATAAATTTATAAAAGTACAGTATCCTAAATTATCTTATTCTTTGTTTTGGTAAACAAAAGCAATGAAATCATAGAGGCCTGTAGGGTGAAAGAAAAGAGTTAGAAAAGTATAGTAAGCATGAGAGACAGGCTGGCGCTGTGCGATCATTAGGGCTCAGCTATCGGCGAGACAATAGAGGTGCTGGGAGCTGTATTCCCTCCTAAGGCTATCAGTGGTTGCTAACAATCCAATATGATGGTGATATTTGGGAGAGAGTCATAAGGCTCGAAAACCTTGGATATTTAGATAAGGTACATCTCGAGAACCTAATGACTAACAAGTTGTTGAGCCAAATAAACTTGAGTATTTCTCCATTAATTTTTGGTTGATCACAACTGATTATAAAAAAGGTTAATTCTTTGAAATTGGGAATAAATTGAAGTTTGTCATATTTTTTTAAAACTTTTTTGTTCATGTCGCTTGGCCTGTCAGAAATGTTGAATACGCCTGTAATTGATGATTTCTTAACAAGTTGATAATTTCTTTATAAAAGTCCAGTACAGCATCAATAACTGGATGAATCAACTTCAATCTAAATTTTTCGTATTATAAATTACTTGTGGAAAAATTTTCACAAGCGCTGGGAAAGTCCAACCGGGCGGGCGCTACATTCTTTACGTTTTCTTTAATGACATAAAATGCGCTAATACAATATTAAACAACAACAACAAAAAAGTACATGGCTTCATGAAAGAAGAAAATTACTAAGAGCCACTTTGTATTAACTCAATTCAAATAACATATTTTTACTTTTACATATTTTTTGCCTGAAACAAATTTTATTTGAAAGTTAATATTATATTGATACAATAATCAATTTGAAAGTAAATTTTCATAATATTATTAAATTTTTATCAATTTGTCTTTTTTAATGCCTTAAACTAGAAACATTCAAAAAAAAAAAAATTAGTAAGATTACAAATTGTGTTTTCAATGGATTATTGTAGTTACATAATATTAATTTTTAATTAAAATTAGTTCCGGATGAGAAAACGTAAAAATAAAAGTAAGTCATTTTGAAGTTACTAATTTTTACAAATAATCACTTTATATAACAGTAAACTAATATATTAATATTAATCCAAAATAAATTTACCCAAAATTTGATATATTGATAAATCCATCGGCCTTATTAGGACAGGAAATTTCATATTGTGGCTTAGAGCAAATAAAAAAGGACACTGGGACGAATTATATGGTCTTCAGGAAATTTGATAACCCACCTACCTCTAAGCTCTAACCACGCTTCGTGTTGTTTAGTTGTTACTATTAGGGAAAAACGATTTGGAGTTTTTCACCAACAAGCATTGTTAACCTCATAATTTTATAATATGAGCAATTTTATGGTAAAAATTATAAAATCTCTCATGGTTTGGCCTAACCAAAACTTTTACCCTTCTATTTTTAAAATTTTATAATTTAACCCCTACTTCCTTTTCACTATAATATAATATCTTCTAAAACCCTAATTTGAAATATTTAATAATTATACACCACTTAATTATTAATGTACACCCAAAAGCAACCATTAAATATAATAAACGTTTATAAGTCCTTGCACATTAGCCTTTATTGGAGAATCAACTTAGCAAATTTAAGTACCTAACTTTTAAGACATCTGAAATCACTATACTTATCTCCTTCTCAAGCTCACTTGCACCCAAAGTGGAGGTCCGCTTTAATTTCCTCATGCCGCTTTTGGCCTATTCACTATAAGACTGAAAAATGACTTAGCAAATATCGATAACTAACTAAAAAATTTAGAATCAGTCTAGATTTTGTAAACTTATACCTACAATATAATCATAACTTAACACCTTTTTACTTGGTATTAAGTCCAACAATAAACATAACTGCACAATATGAACGTAACAGTGTGAGAATACACTGATTCTTGGTAACAGATTTCTTACTAACTTCTTAACCTGCATGAAAAATCTTATAACCCAGAATATAACCCAAGTATAATGCGAGCTTTTATTTTTTGAGGTCTTAACTAATGACTATTAGAAAAGGTTCTATTCTACGAACCTAACCTTAACCTAGTCCTACTCTATTGTAAGAACTTTGTCCTTACCTTAGCAAGCTTTGCTTGCCTTTTTCTTTACTTTTGTCTTACCATATTGTACAAGAGTGTAGCTTGATCTTAGTGGCTCATCTTTCTAAGCACGGTGGCATAACTAAGGTAGTCTTGAGCTACAAAAACCTCCCTTAGATGCTTAGCACCCAAACACTTTTAAGGCCCCTTTTTCTTACTTGAGCCTTAAGCCCTATTTCTTGCCACCATTCCCTACCTTAATTAATGGATTTTAAACAATTTATAATGCATTAATTTAAGCTTACTTGAACTTAAATTCCCTTACCTTAGATTATTTGATATTTGCAAGCATAGTGCCATAGCTATAGTGGTGTGTGTTTTAGTTCACAACTTTTTCCACTACACTAGTTAACAATGTGGATGTGTCAAATCTCTCTATACGTATGAATATGCAAACTCATAGGCAAGCACACCAATCATTAAAGTATAACAATGGTAAGTACTAAGATATTTTTCTCAAGGAACAGTATTGTCTACCATACTAAATATTTTTCTTTACTATCTAACTGACAATTAAGAAGTTTTGTTTAGCTAACTTACTACATATTGGACAAAATTAAGTAATGCTATGAAGCAAATAAATGGCTAACCATCAATAGTGGAAAATAGTCAGACAATCAATAATAAAATCAGTCATATTTAGATTTGAATCCTCTTCGGTATCTATTTCATTATTCCTACTCTGGCTTAATAGGCATCTAATTTGTTTAGACCATGCAGTACTATCTAAATTAGATAAGCTCCCTTTTATTCCTGTACTGAGAGGGTGGCTAGTTTTACCACGCTTCCTAAGAATGCATTTTTAGTCCTACAATTGAACTACTAGGTTTTAACCTAGTCTAGAGGTATTATGCTGTACCAACTATTCCTGGCTATGATAATATCCCTTCTACCTAACGATGCCTCATAGCAAACTTGCTGGATGCTACATACATATGTTTATCATCCCACTTTGAATTAACAGGTCAGCTACTATTAATCAATGCAACAAATTAAGCACATTGGATAGATCGCATGAAAACCATAATTATATTAAACCAAATGCAGTCATAATCAAAACATCATCCTAGGTGTCATGTACTCAAAGTATGAGTAGAGAATTTAGTTCATCATGCAAGAACATAAACACAACACAAAGAAAAAAAAAGCAAAAGAAATCTCCACCATTGAATTGCTTCTCTTCCAAAAAGTCCTTGATTTGATGTACGTTAATCGATGTTAATCATTGGAACTACCTTTGGCTATGTTCTTCTATGAAAACCCAACTCCTTCTCTATGTATTTTCTTCTCCTCTCGTTCTTTCTTTTTCTGTTTTGCCAAATTAACTTGATAACACTTTAACAACAGTCGCACACGGTTTGTGACACAGCCATGTTCAAAGCCGCAATCCTTCCCTGGAATGTATAGATTATGAATATTTAATGACACGGTTATGATTAGGGGCATATAGGTGGACATGGGCATATTGGACACTGACATGGGCATGTCTAAAATTATGTTTACTTCAAATTTTTCCAAAACTTGTAATTTAGCTCCAAAACTTGTATAAAATCCTTCCTAACCTAAATAAAGCGAAAACATGACTTAGAAACAAAATATGAACCAATTAAGCACCAAATTCCAACAAAAACACATCAAAAGACAAACAATTATCAAAGGAAAGAATATAGAAAACATATATAAAGATAAGCATATCAAAATTTTCCCCACACATGAAGTTCTGCTTGCCTTCAAGCAAACCTCAAAAGAAAATCTGAAAAAGAAGAATAGAATTAGAGCAAAAGATGTATTAGAGAGGACTGAGACTTTAAGGGTCTTGAAAAATTAACTAGACTACCAAGCATGCAGCACTTTCATTCTAACACTTTTCAAAACAAAGAAAATTCAATGGAAATAATTCATTCTCAAGCTAGCAACCCATATCTTTCAAAGCCTAAGGAAACATCAAATCTTCATATAAAGTTAAAAACATAAACCACAGTAAGCCAAAGCATACTATGCACAACCATTCACACCACTAAATCATGGAAATCAGCGATTAATAGAACTTTTGACTTCTTTTTTTTTTTCAAACAATCTTCTTCATGTGTTAAAAATTTTTGCAACCAGCATACCCTACAGGAGCTGCTATTTATCGCCAAGCTGTTTTACAACACAATCCAAAGTGATATTTAATCATACTCATGCTTCTAACATCTTTTGGAGTTGTGATCGACTCTTGTCTTAGAAGAAAACCCTAACCTACTTCAACACTAAGAAACACCAAAGTAGCAACTGTTGCATATCAATTCGTCTTTCTTGGTCAAGAATTTGTGACATATTCATTAAACAATTCTTACCACCAATCCATACATAGAACCTCAAAACTTAACAAGTTTTGAACAGTGTACTTAACACAAAAATGTGATGCAAAAATAGTTTCTTATGACCATCTTCCACTAGCTTGATTAAAACATTTCTAAAAAGAATTAAGCAAAAAAGTGAAAGACTTCAAGAATCACTTAGATGGTCTTCAAGTTAAGAACTCAATACATTCATTTAAGAAGCACTCTCTATTAATAAAAACATGCTCAATAGTATGACAACTTAGCTTAAAAAGCTCAAAAAAGTTTCAAAAGTTTCAAAATTCTCAAAAATTGAAAAATTCACTAAAAACAAAAGAAAGCTAAGGGCTTAAGCTGCTCATTCACGCATGCTTAAAATCTTCATTGCCCTCAGTGTGTAAACATGAAAAACAAAGTGAAAAGAAAGGGTAACTAGAAACTAATACTGTGTTGAAAAATTTGGTTGCTTGATGTGCAAGTCGGCATTCAAAGAGAACCATAAAACGTTTGGTCAAGCTTCAGAGTCAATAAGAAGGCCTCCTTGAAAATAGAAAAGATGATAATTAACAAAATAACAATTAAAACAACAAATATAATAACTAAGTGGAAATATAAAAAGAAACTAATAGTAGGAGCAATTGATGTATTAATAACAATATCTAACAGAAACTAAATAAAGATAAAGCAAATAAAAAAATCCATAAAACATAAATATAAAGGTAAATGGTAAATGGTAAATTGTCTTGAAATCATCATGCATCCCTGGAAAGAAATGATCCTGAAACTAGTTTCTCGGTTGCAGCCTCTGGAGCGGTCATCATCTGTGTAGGCAACCTTCTCAATTCTCTCCTTGACTTTCATCACAATTATGTCAACAACCTCCGCTTTCATGGCCATCCCTCCCTTAATGGCTCCCTAGACCACGATATCCTCATACTGGCGGTTTGCATCCGCAGTCAATGTTATGATGGTAGTGGCCTCATTTGTGTCATCCATTACTCATTGGTTCTCATCCCCCCGATCTTAGGCATCCATGCTGGATGACGTTTGAAACTAGCCAGTTAAATCATTGTCCTACTGGGAAGATGAAAGAGGAATATAACCAGAAGTTTCGGTGACTTTGAAATGTAGAAAGCAGAAGTGCATGGTCTCCTGAACAGACAAACACTTTGCCTCAACAGCCGAAACGTGGGTCTTGATGCCAAGGACATAAGTGGTCATGAAATCAAGTCTCTTCAAGATAAGTGCCTGCCTCTAAAAGATTGCTTGCAAAGTAGGTGCTTCTTTAGCCTCTTCATGAACCCTCAGAATAAACCTTGCCAAGTGTTGGGTTTCGGGAGCCAAATAGTGCAGCGGAATTTAACCGAAACCCTCCAGGATCCAAGTGAAACGGGGTAAATCGAGTGTTTGAAAATTTCATACCTAATTTTCGGTTGAGATCTCTCACTCAACTGTAGAGTCGAATCACAAAACCTGAACAGTTGATGTGTTCAGGCTCTCTATGGTATCCACACGAGCCCCTTGGGATCACCACGCTTCCACCACGTCCCAGCAGATGCGTTTCTCTTGCGCTCGCAGTGCTAGCTTGTGTCCTCCAAGGAATTGCAAGAGAAGAGTGCGGCTGTCCTTTTGGGAGGCTAGGGCAAGGAGATCTGCGAATTTCTCACTTAAAAGTTGTATTTATAGTGAGACTCAACTTCCAGGCCTAATGGGTTTCAAAACCCTAATCCAATTAGGATTTAATTTCGGGCTTAATAGTGGCTCAACTCTTTGGCCCATTATTAATACGAAATTAAAGTGAAACCATAACCCAAATAATTAGCCCATGCACTCTAATGATCCAAATAGCTCTATGTGTGCGACCCAATAGGCTCTTGCCATGTTGGCAATGATCATAAATCACATTTATGATCATAAGCAATGAGCGGTGTCTAGCAACACATCATTGCTACCCAAGTGACAAGATTGTCGGTGATTCGACTAAACCTTTATGATCATCACCGATATATGCCATTGTCCCTTTGTCCAAGATATCAAGACTAAGCACGAGACATGGAATGTGTCACTCTCGTATAGCCCAATCTTTGGTTTCTTGATTACCGAGTAGACCAACTTAAACTGATGACATTGATATCGTATATCAACTCATCCGAGCATGGCCATGCATTTTCTAAGTCTCACTCTATCAAGGGGCCCGAAGATATCACTCCCGTTACATAGGAGGGACAAATCCCATCTTGATCATACAAATCCCTCCGCATGATATGTGACATTCCCAATGTCCTCCTTCAAGTTCACTCAGTTACGAGCAACAAAGGAAAGTATCAAAGTATGTGACTCACATGTAGGGAACCTTGATGATCTTAGGTCGAAGGACTACATATACCATGATCACTATGAGAATCACTTATGACACTCATATAACGATCCATGAAGTGTTCTCATGGTGGGTCGGTCCAGTACACAAGTTCTCCAACTTGTACCCATATGTAGACTACATATCTCATACTGGTCTCCACATATGCTAGTCATTATGTATTATTGCAACCCGCTCCACAATAATACTAGACTAGGGACGTTTAAGAATATCATTATTCTAGGGTTACAATTATGTTTATTACGTTACGTAGAAACAAAACAACAAACAAAATTGCTGGATTAATGCCTAAATAAAATATCATGACTCAATGTGCAAAAATACAATCATCTCATGATTGGCCTTTTGGGCACAACACTAACACCAAGTCGCCAGGGATAGTGATCTTCTATAGCATCTTCATTGACTTGAACAAGTCCATGTTGTCCCGCTTAGTCCTCTATACCTCAATAAGGTGTTTCACTATAGGGAGTGGACCAAGGTTTTTTGCCAACCTTGTAATGAATAATCCAGCACAAATGGCCCTAGTCCTCAGCTTGTGGGTGATATCACGTACCCACTAAGTGAAAGCGTGACCCAAGTGATAGTGCACATGGCTAACAATGCAGTATAAGTATAATAGAACTCTTCTAGTCACA
Organism: Aquilaria sinensis; assembly: GCA_005392925.1. Taxonomy (NCBI): domain Eukaryota; kingdom Viridiplantae; phylum Streptophyta; class Magnoliopsida; order Malvales; family Thymelaeaceae; genus Aquilaria; species Aquilaria sinensis. Next base: position 175,146 of record SMDT01000133.1, read on the forward strand.
TTGTCGGTTTATTTCTTCCCACTAGATATAGAATGAGCAATTAAATATTGCACATAATGGACGACCAAAGATTGTAACTTGGACACCTTCGATACATTAGGCTAGCAAGCCACCTCATCATTAGCAACCTCATGCCAAAACTCTAGTAGTGGATTGGACTTCTTAAGCCTCTTTGCAGATTTATTGGCATGCTTCGGGACCTTTTCTTGACGCTTTCTTATCCTGAAAAGGCAAAAATATTCCCTAGTGCAGCAATAGTTCTCAAATTCAATAATAGCAATTCATAACCATGAAAATTATAGCTTCAAAAGAAGTTTAATCCCAAACTCCCTATATATCAATATTCAATTCAACCTAAGCATTAAGGTGATCAGGCATAATAAACAAAGCTAAATGTGTAACAATCCATGGGAAACTAATAAATTCAATTCAAATTCATGCTCTTTCTTGTTGCTCAAGTAACCTAATCCGCTTTCACACCAAAAGACTACCAAGCCCTAAGTTAATCAAAATTCAATCCAATTAGCAATAGTAAGAAATTCTTAGAAAAAAAAAATCATCTAATCATCAATCCATGCCCTACCATTCATGAAATCGACACTTCATAACAAGAAATTCATCAATTTCATGAACTATTGCAACCTAACTTCCAACTTTCAATACAATAACCAAACTAACAAAATTTCACAAATTATGCTATAAATTTAGAACTAGCTTCAATGGGCAGGAAAAATCAATTATATAACTCAAATTACTCCTACCCATTGCAAGAAATCAACAAAATCATCTCTAAAACACAAATAAATTTAAAGAGAGAAAAAGTTACCTTGAGAGAGAGAAAAGTATAGATGTTGGAAAGAAAACCATTAATCCAGAATGAAAAAGAGGTTCTCTGATAGTAGAAAACCTTGCTTAGGACATAGGGAATCTAAGATTGTTTGAGAGCTTGGGGATGAAGTTTGGGAATGTTTTGTGCAAAGTGGGGAAGAAAGATCATGATCGCAACTAAATATAGCTGAGACATGTTCTTGAACATGGGCGTGTCTATACCTGTGTTCATTAAGTCTTCTCGAGCACAATTTCTAGCAGTGCCATGACTTGACCATGTTCGAGGTCTAAACCTCAAAAATTTTAAAACATAGAATTGACAGACATAGCTAAACATGGGCATGAAAGTAATTGTGTCTGTTAAACACACTTCTAAACATAGGCATGAAATTGACCATGTTGGGTGTCTGGAACTCAAAAATTTTTAACAAAAAAGAAGTAACACAGGGTGAAAACATGGGTATGTAAATGACAATGTTGGAAAACACGCTCTTAAACATGGCCATGCAAAGGACCATGTTCAAGGTCTGGCATTTATAATTTTTAAATTAGAATAGTAACATGTTCTTGGTCAAAGGTGTGAACAACCGCATTTAGTGAACACATTTTTTAACATGGTTGTGTCCCCAAACGTGTTTAGCTTCTAGAATTTTCAACTTCAGACAAACAAGGCTAAGAATATCGGCTTGACTAAAAACTTGTTTGTGTGACATGCTTATGAACATGGTCATGAACCCAACCGCGTTTAGCTACTATAACTTAAAATAAAAATGCATTTGAAAAATCAATTACTTAGTGTAAACATGGCTGTGTTTAAAATCGTGTTGACAGATATGGCCTGGAACATGGGAGGGTCAGAGGGCATGTTTAGGGTCTGAAACTTAGAAAAAATTGTAAACTTACGCAGAATTAAATTTACTTTTTCCTTGCCTCATTGAAAGAATGTTTCTTCCCAAAATGACCTAATTTCTTGCATGAAAACACAGAGCATGGGATTACAGGACAACCAAAAACACTCATAAAAAAACAAAAAAGCTAGAAATAGAAAATTTGACTAAATGGAAAAGAAAAGAAAAGAAAAATTTAATACTCAGGTTGCCTCTCAAAAAGTGATTGGCTTAGTGTCATCAACCTAATGTCTTTCTTGAGAGCTCAAGGAGGTTCTTCCTTCCTTTTTAGGCTTTCACATCCTCATGACCATCCACCTCTAATGGATGATTGGATTATAAGTTCCTTTTGGATTTGGTTTGGCGTTGGCCGATAAAGCTCCTTAAGGCCTCTATAAAAGCATTTTAGCAAGTTAACCAAGTTGAGTTTTGAAATTCTAGATACTTGCTTTCAAATTCCTTAGTTCTAACTCCATTGCATCGAATGTTGCTTGCATTTTAAAATTTATTCCATCATATGCATTATTTCTTATGGTAGTCTACACTAAAAACAGGGCAATTGTTGTTGCCTTTGATAATTCTTGAAAAGGTTTAGATCATTCCTCTATCTCGGATTATAAGTGTTGCTACATAGATTGTTCTGTGGCCTCGGTGGATTCCCAACAAAATTCACTTGCTTGATTTTACTCAGCCAATTTTGCATCCGATAATCATTGCTTGAATGCCCTTCTTGACAAAATTCGTATTGCATAACCATAGCTTGTTTTTGGATAGAAGAAAATTTTCTGAACTCTTTTATCAAAGCTTCAACTTTATTAGCTAATGCAAAATAAGTGTCAGAATTCTAAACTGTAGCTACTTTGCTCGATTTAACTCTAAATGATAATTGCCTTTGATAATTATTCAAAGTCATCTCTTTAATGAAATCTTGTGCTGCTTCAGGCATCTTGTTATCCAAAGTACCACTAGCTGTTGCATCAATCATTTTCTTGGAAGCATAATTCAGACCATTATAAAATGTTTGAACTTACATCCATGTAGGTAATCCATGATACGGACACCTTCTTAACAAATCCTTGAATCATTCCCAACCTTCATATAATGTTTCATAATCCAATTGATTGAAAGCAAAAATATCATTACAAAACCTTGCAGTCTTAGCTGGAGGAAAATACTTCAATAGAAACTTCTTAGCAAGAACGTTCCAAGTGGCAATAGAACCTCTTGGAAGTGAAGTCAACCATTATTTTATTCTTCCTCTCAATGAAAACAAAAACAACCTCAACAGAATGGTATCCTCACTTGGTCCATTAATTCTAAATATATCACATATCTCCAGGAAACTAGTAATGTGAGTATTGGAATCCTCATATGCCAATCCATCAAATTGACCACAATTCTACACCATTTGAATACTAGTCAGCTTAATCTCGAAATTGTTGGCATTAACAAGATGTCTAAAAATACTTGACTTTGTCCCTTCAAGAAAAGGCCTAGTGTACTTAGACATGGCCCTTTCTTGATTACAGTCTTCCATAATTAACTACTCTTGATTTTCTTCTTGTCGTTCTACTTCAGGTTGTAGTGACCTAGTGCTCCTTGTGAAATAAAGTTTCCTTAAAATTCTTTTAATCTCTGCATCAGCGTCCACCACTTCAACAGGATGGTAATGAGTCATACACCAAGTTTGTACAAGAAAAGAACAAGAAATATGCAACTAAAAAAACTTATTTTTTTATAAAAAAAAAGTAATACAAAAAAATAAATGGATAGATTAGAAAAGATCAATCTTTCAGCTACTAATCTCAACAAATGTTCTACGATAATGGTGCTAGAAAAATTGGTGTGCGTTTTAGTTCATAACTTTTTCTACTACACTAATGAATAATGTGGTTGTGCCAAATCTCACTAAACTTATGAACATGTCAGGTCAAGCAAGTGCACATATCATTAAATTATAATAGTGATAAGTACAAAGCTCATTTTTTTTCCAAGGAACAAAATTGTCTACCGTACTCAATATTTCTCTTTATTATCTAATCGACAATTAAGAAGTTTTGTTTAGCTAACTAACTATAAATTAGACTAAACTAACTAATGCAGGGAAACAAATAAATAACTAACTATCAACAATGAAAAATAATTAGACAATCAACAATAAAATACATCACACTTAGATTTGAATCCCTCTAAAACTCTATTGCATTATTCTTTTTTCGGTTTAACAACCATATGATTTGCTTAGATGATGGAGTACTACTTAAATTAATTCAATTTGTTCCTTATTATTCTTGTTCACTAAGCCTTATTCTTAAGTTACCAACAGGATGGTGAGCCCTACCATGCTTCCTAATAATGCATTACTAGACCTAAGGCCCAACTGCTAGGTTTCACCATAGTCCAGATATATTATACGACACCTATTGATCCCGGTTATGATAATATCCCTTTCACCCAATGGTGATCAACAACAAACACACCAAAAACCACCAATATAAATTCATCATCGCACATTGAATTAATAGGTTAGCTACTATTAATCAACACAATGAAGCACATAAGATAGATCATAAAAAAAAACCATAATTATGTTAAACCAAAAGCAATCATATCACAACATCATACTAGGGTTCATCCACTCTAAATATGAGTTTGGAATATAGTTCATCATGCCAAAAAATTCACACAAAAGAAACAAAGAAAAACTAATATAAGAAATTTCATCTTTAAAATGCATATCTTCCAAGGAATCCTTATTCTAATGTGCACTAATCGGTGTTGACTATTAGAACTGCCTCTAGTAGCCTTATTCTATGAAAAATCAACTCTTTCTATATGTATTTTCGCCTCCTCCCTTCTTTTTTTTTTTTCTGTTTTACCGAATAAGTTGACAAAACTCTAACAATAGTCAGATACGGTTTGTGACAAGGCCATGTTCAAAGCAATGTTCCTCCCCTAGAACATAAAAATCACAAAAATTTAATGAAACATTTATGATCATGGGCATGTAGTAGGTGAACACGGGCATGTTGGACACTGACATGAGCATGTTTAAAACCATGTTTGCTCCAAATTTTTCAAAAAGTTTTGATTCAACTTGTAAACTTGTATAAAATCCTTCCTAACCTAAATAGAGCTTAAATATGACCTAAAAAAAATATGAACCAACTAAGCACCAAATTTCAATAAAAACATATCAAAAGACAAGCAATCATCAAGGAAAAGCATTTAGAAAACATGTACAAATATGAGCATATCATGTAGCCTCAGTTTTGAATCACCCATTAAATCCTTCTTCATAGCTTAAGTTCAAAACCTATATTATATTGATCATTTATAGCATAAATTTAGCCATCTAAACTCTAGGAAATAGCTCCTTAAACACATCAAACTAGTTCATAAATCTTGCCTAGGATTTTGCCTACCTTGTGTGCTATTTTCAGTGTCAATGAGCAAACACTTACCAAAACTTGTTATTTTGGTTTCTAGTCCTCGTGTACTAGTCGATAACCAAGAAAACCACCATAATAAGCTACTAAGTCCCCTTGAAACATGAAACCAATGTTGGGAATAGAAAAGGTCACCTTACTTGCTCAAGGCCATGGTTCTAGTTGCAACAAAATTATTGCCTTGGTTATCCTAGTTTCCTAGCTTACTAGTACTTAAATTGAGTTTTAAACCTAGGGAACATACCAAAAGAAAAATTAGGTCAATTTCCAATCATGAATCTCAATTGAACTGTGCCAAAAATTTAAAGTAAGTTCATCTAATTTGACTAATAACAAAACTGATAATCCAACCCATTAAACTTAATAACTCTTAATTTCCTATACAAATCCACTTAGTTAAGGTCAAGAAAGCTCTGTGTTGGTTCATTAAGGCATCAGGCATGAAAGGTGAGTGAGGTTTAGTTCATCAATTCAAAATTGTGAGAGAAAATGAATAGTCAACCCCGCTTAGTCAAAAGCTTTTGCAACACTTTTAGGCTTTAGGCAAGTTAGCCAAATTTTGTTTTGCTTTTGCTAGATTACACCCAATTGTCTTTTAAGTGATAGAATAGGTTGTATTCTCAAAGAAAAACATTCATGGTAGATTATTTCAATTGACGAATGTAAGGAAATCTAGTACCACATGCATCATTTTTCCAGAAAGAATGAAGTAACTAGTGTGGAAGAGATTTTATAAAATAATGGTAGCCATCTCCAATGCAAAATTAGATGCTCGATACCCTCAATTGGAGTAGTAATGAGGAATTAATCTAGAGGGTAATTGGTGGCCTAAAATTTATTTAAGGATTTGTTATGGGGTGGGTGAGGTGTCCAGGATTGATTCTCAGTGGTCCATGTGTGGGCCATCCAACAAGGCTGCGGATGAGGCTAACTAGCCTAGGAAAGAAGGTGATTGAGTCAAAGCAATGTCTAGTGATTTAATCAGTTTGACTCCAAAGAAGATTTGTGGCAGGAAGATAGCGGTGGATGGCGAGGCAGTGACCAAGGTGTGTCAGACCTGGGTAACATCTCATATTGGTGAGCAAAAGAATGTGGGTGGTAAAGTGTTGTTGGAATAACTAAGGAGGGAAAGACGTGGGAGTTGAATTGGGGTCATTGTTAGGTGGTGAATCAAGAGATGAAGGAGACTTTCGATGATGTAGTGGCCATGATGCAACTCTTAAAACTGCTCAAGTTACTGATAGTTAAGAGGCTGGTAGAGTCATATTGGCATCAGTTGGTTACACATATAGGGCCAACAATAAGAGCTAGCTAACGTTGCTGAATTTTTTAGGAGTATAGGCCAGATTGGCAATTGTGTTAAGATTGATAAGGTAATTATTTCTGGTGGGCTAGAGTGTAAATATTTTGGGTCAAGAATTTTTTAGAAAAATAGATCTCCTTTTTCTAGTTTGGGTTTAAAAAATCATAATTGTCAGTTGGTAGTAAAGGGGTCCACAAATAAGGCAAAGATAAATTCTTTAGAGAATTCATTAGATGGATAAGATGAAATTGCTTTGACTATTTTAGAAAACCTGGTCAAGGTAAAATTTCAGAGGAAGAGACAGAAAAAGATGGGCTCAAAGCCAAAAGATTCATCACTAAAATGTGAACTAAAAACACTAGAGTGGAGGGATTAAGTCACCAGAAAAGAGGCTGAAAAACCATTCAGTTTTTTATTTTCTGCCAACATAAGGCTGCCTCCCAAGGTTTTGGGCTATGATTTCAGGCATGGACCTTTCTTTTTTGGATTGGGTTCTATTTTAAGGTCTTCTATGTTTTTAGTTTCAGCTATGTGTATGGATTCTATTCTGGGCTAAGGTCTTCTTTGTTTGTAGGGTGGCTTTGTCTTATATTGTTCATTGGAGTTGGGTTCGGGTTTGGGGTGTTGGTGCATCATCTTTTTCTCTAAGATGATGGTTGTGTTCTTTATTTGTTTTCTATTGTTTCAATAAAATTTTCATTAATGTTAAAAAAAGGTGGTGTTGGTGGCCGAGGCTGAAATCTAGGTGATTTTTTTGCCTCTAGTTGGTTGTAGAGAAATGTGGGCATTCCTCCACCTTATATTGTAAGTGTTGTTGTATGGGTTGTTTTAGGGTCTTGGTGAAATTCACAAAATCCACCTACTCTAGTTTACTCATCGATTTAAAATTTTGACAATCATGTGTTAGATGACCTTCCCCACCACACAAATTACACTACATAACTACTACAAGACTTTGAGCAATAGGAACACATAAGTTTTCTTTCTAATGCTTTTACTTGAGTTACCAAAGTAAAAACTACATCATAACTCTAAGCAAAACTACATAATTCAGTTTAGCTTGGTAGACTTCCATTGATAATTATTCATGAACATTTCCCTAATAAGATCTAAGTTGCATTAAGAGTTTTATTGTTTAGGGTACCCCTGGCTGCTACTTCAATCATTTGCTTGGAAGGATAATGAAGCCTATTGCAGAATGTCAAAACTTGCAACCATGTGGGCAATCCATGATGTTGGCACTTCCTTAGTAAGTTGATGCTGACAACCAAAATAGCTTATTCCAGCCTTCTACCATGAAACCTAACTTAACTTTATGCTCTTTCACTGCTCACTATGCAAAAACTCTTTAACATAACAAAAAAATTCTAAATTAGTTGCATCAGTAGCTTGACTTGTTCATAGAGACAACCATGACCCAGGTTATGTAGTGTTTTTGGCCACAAAAGTCATGACCATGTTAGGGACAGAGGCACATAACAATTGAATTATGATGAAAATGTGAACAATCAAATAGATATCAAAAGGACTCTTAAAGTCTGGCAGAACAACTAAACTATCTCATAAGTTTATTAACCTCTTTGAGATTCTATAAAGGGAAGGGAGAATGTCTTATGGGCCAACTCTACCTCGAAACGTTGAAGATATCCATAATGTGTTTCATGTAAATATGCTTAGGAAATATTTAGTAGATCTTAAGCATCTACTACAAACTAAGAACCTTCCCTTTAAACTAAATCTTAATTAGGGCCAGGAACCTCTGAAGGTTCTAGTTACAGATGTTAGAATGCTAAAAATCCAAGCTTTTTCCTATGATCAAATCACGGAGAGGAAGATGCTATTTGGGAAGTAGAATATGAAATGTTAAGAAATACCCTTAAGACTTCCCAAGACTGCTTTCAAATTTAGAGGACCAAATTTTGTAATGAGGTAGAACTATCATCCCTATCCCACTTTAAAAGTTTTTAATTAAGAGGTGCTTGAGTATCAATTGTCTTATTAAGGGCTTAAGGGTGATTATTTAGCTATTTTGAGCAATTGATAATTTTGGTGTATTGATTGTCTAGCAATTAAGTGAGAAGTGGTGGTAATTGGTCTAATTAGCTTTTCGATTGCAAAGGAGCTACATGGGTCAAAAGGGGTTGACTTAACCTAGTTACAATATCATGGTAAAATTGTAACATCTATAGACCTTAACTACCTTACTGGCTTCTGTGAACTCATTCAATTCTATTTGCTTATTTTAGAGGAAAGGGTTAAGGCTTAGTGATTAACATGCTTATATTGTATCTACGTATTGTGCTTAACTGGTATGAGCCTTCACTTATAATTCATTCTATATTAACCTTATGAGCATAAATTGAAATGTTTTTTGGCATTATGCAATGGTCTGTAAGGAATGCTAAGCTTCTACGGGTTGCATGACTAGGATTCTATATATGTTAGTCTTCTTTCTATCTAGCATGTAATGTTGAGACTTAAACCTTTTTGTGTTTGTGGCCTGCAGTAATTCTATAGTAGATAACTTTAAAAATTGTGTTGATTTTGCGCATAAGCTAAATTTGGCACTTGTTAAGCCTGGTTATAGATTTTGCAATATTAAAACATACTTTGTTGGTTGTTTGTTTAGTCCAGCTGGACTTCTAATTAATTGGGCATAATTCCTAGTCTTAACAAGTAATTGGACTAATAAGACTGAGTGTTAACCTACGAAATGGCTGACAAGGACTTTAGCTAGGTTATGTTACCTTTTCTGCACTTCTGCTTGTAATTGAACTTAAGTTGACCCACGGTTGGCATTCTAAAATTTGAAGAATTAAGCTCAAGCAAAAGCGTTGTCAAGTCCTACCTAGTTTGGTGAACATGTCAGAAGTTTAACTTTTGTGAGGCAAGGTCTTGAGAGTAATTAGGTTAAACTCAAATAATCTACAATTTAAAGGCTTTCTGTTCCACTGGCTATTTTGACCAAAGGTTTGACTTATTGTTCAAACAAGATATGGCTGTACGCAAGGGTTTACAAAATTCACTTCCATAGTCTTTAATATGTTAGCTAGCCTACTAGGGCATTTCCTGGGTTTAGTATGGTAAGTTAAGCTACATGACCATGTTTTCTAGTATGTCTATCATCCTCTTCTATTCCTTCTGTGTAGTCTAGTGCCTTTGAGTTTGTTTAAGCACAAAACTGCAGTTTGGCCTTGCGTTTGGCTTCTATTTGGGGTATGTTTATGCATAACAGCATGTAGGCCCATGACATTCCATATACCAGACACCATTTCTAAACATCAATAATTATCAATTGTTAGTTAGGGAAGGTTTTAAGGAGTTGACAATGTGCTTTGCCTTGTGACCATGTTTGGCAAGAAAAAAATTTGGGAAATAACATCAAAAAAATTAGGAAGATCCCAAGAGGGATGTGCTCTTACCTTGGGTGGACAGGTTGGAAACTCTTTTTTTCATGCCCAGCCTAGCCCTTGGCCCATTTGGGCCCTAAACCCTAGGATATTACTAGCACTAGCTCATTAATGATTTACTTAAAGGTTGATATTGTGCTCTCGGAAACAAGCTAGTATTTGTGTGGAACTTGTGTGTTCATTTCAAACTCGTTATAGGCATGCATTTCCTTTCTAGTTCATGTTTACTTAATGTTCATCTTTAAACATTCATATAAGGCCTAGACATATATGATTCCATATTTCAAACATGGGCTTAGAACACATGATCATGCATATCTATCAACTTTTTACTTAGGCCAAAAGATGATTATAAACTAGAACATCCAAGAGTTCACATGTATGCCATAGACATACAAGATGGCCGAATATACTTAGATTTGATTTTAGCATGCCATTTTACTTAAGTACCCGAAAGGGTCCATAAATACTTAGAATCACAAATTTGGTTTTTAAGACAAATCAAAATACATAACACATGTTTATACATGGCAAATCACATATAGAACACATTTCCACCTTAGAGACTTTGTTCCCATAATCTAGACTCCAAGTCCTGCACATAAAGTCCACACTTATTAGCTAGGTACACAAGCAACCCATAACAATTAGAATACTTAGAATATTGAGCAAACACATATGTACACACATAAACCTTTTTACCAACAGAAAGAGTATAAAATACTCTTGCTCTTAGTTCTGTTCTAGTGCTCATTTTCCTACATTAAGTAGAGAAGGGCATGAGTAAAACTCAGTAAGGATTCTATACAGCTCATAGAGCCTAACATAGCACAAGTATATCTTGGCAAAATATAATCCAAGCTCCTGCGAAGAAAACACCAAGACAAAGAAAATACAGGATATATGCATATAATAATAATCGAGGTTAGCAAGCACAACCAAACATAGAAGCACACAAACACAAACACCACTTAACACCATATTCCGATGAAGGGCAGAGCAAGCATGAGCATATTTTCTTTAATTTCGGTTAACCATTTATTAGTCTGTATTAATCTGAGATCTCTTTATGCTTAGGAATTGAGTTGGCCAACCCAATTTCTAACTGTAATGCTTGCACGGAGCTAACTAGCACAAAGTTGCGTAAGCAACAAAACATAGCACTCTGTAGCACCTTAGGATCACATGGCATTCTTTATCCATCACCTAAGGGCACTGAATACTCAAAGAGTGTAAGAATCCTTACCAAACCATTTACAACCCTCATTGCCTGAAAGCTTTTAGTAGCTTGTCCTTCTTACTTTTCCTTGTTGTACCTAGAACTTGGTTTCTAGCTCAAGAACCTACAATGGCTGAAACATTAGCAGGTATATTCTTGCATCACCATAGCTTGAAAGCTTACATATACCAAGAAAACTTAGTGGAACACACAATACCTCAACAAAGGAGGTATGGCCAAATTTGTGTTGTTTGGTCTCCTTGAAGCTCCCTCTTGACTTTTCTTCAAATCGCCACTTGATTCCTTACCTTGGAAGGCTTTAGAAGCTTATGTGCATCAAGAACACAAGCTTCAAATACAAGAATGCCAAGAACAAGACTTGGCAGAAACCCCTCTTGGTTGATGGTTTCCAAAAATGTCTCCTTCTTTCAATATTCTTCTTGATTCTTTCTTGGGATGTTCTTAAGAGCTTATAGACACCAAGAACACTTGGTAAAAGCTCAAGGATGGTCAAGAATGAGCTATGGCCGAATGGTATTTGGGAGAGGAGAGTTTTAAAAGTTTGAGAGCAAACTTAGAGAGAGATTGAAGAGAGAGATGGGGAAGAGTGAAATGAATGAATTTGGGAGCTTAATGGGCAATTAATGGATGAATTTGGGAGGGGAGAATGAGTGTATCATGTGCTTGGATGAGTGGGAGACAAGTGGGGGAAAAATTGGAAGACTTGTGTGTGTGGTGGGTGAGATAGTCAAAAGTAGGGGAAAAATTGGAAGACTTTGGTGAAAGTTGGGTGGATTTGTCAAAAGTGGGGGACAAGTAGGTGGAGAAAGGAATCTTAAGTGATGAGTTGGATGGGAGGTGGATTAAAATAATGGGAAATGGATGGGGGTGGCAGCTATGGCATCCAATGCCTTTAAAATTGGCTAATCCCCCCCTTAGTTCCTCAATTCCTCGCATTTGGGTAATTGGGCCCAATCACCAAAAGTTCCCTTTGTCCAATTGAGTCCCTCACCTTAAATTTCCATCATTTTGCTTGGCCTAAGCCAAGTTTAAATTCTAATAGTGTCTAACACTCATCATACTTCTCGGTCCCACTTAATTTAGTGTCTCCCAAACTCAATGAGCTTAATTCCTAATTTAGGAAAAATTCTTGGGGCTTAAATCCTCATAGCCCGAGGCTCAATTACTTAGGATTTTGTGGGCATTTCACTTTTACAACATTCACTTGAGATGGGTGAGTCCCACAATAGTTCTAAAATGAAGTGGAGATTCTTGCAGAATAGAAAGTTGTTAGCAAAATGGCAAAAAGGAACTTGCAGAAAATTTTGGGGCACTGATAAGGTGTTTGCCTTCAAAGACCATACCATAAGCTTATCCTTAGATGCAATATATAAGCTACAACAGAAGCGTCCCTTCAACCTTGGGTTCTTTCCATTTTGTTTTAGGGGGCCAGCCGATAACTTATTGAGCTTCAGCTTGCTAATTAAGCAGGCCTATTGGTGGCCCAATCATGGGCTTGCACAAGGAAGTCCATTAGAGTGTTGCTCATTAACTAATAGACTTATGAATTTTCCATTACTAAAGGTTTGAACACGTGAAGGAAGTATCCCCATGATTATGAGGACAATCATGTAACAAAGGGAGTCTCCTCCCACATCTTCCATGGCCTAGGGCCTACAAAAGGCCTATTTGATAGGGAAAAAAGTACTATCTATCTACCATTTAGAAGCTTCCATTAGGTTATACTCTCTTCCAAGGCCATGGCTTAACTATCAGAGAGCTGCCCCAGGACACAACTCCTGGCCCCCAAGCCTGTTTTTGATTTTGTGTGTAATTTCCTTGAAGGGACTTAAGAATCCCACCAAACACCTTGGATATGGAGATAGTTCTAGGCAAGGTAGATAGAAGCAAAATGCAAATCAAATGTTGAAAGATATAAAAACAGGATGCAACACATAACCAGTTTTTATTCGATGTCAATTATTTTATGGTAAATGTTAAATATATTTTACAAAGTCTTCAATATGTTTTCATCAAATTGATATTCAAAACCATTCCATTCTGGATCCCTTTCTCTTTGTCAATATGAATCGTACACGATATAGCATCGTATATCTTTCATCATATATATCTTTAGTATATTTTCTTTGATTCGTGTTCACTTATCTTTATAGTCGGTAAATATCTTGAATCAGATAAATGCCTCTCAAATTCATAAATCTAAATTCTTAAATTATTTATCCAATAATTTTTTTTTTAAAAATGATATATAGAAAGCTTAACAAGTTATTTTAAGTTGCAAAAATCTTACATGTAATTAAGTGAAGACATGACGTATGTTGTGGGGGACAAGACATTTCCATTCTTAATGTTTGAACTTTCTAAAATATTGAGTGTCCACCGATACCCCCCATTTCAGCATTCCTTCTTCTTTTAAAAAATGTCAGTTAAGGACCAAAGTTAGGATTAGGTAGCAAAAGGACCATTAAACCCATAAGAGTAAAATGCAACTTGTTGCTCCAGTAATAGGTCCAAAGGGGAAGGTATAGTGTACGGATCTGCAGGACCAGGGGAAAAAATAGGGGAAATTACTAAAAAGGGTAAAGTAAGTATAAAATATATATTTATTTTAAGGTATTATGGTTATTAAATATAAATATATATTTATTGGACAATATAACTGTACGAAATAAGATGATAATGACTAGAAAGAATTACTATGCATATTATAGACAATAAATATGTAAAATATATATTTATTTTATTGCATTTGGTGGATTAGTAAGTAAATAATTGAAAATGTAGGTATTATTGATATGAGATATAAAATATATATTTATTTGTATGTAAGGTGAGAATAAATAAGTGGAAAATTATGGTGTAACAGCAGGGAAAGAGATATAAGAATTAAGTGAAAAATTTATGCGTAAGTTATTTATATGGAAAAATAAATTTACCTAAATTAGTGGTACTTAGAGAAGGTTATAGTGGTACCTAATTATGGTTGCAGTGGTACCAATTTAAGGTTCTAGTGGTACCAAGTATAGATTATAGTGGTATCAAGTTAAGGTTATAATAGTATCAAACTATGGTTATAGTGGTACCATGGTAAGGTTATAGTAGTAGCAACTCAAGGTTATTATGGTACCAAGTTAAGGTTGTCATGGTAGTGAGTTAAGATTATAGTGGTACCAAATTAAGGTTATAATGGCACCAAGTTAAATTTCAAATGGCACGAACTTAAAGTTCTAGTGGTATCAAATGAAGGTTATAGTGGTACCAAGATAAGGTTTAAGTTGTACCAAGTGATGGCTATTATGGTATCAAACAAAGGTTCGAGTGGTACCAAGCTAAGGACATAGTGATATCAAATTAAGGTTATAGTGCTACCAAGTTATGGTCATAGTGGTACCAAGTTAAGGTTACAGTGATATGAAGTTAAGGTTGTTGTGGTACGAAGATAATGTTCAAGTGGTACCAAGTTAGGGTTCTAGTGGGTACCAAGTTAGGGTCATAATGGTACCAACTTAAGGTTCACTGGTACCAACATAAGGTTTTAGTCTTACCCAGTTTTGGTTCTAATGGTGCCAAGCCAAGGTTATAGTGACACAAAGTTAAAGTTCAAATGACACCAACTTAAGGTTCTAGTGGTACCAAATTAAGGTTGTAGTAGAACCAATAATGATTCTAATGGTACCAATTTACGGTCATTCTGGTACCAAAATAAGGTTCATTGGTACCAATTTAAGGCTCTAGTAGTACCAACTTAGGGTTCTGGTGGTACCAACTTAGGGTTCTAGTGGTACCAATTTAACGTTATAGTGGTACCAACGTAAGGTTCATTCATACCAACTGAAGGTTGTAGTGGTACCAAGTTAACATTCTTGTGGTTCCAAGCTAAGGTTATAGAGGTACCAAGTTAATATAGTAGTGGTAGTAAGTTAAGGTTATACTGGCACCAAGTTAAGGTTCAAGTGTCACGAACTTAAGGTTGAAGTGGTACCAAATTAAGGTTATAGTAGTACCAACTTATTGTTCTAATGGTACCAATTTAAGATTATACTAGTACCATCATAAGGTTCATTGGTACTAACTGAAGGTTCTAGTGGTACCAAGTTAAGGTTTTGGTGGTACCATCTTAAGTTTCTAGTGGCATCAAGTTAAGGTTCTAGTTGTACCAAGTTAAGGTTATAGTGGCACCAAGTTAAGGTTATAGATTTGGGTTTAGGAAATAGGGTTAGAGCCTTAGATGTTAGGGATAGGGATTAAGTATTAGGGTTTAGGGTTAGGGATTAGGGTTTTGGATTAAGGATTATGCTTAGGGTTTAGGGTTAGGATGAAGATTTAGGTTAGGGTTTAGGATTAAGGGTTTAAGGTTTAGGGTTACAGATTTGGGTTTACGGTTAAGAGTAGAGTCACAGATTAGGGTTTAGAGTTAGGAATAGGATTAGACATTAGGCTTTGGGGTTAGGGTTACAGATTATGGTTTAGGGCATAGGGTTTAAAGTTATGTGGGGGTAGGTTTCCAGTTATGGTTACGTAAGGGTTTCCGGTTATATAAGGGTTTAGGAATGAAGGTTTAGGGATTATGGTATTGTGTGTAAAGTTAAGATTAATGTTATGGGTCAAGTTTCAGTGTTAGGGTTAGGGTTTAGGTTTTATAATTATGGTTTGTGGTTTAGGCTTAGTGTTTATTGTTAAGCGTTTAGACTTAGAGTTCAAAGTTAGTGCATGGTAAGGGTTATGTTCCAAGTTTTGGTCGTTTAAGGTTTAGGGTTATGTTTTAGTGTTCAAAGTTATGTTTGTGAATGGTGAAATCATTTTTTTAATTTGTTGTCAATGTTTTAGAGCTAATCCATATTAACCTAAAAAGGATTAATATGAAATACAATATTTTTATTGTTACATAGTTTTCCCTGCAACCATGTTTAGGCGAAAAACAATATTTTCTTTATGCAATTATCCAGTAAAAAGTAATTTTATTGTATATTATTTATTTTTCTATGAATTTGCATTTTTAATACTTGAACTATAACTATTAAAAAACGGTGAATACTTTCAAACTTTGACTTTTTGTTGGATTATTATAGTAAGTAAATATTATATGTTAAATATACTAAGTTTGTGAACCAGATTGTAAGTTGATGGTTTGATCAAAATTGATAAACATAGAAGTACAATTCCTCCGACTGTGACTCAAACCTAAAATGTGTGCATTCATAATGTCCTCATCAACAACCAGTTTCCCAACTCCGATCGTGTGTTTTGTTCAGAGATGAATTAAATTAAAGCTATAGGCCCCTCTTTTCACATAAAACATGGAAAAATCCTACAAGATCCTTCCCCTTTCTTTTTATGTCGTTCGCAAAGAGACATAGTTGGGAAAGCCTCTTGGATTGCTGAGCAACTGACGTGGTGAATGCTGAGCTTGGGTTAGGTCAGATCCTATCCTCCTCCATCACCATCTTCTTGTTGCAGCTAAGCAGACCCGATCCCAGCTCGGTTCACTGCTTACCAACTCTTTCCACTGCATTAAGGTGCAACAGGTATTTAGCTTGAAGTTTGGCTATAAAGGCTCTCCAAGTACTTCCCCTAGGTTGACTATGGAGGTAAGTAAATCACAAGTTATTTTCCTCAAAGAATTTTTATTAAGCAATGAAAGCAAGCTATGTAAGGTTAACTTAAGTTTCAAAGTGTAATTGGCACCTGAAGGGCAAAATTGTAATTTTGGCCCAAGTTAGTGACATGATCATAATTTCAATAAAATTAGGTTTATACAAGTGTTTGGAGTGAATTAAGTTAAGACCATAGGTATTTCTAGTCATTTGAAGCAAAAGTGAAAGTTAAAGGATAAAAATGCACCAAAAGTTAAGGGATAAAAATGCACCAAGTAAGAAATTGAGCTATTATGTCTTATAATGTCTTAAGTGACTTAAGGGCAAGTGTTTGGGTAAGAAAAACCTTTCCTAGGACCAAGAGAGGTGGTTTAGTGGAGGTTTAAGTGGCCTAGGTGAATCAAAGTTAAGTTTGAAGGCCAAAGTGTCAAGTAAATGAGAGGTTGGCTATATAATGGAAGGAAGATGACACTATTCATCATCTCCTCCAATTGCATTTTCGTGGCTCTCTCTCCTCCATAGCCCTCCACTTCCAAACCTCCCAAATCACTCAAGTTTCCATGAAAATCAAAGGTCCCAAGGCCATCCCAACAAGCCCTTAGCACGTTTTTGGTGGAATTGGTGCACTTGGAGTTATTCTTGCAAGTTTTGGGTTCAAACCTTAAGGTAAACGACTTTGATCTTTGTGGATTAGTTCTAAGCTTGTTAAATGGTTAGAAATGGTCTTAACTTCATGCTCTTAGTGTCCAATTTGGTTGAATTTGAGCTTGGAACTCAAAGGAACTCCACGGAGCTCGAGTATGCTTATTGCTTGTTTCTTGTTTTCAAGATTATTTGAGATAAGGGATTTAAGTTAATTAAGCTTAAATAATGCATAGAAATGTAGTATTACATGTGGGAATGAAGTAGAAACAAGACCTAAGTGAATTGGCTTTGGAACTAAAAAGATTGAGCAAGTTTTGTGCAAGTTTGCACGCTATCGCGCAATGCTATAGATCATTGGCAACGCCATTTGGCTGATGGTGTTCTAGGAGTCCAAGCACTGATGCCGTTGGTGATGCGTTACTAATGGCGTCACCAAGGCACAAGTCCCTTAAGCTCGGGCCAACCTAAGTATGTCTCAATCTCTCGGTTATCATCCCTAGGTCATTCTAAGATGTTTTGTAGTCTCGGTCGGGTCTAGAACTCATTCCTAAGTTGGGAGTCATGCATTATTTAGGTGGTAGCTAAGTGGTGTGGTTAAGGTAGGATAAGGAATGGTGGTTAAGGAAGGTTAAAGTGCTTAAGTTGTTAAGGGAGCACTAAAGGGATTAAGGTGGGTTTCAGGCTCTTTGTTAGCCTAAGAGATTTAGGCCTTTGGGCTATGAAAATGAAACCTAAGAGGATCCCAACCAAACCTTGTGGTTTGGTAAGTAAGCCACTAAGGCGCTTGGTAAGTTGGACCACATAAGGCGGCTACCTTGCATAATGAATTAAGGGGAAAAGACGAGTAAGAGTGGAGTAAGTGATGACTTGCTCTAAGTAGCTCGTCAAGGTAGTAAAGGGTTGAGTAAGTGATGACTTACTCTAAGGCACCCGTAAGAGGATTTTATGGGATTAGTTAAGTGCTAGCATAGGATACAATGGCAAGTATCCAAGTACCCCAGCCGTAAGAGCTTACAGCAAGTCTAGCACCTACGGGTGTAAGGAAGTCATAAGTGCATTTGCATGTGCATATTTCACTCATTCATCCATCCATCCATTATTTGCATTGTTTGTTATTGTTTTCATTCTTGTTTTTTTTTGTTGTGTTGTTGGTTGTTGTTTGTTTTGTATGTTATATATGTATATATTTGTATGCTTGTTGTGCCTTGCATGCTTGCATTGTTTTCCCCCTGTAGGGTCCAAATTCCTTACTGAGTATTTTAAAGTACTCACCCCTTAAGTGTTGTGCAGGTATTAAGCAGGCTACTCATGCTTAACAGTTGGTAAGGGCAACTATTAAGGCTAAGTATTATTGGTTCAAAGGTACTCCTTAAGCAGGAAACCTTGTGTTTCTAAATTACTTATGGAATAAGCTAGTACTGAGTAAAGTGTTTGCCTTTCATTTTAAGGCTAAGTGAGTACAAGGAAAGTGTGGTTCATCTCTTGAAGCTAACTTGCTTGGGTGAAGAGCTAAGGATGAATCTTAGTAGATATAAGTTGCTTCTTCTGTATGTATGGTAATTTCATACATAGATTGCCTTTACTAGTGTCCATTGGTGTGTATAACACTAGGGTTACATTTTGGTGCATATAAGATTAAGATGTATGCACATAGTTGTTATTTGAAGTTAAAGCAACTAAAATGTTTATGTCTTGGCTTGTTTTCATTTAGGTTTTATGAACCGGCACGCCACAATTTTCTTTATAGTTTTAACTTGTTGTTATTGCATAGTCTGGACAATGCATGCATATTTCCTATGCAGGGTAGGCTAAGTAACTAGTTGCATATAATGATTTAAGATACTTCATGAGTAATGACTAGCTACTTGTAACCTAAGTGGGATCATAGTTCCCAAAGGCCTACCAGTGTTAGTAAATTAGGGCGCTAGGACCCTATTCTGTGACACTGGCAGTGACTACCCATCCCGTGGCCAAAGTCCTTATTTCTCTACGACTTTAAGGTGGAAGATAGCATCTGATATGTTTTAGCACAATTTGATGAGGTTCGGTAACTTCGTTGACAGATTTTCTTTGGATGTTATCATATTTCCCAATATCTTCCCTGGTTTTAGGCATTTAACGTAAATTATTTTACATGGCTTAGGTCAACCAAGCCAATAAACCACTGTAACGTTTTGCTAGAGATGCGAGAACCTTTGGACATTAAGTTTAGACGTGGCACTATTAGAGTTGCTAATTTTGGGCATCAATTCATTGATCCTGTGTAAGGAATTCTTGTATACAACCAATAATATCATGGTTAATCTAGAAGGGCAACTTTTGGAGATGGCCATAAGCTTGTTGAGGTTGTTGATGATGTTAAGCATAACTACATTTCGCATTTGGCCAGAATGTTAAGGCAACTGAACTAGTCATATTTTCATGTTGTGGTGCCACTAACAGACTCATCCAATGCCCTGACATATTTTCCTGGTTGAATGTGTACATCTTTAAAATATGAGCCAGGTGCATAAATTGGTAGACATGTGAATCTTATTGGATATTTGATCCATCTGTTCAATTCTTCTAGTATATGCACCTGGTTTTCATTTTGGAGAGGTGCACATTCTGTCCATCATATATGGCAATGTATTGGCTGAGTTTGTTAGTAGCTTTACCGCCTGAACGATGTAGCTAGTTCGATTGTCGAGACATGTCTGCAGTTCGTGAAACATCTCAGTGCTTGACATCAACAACAACTACCTGTGCCTTACTAGTAGGAAACCATTGCTTACATCCATCCCCTAACACAGTCATCTAATGCCTTCACATCTCTATTGGTTATAATATCCCCAACTCCGAAATGTGCTACTGGTAGCAGACTCTCGTGTGCCCATTATGGAGATGGGCATATGATGACCTTTAGATTTGTGAAGATGTTACATGACTATGTTGGGGAATTGAAGTATGCAATTTTTTCCTCCTAATAAGGCACATGCTTATGTGCAATTATGTCATTATTTTATGGTATTGTCAGCCATGTCGTATTGTTGGTTGTATACAAAAATTATAGGTTGCTGTTTACCTTCATGTATGGTGGATGTTGCAATATAACCTTTATGATATCTTGTTGTAAGCTAGGCATCTGCTATCACCCTTTGAATGTTTCCTTTTTCACGTGCCATATATTTCAAATGTTTTAATGCTTATGTGCTCTTTAACTTGTTTGTTAACACAAACAAGATGTTCTTTTTGCGTCGGCTATTTTCTGAAATACGGTGACCTATACTTACCACTTTGCTCGAACGGGGGGATTATTTTCTCAATATATATAGACATATTAGTTGATGTCGATTGTTTGTCTACTTGTACAGCTATTAATGGAATCATCGTCCACAGTTAAGCTACTGAATGTCCTAGTTCACTCTAATATGTCAGATGGTTTCCATGAGGATGATGTACAATTCTCAAACTCATTTGCAAACCCATTAGAATATGATTGGTCGGACATCATTGCAAAGATCAACAAACCAGTTCATCAGTGGGAAGCTATTGACCTGGAAGGAGTTGAGTTTGAATCCGTTCATGATGCTGAGAAATTCTACCATAAGTATGCATGCATAATGGGGTTTTCTGTTAGGAAGGATAACATTCAGATGAATATGAAGATGCATATTCCACAACGAAGAGGATGGGTTTGTGCTCAGCAGGGTATGGAACGGGTAAGAAAACATGAAGAGGGGTCCGTCCGACAGCCTAGGAGATTATCTCAATGTGGGTGCAGAGCTGTTTTTCTTGTTGACTATAGTAAAGAAAAGAATAAGTACAGGGTGGGTGAGTTCAGAATAGTGCACAACCACATTTTTGCCGGAGTCCATGAGGGTCATTACTTAAGATCTTGGAGGTAATACATTAATCAAAATACATTAATTGATAAAAAATGAAAAAAATTGGTACCACAGGAACTAGGGATGGCAGATCGAGCACAGATTTGCCATATCTGTCACGTGCCTACCAAGGTTGATGGGCAAAAAACTGCACCCACGCCCACCACCTACAGGTCATGGATGACTGCTAGATTATGCATGAAAACATACACAACTACTCTTCAGACATCCGCAAGAAATCCACCGACCTTTGAAAGTTGTTGAAGTCCGTATGTCAATGAATCAAAGAGGTTTATTGACTCTTTCGAAGCCAAGACACCAATCTACTAAGAAAAGTGGAGCCACTGAAGTTCATCTTTAGATAGTCTTGTGCCAGAGAGGGAGAGATCGGCAGCAGCCTTCACTGGTGCTTAGGTGGTGGGCTGTAGGAGGATGGGTGAGTGGGATAAAGAGAGAGACTTAGAGGAATGGGGTGGAGGATGAAGAAGCAAAGCAAAAGAATGGTGGTGATGGAGGAAAAGGGAACGAAGATGGAGGAGTAAATCACGAAGAAGAAATAGGTTTGGCAACTATGTGGCAAAAATTAGGTTTTGAGTTGTATTATTTGTTAAATTTGGGTTAATTGCTTTCGTAGCCCTTTAATTTTATTAGCTTTTACAAAAAAAAACCTATTAGATTGAAATTTAACAAGTACATCACTCTTGAATAACAAGAAAACTTGCGGGTCACAGGTTCACGGGTGCAGGTAGCTTTAAATTCGTGCCTGCTAGGTGGATGGATTTTCGGCAAAATATTGTCAACCCATGGACGGGTATACGTGGTTTATGGATTTTACCTAATTCACTGCCATCCCTAACAGGAATGATTATTGCAACAAATGTGATCGACCCACCAGTAAAAACATGGCAGATCTGCATAATGTATTCACACTAAAACCGGTAACCCTTTGTATGGATGTCACAAGCTGCTTTAATGTAAAACTGGCCCACAAACGGTCACATAAAATTGTGACATTATCAATGCATGAGACAAACTAAGATCCAAGGAACTTTCTACTTGATGGACAGATCACTGTAGCAAGCGCAATAAGAACAAAAAACATTTTGAAATCATCACCAGAACTACCTGGTAGCCTCTCTATTATCCCCTTAATGTCTACAACCTAGTGCCTGCTAACTTTCTTTCAAAAAGTATCTACCTAAGGCGACTTACAACCAAAATTGAATGGCTTCGTGCCGTCTTCTAAGCCCATAATGTCAATCACACCACCAGGTGCAATATCATACAGCCTTCCATAAACTTTGAGGCTCATCAAAGGTGCGTCAAAAGACCTAGAAGCCAAGATGTTAGATCAGCACGCTGATTAATGACTTTGTTATTTAGAAGACAGCCAAGCCTAGTTCCCTCTATCAATCTCCTTTGCTTAACACTAAACTGTTGCACATGTCTATAAAAATATATAGGCTTGCACGTTATGGCCAAGTGTCTTCCACTCCAAGCATCTGATTGAGGGCTATCAACTTCACCGACAAAATGAACTTCCTTATCCAAACCATGTCCTCCACTATGAACTTATCGGAGCCCACTCCTGCAAACAAAAGTCTAGTAAATTATTAGCCTACTCAAAAAAAGCTGTACATCGAATATATTCATATCTTTAAACCAACGACATACCAAACGTGACATCGGACGAGAATTTTTTTCCTTAAACCATTCAGCTTGTCCATTACTGCATTATGAAGAAATGCTCACATTCAATCTTTGTCATAACAAGCTTTGATATTGTTCTATACCACTTAAACACCACATAAAACACTTACATGTAATGATTGTAGGTAGCACATAAGTTCACTTTGACTTTCTTCCTTGCCTCCCCTGCGTCCTTGACCCTCGCTCTCTTTTCTCCGCTTGTCATAGTGGTTCCCTGCCCAACAATCAACTACTTAGACTTCATACCAAATTCACCTTCACTATGAGGTATATTAGGATTACAAAAAATTCTAATCTAGCAGTATAACAAAGACAACCTCGTTCACAACCTCATTTGCCATTACTTGTTCGAACATATACTCCATAATGAAATCATCTAAATTGGATAAAACCACAACACTAACTTCATCTCTCATAATGAAAAACTAACTTTTACCGCTATGCTTTTGTTGCACGATATTTGATATGGTTATGGTAAATCAAAGTGTTGCCATTTCATATGCATAAATAAGCAAACACTACAACACTTTCAAGCAATCACATTTATAACATTCAAGAACAAACTAACGGAAGAATGGTGCCATAGATAAAAAACTACTCGAATGACATAATAATTTGTGACAATGTCACAATTAGCAAATGTTGTAAATAAGGAATCCTTTACCAACAATCAGCCAAGTCGATGCCTTTACCTTTCCTCTCTTTCCTCGATCTTTCTTACTTTCTTTCACTTCTTCTGTGGTTGCCGGAGAAGTATGACAACTTGTGTGTGAAGGCTCATGCTCTAATGCCCAGATGTCAAAATCAATGGGGTGGTGTCACCAATGAATGATCTCACCAACTGATCAACCTTAGGGCTTGTGAGGAAGAACCAATGGTTAACCACAAATACTTATTTGGAGAGAAGATGTGATCCGCCTTTCACTATCACTACTAGAAAAACCGCATTTAGCGACGGCCATTAGTCGTCGCTAAACATGATATAGTGACGGCACACCGTCGCTAACCTGCCCGTCGCTAATTCACTCGCTGTTAATTTTCTAGCGACAGCTAAACGTCGCAAAATAGGCCGTCACAAATTTTCCGGTAACGGTGTCTGCCGGCACGTTAGCGACGCATAGCCGTCGCTACTTAGTGACGCGTAACCGTCGCTAGTTAGTACTAGTTAGTGACGCATAGCCGTCGCTAGTTAGTGATGCGTAACCGTCGCTAGTTAGTACCAGTTAGTGACGTGTAGCCGTCGCTAGTTAGTGACGCATAATCGTCGCTAGTTAGTACCAGTTAGTGACGCGTAGCCGTCGCTAGTTGGTGCCAGTTAGTGACGCGTAGTCGTCGCTAGTTAGTGACGCATAGCCGTTGCTAGTTAGTGCCAGTTTGTGACGCGTAGCTGTCGCTAGTTAGTGCCAATTAGTGACTCGTAGCCATCGCTAGTTACTGTAGGTAGTGACACGTGGACGTCGCTAGTTAGTGACGCGTATTCGTCGCTAGTTAGTGACGCATTGCCGCTACTAGTTAGTGAGTTAGTGACGCATAGCCTTCGCTAGTTAGTATAACAATTTTTGACTTAAATTGAGGTGATTACGGAATGGAGTTCAAGTTCCAAGTTTGTCGCTTTGGATTCGAATAACTTGTTTTTGCAATATTGTCATTGATTTCACACAAATGCAACAACTAGGGTATTGAAGTATTTTTCATTAATACAAAATATGATTAACATATTGTCCTGTCATGTCATTCGACAATTAAAATACATAAGGTTACAATTTCCTTTACAAAATAAAAACTGAGCTCAAATTCATCGTACCGTAGGATCGAGCAAAAGATTCTTCAGGCAAGATCATGAAAACAACAATGAACCTCCCCTTCCTTCAATCTACAAGAAGATAAACATTTTAATTAGCCAAAGGAACATAAATTTATTAAATGAAAAAAAAGGTAAATACAACTCTAAGTTAAGATTTTAGGGAAGAAAAATTAATGAGCAAATAGACTCAAATAAACAGCCATAGAGGGGGTGGGGGACTGTTCAATCTGTTCAATATCGGCACAAAAGGCATGCATAAAATCAATGGTTAGACAAGTATATTTGAAAAAGTTAGCTGAGATCCATAGTGCATTCTGTGACAATTGATGACTGCTTGCTCTAAATTCTGGTGCAAAAACCCTTAGAAATTCAGCTACTAATAGTTTAACGATTTGAAGTAATGTACAAAACTAAATCAAACCAAGTAGGCTAAAGAAACCCTTGAATGTAAACAAAACCACACAAGGCAAAAAAACACATTAGATGCTCAACACTAATCTTCTTGGGTTGTTGCACAACATTAAGGAAGGCCTAGAATTTGCCAATATTTCCAACAAGACAATTCAAGAAACTTCTAAATGGGTTCAAAGAACTCCTCAACCATAACAAGCCATAAACTTCTGCAATAGGCAAACAGTCAAATTTAATAGTAACAAGCACTATAAGATAGAGCAAACAACCTTCCATTCCGAAACAAACATTGGACATCGAAGTAGAAATAGTTGCAAAGAGTCGGAAGCTGTCTGCTGCTCTAACTTCCTGCAGAAGTCCCAAAGAGTCCATTGGTAGTTCAAAATTACTAATTCTTACTATAAAATACAAAACAAAAAAAAAACTCCAAAAAACATGCAGTAACTCTGAATTAAAAAAAAAGTACTTTTATCTTAGACCATACAAAGTGACAAGGACGAAAAGAGACTCAACCCAAAGAAAGTTTGTCATGTGCTCATATTCCACAAACGTACCCAATTTATTGAAGATAAAACCACCCTTATGCTTTACCTTTTTTTTTTCAATAAAGCAACATAAAATTAGGTACTGTGATAATGAAATTCCCTCTTCTATCTACATCACACCAAATGATGAACAACAACAAAACTAAAGAAATATGCAAATGTATTTGCTTGCAAACTAGGGTATATAAATATTTTGATACTTAAATGGTTAAGCTCAAGCATTGTATACCATTTGGAGCACGATGCTCACAGCAACCCCCCCAAAAAGGATCAACAGGAAAACACCAATCTATGATATCAACTATAAAAAGACACAAAAAAGAGCATCTTATAAAAAAAGCTAAAAATGATTTCATGCACACATCCAAATGTTCAAGCTAAAAATGATATTTTAAATTTCTAAAAATAGCACACTAGTAATTTTCACTTTAATATCCCAACAATTCAATAACACGAACTAAAAGATCATGATACAATCACCACACT
Organism: Aquilaria sinensis; assembly: GCA_005392925.1. Lineage (NCBI taxonomy): Eukaryota > Viridiplantae > Streptophyta > Magnoliopsida > Malvales > Thymelaeaceae > Aquilaria > Aquilaria sinensis. The sequence goes on from SMDT01000133.1 coordinate 201,324, forward strand.
GTAACACCCCTGCAGATTTGATGAGTACTTAGACACAGTTGTTAATTATCGAGGAATGCATGACCAAACTTCTTATGGAGATTATGAAGCCCCAGACATGCTTATGTTAGTTTACAAGAAGTTTGTTGACTGAAAAAAAAAAAAAGCTAAATAATGTAGAGTAAAAAGAGTGACCACCTCGCCATTCCCAGTCATGACCCTCCACATTTTATGTAACAAACCTCCAAATAAACCAGGACATTCATCAAATAACCAAGAGATTTATGTGCCAACAATCAGCACCCAAAACACATTAGTCTGACCTCTCAGAGGTTAACATTTATCAAAGGCATTTTATGACCCTTCACTTAGTAAGCAGAAATTAAACCACCAAATAAACCAGTACATGTATCAAATAACCAGAAGGACTGATGCATCTTTCTATTTTCCTGATTAAAAGGAATGCAAACGGGCAATATAAAGTTACCCCCGTAATGTGGCTCAGGCAAAAGAACTACTTCTATAGGCAAAAATTATTAGCCACTATTTTCAAACCAAAGCTCTGCAAGGTAAGTACGACAAAAAGTAAATGAAAAGGCAAATGAAATGGTCTAATGGTTTGACTTACATTTTTTGTAAGCGATGCAAAAGTAGAATATAAATAGAACTCGTTCATCTAATTTCCAAATTTCCCAAAAATGCGTAAAGGTTTTGATAGTGGTTAGATGCCACACAAAGTAGAGAAGAAACTCTCTTACAACTGACACACAGCCTGAAGAACCAGGAAGATAAAACCGTTTTGGTTTTGCAGTGATTTCCTAATCTAACGTTGATTTCGTGAATATTAAAAGACAACAATGGAAAAAGTTGTTCCCTTATTCCCTTCCCTAAAAATTGAAACCATTCCAGGCATAAATAAAAGTGCAACATTTTGGGGTCTTGGAAAGGCATATATGCATGCCTAAATGGCCTTACTCGGACCCAAAAGCTAGAGTTCACCATGGCGCCCTAATGATATACTATGAATACCTTAGATGTATTTCAGAAATACGGGCTGGAGACCATATGCACATCCTTGACAAGTGAAAATGAAACACAAATGCAAGCTATTTCCTCAGCTTATACGAGACAAATAATAATATGATTAACTAAAAAATCAAGAACAACTTTAGTAGCTACCAAAATGCCCTATGAAGGAGGAAACAAAATACAACTGGATATCTAAATTGCAGTCAAATAAGGATCACACAAACAAGCAATAAAAAAGCAAAACAATATGGAATCACAGGGCCAATATTTCCCAAAAAACAAGAGGCAGTTTAACAGATCAGGAAATTGACAATAATACAATCATGAAAATAAGAAAGAAGAACATGCCGCTACATAAGAACAAACTTGACCATTTTACGAGGGGGAAAAGGGTGCTAGAAAAGAAAAGAAAGGAAAAGAGCTTATATGATGGAAGTAGCTATCAGGACATCATCAAATGTAAGTACCTAGCAGCATATTCAGAGAAATGTTTTCCAGGCTGCCGTTGTCTCAAAGTATGTAGGTCGCCACCAGGGCAATATTCCATCACCTTGGCACACCTCTCTCCTTTTCTCTCTCTTTCGATCTCGAGTCGGCAGACCATTGCCCAAATTGTGGGATGAGAGCAGTGAAGTTCTGTTTGCCCAAATCGTCAGATACACTCAAAAGCGGCCTCTCTGTAGTAGATGCCCATAGCGCCAAGACGATGACCTCTCTCTCGCTTTCTCTCCCATAGTGCCAGAAGCCGGAGGGCAATGACGGCAGCCATCGCAATCGTGGCCAGAAGCTGGAGGGCACCGTCGTCGTTCACTGTCAACGGGAGATGATTCCGTTGAAGCTGAGCCGGACTCTGGTGGAGGCGAGGCAACGGTTAGGGAGGAAATTAGGGATTTCACCATGGACATAAAACCAACAAAGCAGGCGAAGAGATTCGGCCAAGATATCAGAGAAATTAGGCGAATCTGAGAAGTTCGGCGCACCTCCACCTCCTCTCAACGAAAGAACAGACCACTCGCGCGCGAGGCGCCCGTTTGAGTTCGTCACCAGGGGAGCGAGGTCTGACTTCGTCACCCGGAGGAAGAGAAGACGGGGACTGAAGGAGTAGGGGTTCCGATTTAGGCTGGGGAAGGGGATGAAGACAAGACGGGAATTGAAGGAGCAGAGGTTTCGATTTAGAGGAGCAGAGGTGCGAAATGGAGAGGAAACAGAAGGCAATTGTTAGTGAACGAAGACTTAGGTAATTTGCAGACGGTCAACAGCGGAGAGAAATAGGCGTGTTAAAATCCAATATGCATAGCGACGGTTTACCGTCGCTTAAAACTAGTGACTAACTGCCCTCGCTACTTCTTAACATATATTATCTTAATTCATAATTAAATGATAAAATATAACTAAATGGTTAAGCATAATGTCACAATAAATCATTAGTCCATGAATTTAATTTTCATTAAATATATATTTTATTTAATTACTAAAAATTGTGTTAAGACATTTGTATGCTGAATTAATCACATTAAAATTTAATTATAATTATACAATTAAACAATTGATATATAAAATGAGAACAGGTTTTTACACATTGAACTTAGTACATATATTTAAAAAACATTAAACGATAATGACAATTTAGCATAAAAAATAATTATTATATGAGAACTATTAAATTTGTAGGCTTTTTTCATACAGTGACGGTTAACCGTCACTAATTAGTGACGGTAAATAGTCACTAACTTAGCGATAACCGCTAAGTCAGCGATGGTTAATCGTCACTAAATTAAAGAATAATTTAACAACTCATAACCCCTACTAAATATTTATCCGACATTAAGGTACACATCTCCACTACAGTACATATATTTTAAACAATTGTTATTTATGTTACAATACATGACAATTTAACATAAAAAATAACTACCACATGAGAACTATAAATATTTTTTAGATTTGTAAATTTTAGCGACGGCTAACCGTCACTAAGTTAGCGACGGTAAGCCGTCACTAAATTAAAGAATAATTTAGCAACTCATAACCGCTACTAAACTATTTATCCAACTTTAAGGTGCACATCTCAACTTCAGTACATATATTTAAAAAAAATTATTTATGTTACGATAGATGACAATTTAGCATAAAAAATAATTATTACATGAGAACTATTAATATTTTTGGGGTTTTTTCATTTTAGCGACGGTTAACCATAAAACAAATGAAAAATTAGCGAAGGAGAATGAATAATCTTGTAACCATAAAACAAAATTTAGTCTAAATTATAGTTTTTTTCTATACACACATTGATACATCGATCCATACATTTTCATTGAAAAATAAATTGAAAGCAATTAAAATTTATCATTATCAAAACAAATGAAAAAAAAAAGAATGAATAATCTCATAAAAAGCCAGTCATAATTAGTCATCGCTAGTCTTTGAAATATTACCAAGGGCAACCTGTATGTAATTTTTGAACAACTTAAAGCCAATTAGCGACGGTTAATAGTCACTAAATTAGCGAAGGCAAGCCGTCGCTAATTTTAGCGACTACCTGCCTTCGCTAAATTAGCGAAGGCAAGCTTAATTAGCGATGGTAAGCCGTCGCCAATTTTAGCTACTATAGCGAAGGCAAGCCGTCGCTAACAGGAGAGAAAACTTACCATTTAACTAAGTATCTGTATAGCGATGGTTATAAGTCGCTTAGGAGTAGCAACTAATGGCCCTCGCTAGTATAAAAATATGATTATTAAAATATGATTACTTAAAAAATATAAAGAGATACCATAAAAAGAGTATAGTGACTATATTTTTTGTTAATTACTTAAAAACAAATGAAAAATCTTGTAACCATAAAACAAAATTTAGTCTAAATTATAGTTTTTTTTTATACACACATGGATACATCGATCCATACATTTTCATTGAAAACTAAACTGAAAGCAATTAAAATTTATCATTATCAAAACAAATGAGAAAAAAAGGAGAATGAACAATCTCATAAAAAGCCAGTCATAATTAGTCATCGCTAGTCTTTGGAATATTACCAAGGGCAAGCTGTATGTAATTTTTGAACAACTTAAAGCCAATTAGCGACGGTTAATAGTTACTAAATTAGCGAAGGCAAGCCGTCGCTATTATTAGCGACTACCTGCCTTCGCTAAAATGCCGTCGCTAATTTTAGCGACTACCTGCCTTCGCTAAATTAGCCGTCGCTAAAAGTTAGCGACTTCCAGTCGTCGCTAAACTTTTACCGGACTTTTAGTGACTGTTTGCCGTCGCTAATTTGCAACTGTTTTTAGCCGTCGCTAATTAAACTGTCACTAAATGTGGTTTTTCTAGTAGTGTAGGCAAACAATGAACTAGAAACCTGAAAGATCTCACCTTCTCTCTAGATTCACCAATAATACCTTGCCTCAGAATCCCCTCTTCACTGCACTTCCCCCCTATGAACTCGGTAACCTTTTACGACTGGATGACTGGTTTAAGGCTTCACTTGGTAACCTATATTTCATATTTAATGTAAAATCCTCTTGATGATAAAATTGTATACCAAACTTTCTAATAACTCAACCAATGAAAATATGGGAGAAGGTCAGCATTTTACCCAAAATCCAATCTCCTAATCTGACGGTTGATAGTAGGTTGACAACAATACGGCCCCAGTATTTTACAAGGGTCCCTCATCATTTACAAACCTATGAGAAAGCTAAAACTTGGTCCACTTGTTTTGTTTGTGCAGCTAAGCAAGTCAGCAAGTCTTTCTTTATTCGTATCGATCTGCCAATCTTTCTTTATTTTTATTTTATATGCAATTCACGCGTACATGAAAGGTGCTGCCCTGTTACTCATGAGAAATTACATGAAAAGAAGACATAACATGATTAGCTTTTTGCAGGGGTGGATTATCTAGAGCTAGAAGACCACGTGGATAGTCCAAGTATCCTTTTTTATTTGATCCTAGTCACAATAAAAAATTTCAAAGTCGTTGACCAATTTACCAATGAATTAGATTTTCTTATTTGTGGATGCATTAAAGATGGAAAAAATAGTACAAAAAAAATAGATGGAAATCAATTTTTTTTTGTTTTTTCTATCCAAAATAATTGTCACGTTTACCTATGTATTCATCTTTTTTCAAATTTTAATTACATTTCTTTCTAACGTAGCTAAATATTTGAAGGTGTTTTAAAAGATGAGAGAAGAAGCATAGAAACATTGACTAAATTTTGAACTTCCCACTTGATCCAAACTTACTTATACATGAGCATTAATAGGCTGTTGGTACTGCCCACCCCGGTGGCCTTTGTCCACCCTTGTATATATATTAATACTAGTTTAAAAAATTATTTTATGTATGTTTATCAAAAAACTGTTTAAAATACAGTTCAATAATAGCATGCTTTTTAAAATATTCCACTCAAAAATCAATGTTCTTACATTTACAATATAGGTATGACAATCTTGGATTAGATGATCTTCTCCAACACACAAATTACACTGCACAACTGTTGTAGGCCTTTCAGCAATAGGAATACATAATTTATTTAGTTTAGCTTGGTAGACCACCATTAATAATTATTCATGGCCCTTTCCTTAATAAGATCTAAGTTGCTTTAGGAGTTATATTGTTCGAAGTGCCATCGGCTGTTGCGTCAATTATCTGCTTGGAAGGATAATGCAGCCATTGCAAAATGTCTAAGCTTGCAACCATGTGGCCATTCCAAGATGTTGGCACTTCCTCACTAAGTATTTAAACCTCTCCTAAGTCTCATAAAGTTTCCCTAACTCCATGTGAGTGAAAGTAGAGATATCATTATGGAGCTATGTAGTTTTAGCCGATGAAAATTATTTTAGCAAACAATTTTCACTAAGAACATTCCTAGTGATAATAGAAGCTCTCAGAAGTGATGTCAACCATTGCTTCACCCTCATTTCAATGAGAATAAGAACAACTTAATCAGGTTCGATCCTCACTAGTTCTATTAATTTGGTATATGTCACATCTATCTCCAAGCAGTAATGTAAGCAATTGGATACTTATTTGCTAAAAAATTAACTTGAACACAGTTTAAACAATATGGATCACATTAGGTTTGATCTTGAAATGATAGCATTAACGGGAAGTCAAACATTGCTCTACTCAGTCTAGTGAATTATGGTTTGGCATAATTGAACATGGTCCAAACTAGATTTTGTCCTTCCATGATACATTGCATTTAGACTTTTTCTTCTTACTCAACTCTTGGAGGTGGCAACTATAACTCTAAGCTCCATGATTACGGGAATTAACAACTAACAAAATTAAACTACCTCTATGAATAAAAAAAATGAAAACAACAAGAAAACAGATTGAATGAATCAACAATCAACAAAAGTCATGCATATATATGAATCCGCCTAGAACTCCTTTGCAAACTTCTCCTGATTTAGTGCAATCAAAATATAATGTACTTGGACCATGGAGAACTCCCAAAATAGTTCAACTCCTCTCATGAGGTCACTACATCCAATGCTAAGTTAGATCGATCGAAATCTTTTTCTAAATGAAACACATGAAAATGAATTATGGATTTATAAATCTCATTACTAGGTTTGACTCTAGTTTAGAAGTGTTATGTTGTCCTATCTCTAGACTTCTATGCTATCCCTTCTTACCCATGTAGTTATCAAAACAAACATATAAGTAATTAGCTTAACATACTTGAAATTAAGTATTGAATAAATAGACTAGCAACAATTAATTCAATAAGCCTTGAAGAACATATGGGTAAATCGCAAGAAATCATATTTGATAAAACCAAAATAGTCATAAATGCAAGATTCTTCTAGGGTTTATCTATTCTAAGCATGAGTAGAGAGTTAAACAATCATCAAGAAAAGGAAACACAATAGAAATAAGAGAAAAACTAGAAATAGAAGACTCCAACTCTAATATCGCCTAGTGCAAGAAATCTTCACTCTGGTGCAAATCAGTTGATGCTGACAACCAAAATAACTTCTTCCTACTTTTTACCAAGAACCCTAAGTTAACTTTTTTCCTCTCTCACTACTCTTTATGGAAAAACTCCTCAAAATAACAAAAAAATCCTAAATTAGTTATGACAGTAGCCTGACACATTCATAAACACAACCATGACCTAGGCTGTGTAGGGTTTCTGGCCACAAAAAGTCATGACCCTGTTATAGATAGAGGCATGTAACAATTGAATCAAGACGGAAATATGGACAATCAAGTAGATATCAAAAGGTATCATAAAGATTGGAGGAATGATTAAACTATCTCATAGGTTTATTAACCACTTTGAGATTCTATAAACGGTAGGGAAAATAACTTGAAGGGCAACTCTACATCCAAACATTGAAGATATCCGTAATGTGTTTTATGTATATATGTTTAGGAAATGTTTAGTAGATGCCAAATGTCTACTGCAAATTGAGATCCTTCCCTTTAAACTAAATCATAATTGTAAGGAGGAGCTTGTGAAGGTTCTGTTTACAGATGTCAGAACACTAAAAAACCAAGCCTTTGCCTATGATCAAATCATGAAGAGGAAAAGGCTATTTGGGAAGTCGAACATGAAATGTTATGAAAATACCCTCAAGACGTCCCAAGACTACTTTTAAATTTAGAGAATCAAATTTTGTAAGGGCTTAGAACTATCACCCCTATGCCACTTTTGAATTTTTTAATTTAAATGCACTTGAGTATCAATTGGTTTTTGAAGGGCTTAAGGGTGATTATTTAGCTATTTTGAGTAAATGATAGTTTTTGTGTACTGCTTGTGTAGTAATTAAGTGAGAGGTGGTGGTAATTGGTTTAAGTAGCTCTGCAATT
>SMDT01000134.1:0-209416 GCA_005392925.1 Aquilaria sinensis
CAAACGCATGTCGGACTGGTAGGGCAGGGAAAAGCTGGATGCAATTGCAAAGTAACAATATGTTGTCTTTTCTCGCCCAAATCCCATTTCACTAAGGCCCCACATCCTCGACCACCTGCATGCGGATGATTATTAACAATAATTAATTACGTAGCACTATATAATTGATTAATTTGCATGCTAATTAATTAATCGATCGTACATACATGATCTATTTATTTGAAGAGTACCTTTTCACTTCCTCCAGCTCATTCTTGTAGATAAATTGACGGAACTCGTAGTCTAGCATCGCCAGTTGCAATAATTTCCCGTTTACAACGTCCGAAAGCCTAACATATATATGTAGTACAATATAGATTCATGTCAAATACAGTTTTTCTTGGTGTTTGAAGAGTTAAACAACTAATTGATTAATTAATTAATTAAGAAATACCTCTTCAATTCCGTCCATTTAGCCTGTGGCAATTTCTAATTTGACAGTCTAAAAATAAATGTGACATTTCTATATATATTAAGTAAGCATTTACGATAAAATAATTACAAATATAGTTCCTCATTTTTAAGGAATTAAAATGTGACTTATATTATTTTGGCCCTATACTTTGTATAAATTAATTTTCATTTTAATCTTTACCAGATTTTGATAAATTTTTAAGTGAGTTCCCAAAAGTTGAAAATGACAATTTAGTCACCAATATATTAATTTGTGGTCCACATGATGTGCATATTGAGAGGTCTCTTTCTTCCAAGAAAAGATGGCTTTGATTTGCAAATTGGTTCAGATGGTGGCTGTAGGTACCTGTGGAAGGAGGCTCTTGCCATCCACAAAGCATTCATATCCTTCTCCTCAATCCACATCCTGTGCTCCAAGTGATCCATCCGAGCAGCCCAGGGCAGGCCAATTTCGTGCTCAATCTATATTTACATTCAAACATCGACATATGAATCAATTAATCTTATAAAAGCTTAATTATATATCAACACTAATATAAGACCATAAATTAAGAAAAGGGTATCTATCATTGTAAATTATTTCTTCTTGACCATAAACAATTCCGGATATATAATTCAGAGGTTACTGCCATTGTGACAGGTGCATCATCAACCATATATATTTGCATTTGCTTGTTTCAAACTGCTGCTTCAAGACTTAACTTACAACCAATAATATTGGACTCAAATGATCAATATCCGATCAAACATTTACAACTTACATTACATTTCACCCTCTGTTATATATAGTACTATATATCCTCGATCGTACCAGGGTTACAAAATGTGTCTAATTTTAATTATATTGGAGTCGGCATCATGAAATTAATTTATAGTAGTATTTTGGTAAACTTTTTAGGGTTAACTAATACTAGAAATTCAAATAAAAAGTATAGTATTAAAATTTTATGTCGGATACCCTCACTAATATTGCAGCCTCTGGTACGTAAGGGAATATATAATCTCATGATTGTATAAGAAATAAAAAAAAAAGTATTTATGATTCTAATTACTTGATTTGTCCACACAGTAGGGCCAAATACATTCTAGGACACTGACGTAGGTATGAGCCATGATTAATCGACCAATTCACTTTCAAGTTTAAGGTGGATTATTACACATGCATAATATTAACTTTTGAATGAAATTGGTTTACGGTAAAAAAAATTTAAAAAAAATTATTTTAGATTAAGTTGATTTAAATTAAAATGACTTAGATCCCGGCTTACTTTTATATTTGAGTCCTAAAACATTTTATTTTACTACATCAATCTTAAACCTTTGTTAATGTGTTAATAGTTAATCCTAAATTTACTGAAATATAGTTACCGAATAAAAAAAATTATAAGGAAGGAAAACTAATAATTTTAATTATCCATTTAACTGTAAAAAGATTATTGCACAATTTAAATTTATTGGAAGATAATTTTTGAGCAGATTAAATTAAAATTTAAAAAAACTAATGCCCTAAAATTTTATGACCATCATTTAGAAAAGAGAAATGTTTTTGTAAATTATTTCTTCTTGACCATAAAACTCATTTAGAAAATCAAAAAGTCTTACTATCGTAATAGAAAAGGAAAAAAAGTTTTAGAACCAAAATTGACCTTTCACCTAAATCTTTTTCGTCCCTGAGAAAATTTGAACAAATATAGAAACAAGATTTACAATCACTGCGATTATCAGTGTATCATACCAATCTGGCAAATGCCACGTGGTGTTGTTCAAAACTTTGAGCTTGGTTGGCCCGTCGAGTAGCTTTCACAAGCAATTTCCTGGAGAAGGACATAGCTTCCTTGAGCTCCATCTCACCAGGAAACATTAGCTCCGTTGCTCTGTAAATTTGCAGCATTACACTCGCCAATTGCTCGTAATTTTTCTCCATAAGTTGACGAATTTCTTCGTCCCTCATGAACCAGCAAAACCTCCCTGGATCACACACATATATATATTAAACAAGTTAATTTATTCTCTTCATAAATAAGTAACTAGCTAGATGCGCGCAGGTAAAAAGTCGCATGCAATTAACTTACATGGTGACACATGATAACCTTGCATGCGGAGGAGACGAAAAGCCAAGGCGTCTTTCTGGAGTTGGATTCCCAACTGAAGGAGACTCGTCGATTTTCCCTCGAATTGTTCAGTACTCCCCCACGTAGTGCTTCTACAAAAGTCAAACTTAATTTACGTCAATTACTTAACTAGACTTGGGGATCACTATTATATGTATCTAATTAATGTACCTGTAAGCTTGGGATAGAATGGTTTCAATCTCGTGGGTCAAAAGCTGAGCCAGCCCCAACCTTTGTATTTGATTGACCCAGCAAAGTCTTATTAGCTCTTCATCCAGTGGATAAGTTGGAGGAACTACAATCTCAAACACATTTTATATAGTTAATCACTAATCCTGTTCTTGAAAATTTGAAAGATGATTTAAATATATACTCATGGCAATAGCAATTCACAAAAGATTTATATATGCGCTTTTTATATTTTGGTGTAGCCTCTCCATCTATCATCAAACAGTTGGTTTGATGATATATAATTAATTAGAGTTATGTGTGCATTTTTATTATTAAGTGTGTATATAATTAAATTGATGCTTACCTCCATTCGGACATCTTTGAACTAAAGCTTGAAGAAAATGTGAGCATTTACTATTTCCTGTGAGCATGAAGGCTTGTGCAGTTGCAGATGGTGATTGATACAGAGAGCCATCACCATTAGTGATTTTGTTTATGATGGTATTTGTAACTTGATCAGTTATTTCGTAGGAAGAAGGTAAGGCATCAAGAAAAGATAATAGCGGAGGACACTGGTCCCCAATGAGTTCCTCCCTACAACAAAGAAAGAAAAAGCTTATCTTTTTTATACTTGAGCCAGAAATGTAAAAGTCCGATTGGCATCAGCCGATCTTTTGTGAAAAAGCATTTTAGGGCCTTGGACACTAAGTTATTTGCCAATCGGTCACTAATTGATCTCCAATTGTTTGACAAAAAGCAAGAAATTGATTGATTAGTGATCAAGCCACTGATTGAAAACATTCCTCTTATAGTGGTAGTGCATAGAAATATATAAATTGGATATAAGTAACTGAAAGGTTGATATTGAAAGAAAATCACATTTCAAGTATTCGTTGCCTCCTATCGAAGACGTCGATTAGCCGCACTTTTAGGTGATCATGGAAGGGCAAGTATAGGCCCGTCTTTCGTGCAAGCTCAATCATGCCCGGAAAAATAATTGCGAACCAACGAGGGCAATTTCCATACGTTCCATCAAGTAGCTTTTCAGTGTTCGACTCAAGAAATGCCAACCCTGGCTCAACCATCAAAAAACAAATTAGGTACGGAGATTGCTACCTCCAACTAAACCTATACTTTTTGAATTTTTATGTACAAAACAAAAGTACAATAATGATTTCCCTTTTGCTTCTAAGAAAATAAAAAACACATGATATAAAATAGCATAATAAATAGATCAATTAATTAAATAAACAAAGAACAAATAATAAGCAACAAGAGAGTATAATGGCAACTAATTAGTCAGCACGCAACTATATGTGTACCTCTTTCAATCTTGTCCTTTCCAACATTCCACTTGGTGAGAACAACCAAGCAAGCAAGAGTGGCAGGGAGGGACTCAATGGTGGGGAGGCCATGGCCATCAGACCCACCCCAGAACCCATCTTCCATTTGGCTCCGGAGCACCCAATCAAGGCAGTTCTGGAACATGGGTTGAACCTGTTGGTCCGGATTTGGGATCATGGCTAGCCATGCAGTGTCATAAGCAGAAGGGTTCACTAGGGAGTAAGGGGCCCTCTCCCACAACTTCTCTTTCTTGATCACTTCTGTCATTAACTCAATCGACAACAACCAACATTTCATTATTAGTTCCTAGCTATTTAGGACTTATTCAGTAACAGGGAAGAAAAATGAAATTGCTGTTGGAGATAATTGATGGGAGGCCTGGTAGTTAGTAACAGGCCTATTTATAAGATTTTGCACCATCAAAAATTAGATTTAGTCCCTAACCTATAATTGTCGTTCTGTTTTGATCCCAATCTCTGAATTTTTCTAACCTAGTCATTGACATTATAAAAATAATCTCATTTTAGTCCGTTTCTTGGTGGATTCAGTTATACTTGGAGAATCATGTCGTCAACGGGAGTCTAACGTGTAGTCAACAATTTTCCTTGAATAAAAAAAAAAGTGGATTATGAGGAATAATTAAATTTCTCTGCTGACAACAATTAGCCATAGTGGCACTCGGTTAATTAAATGTAAACTTTTTAATTTTTTTTCATGTATAAAATTTTTTTATTAAGCGTATATGGCGTGAAATGGTATCCACATTGTGTTTCGGGTCATTTAAGTTCCATAAAAGATGAAACACTGAAAACGTTGAGGATCAAAATTAGAAAGATTTAAAGCTTGAGAACAAGAACGTGGTAAGAACCATAGTTTAGGGACTAAAAGAACAAATCTATCCTACAGAAACGTGAAACGTGCATAGCATCTGTCATCTGTAGTCATGATTTTCGGCTTACGTTGGCCAGTTTTGATGGAGGGTTCTTTGTCGGAAGTTACCAAGTTGCTGGACTTGAGGTCCGAGTATGGTCGTGGAGATGTCGGGACAAGGGACGAATTACTGGGAATTTGGATTTTTGCGGGTTGATAGCAACACTCGTGATTTACGTGCCTTCTCCCTACAACAACCAACAATTTTGAAATACCAACGGCTGCTGTCCCGGTAAATTGAATTGATGGTCCTCATTTTATTTTGTTGCACAAATTAGATCCCTAACCTTTATTTTTTCTCTGAAAACTATTCTTTGCTTTTTCAAATCCTCACCTTCTATTTGTCTTTGTTTTCTCTCTCTCTCTCTCTCTCTCCTGGTGTTCGTCACCAAATTCGTCACCCTAACAATTCCAAAAATCATATAATCTTCTTTGGTACTCTTCAATTTAAATTTAAACCGATATTCTTAGAAGCGGATTCATTTACAATGTATGGGGGTCCATGGACTCCCTTTTTCTAGAAATTTGTTGATAAAAGATATATGATTAAGTAATTGGATCCCTTTAAATTTTTTAATGGACCATCATAATTTTTATGACATCTATTGGAAAAATAATATGCTCCTATTATCTCAAGAAAGATAATTTTTTCCATTATTCTAATGGTTAATGAAGATAAAAAAATGTGTCAATTTTTTCTCTTCATTAACCATTAGAATAATGGAAAAAGTCCTATCTTGGCCGTTTAACTTTCATACATTTTTCTATCTAGGGCTTGAACATTTTTTACCACTCTTTTTTTTCTACTTTAAACATAAGAAAATTTGTGAAGCTAATTAGACAAATGATAAAGTTAATAAGCTAAATGGAAGATATATATAAGGGCTAAAATGAGACTTTTGTTTCTTATATAGTCTTATCTTCTCCATAGTTCATATGTTTTTCTAGTCGTTCAACTAATGATAGAAAAAAAAATGTTAAATTAGAGAATGTTTCAAATTTTCTTCTAAAAATATTTTATCATCATTACATTATAGTACATGCAATTTTATAAGATCGATTATTTAATGTTGGGATTTACTAGTTATATGTGTATAGGGACCCCCTTTGCAATAATCCTAGATCTGCTACAGATATTCTACACAAAATTTTGTAAGTATATAGAAAGAAAAAAGTTGAGAATTTCCAAAGAAAGGAGAAACAAGACCAACTCCAACTCCTTTAGGCATTAAGAATAGATATTGAGATCGGAATGAAGAAAGTATCATATGGTACTCAGGAAGGCGTATATTTGCGAACAATCAAAATTATTATGTCGTTAATGAAGAAAACAATTTAGGATGAATTTAGGTGGGGATACGGGGGCAACGACGATGGCTAAGGCCGTCTAGGAATCATTTGCAATGACAATGGCAATGGCGGAAACGTGGGAGAAGTCAAAGCTAAAGAGGTGGGGGGGTTTGTCCTTAGTGGGGATGGGGTGGCTGAAGGGCAGTTGAGCAAAAGGCTCAATGTTCAAAAGGTTTTTAGTCTCAGATCTGGCAGTCTGATATGCTTGTAAGTGTCCATAAACATTTGGATAATGGAAAATGCAGACTACATTTAGAATTAGTAGGAAATATTGCGAGAAGGGAGAATTTGGTGATGAATTTGGTTCGTGGGTTGTTGATTTTGGAGGGAGAATTTGGTGATGAATTTGCCATGAACAATTGAGAGAGAGAGAGAGAGAAAGAGAAAGAGAAAGAAGACAATGAGGATTTGAAGAACAAGAAAGAGACAAAAATAAACATAAGGGGTTCAATTTGCATAAGAAAATAAGTTGGGATCAATAATTCAGTATTACCCCTTCATCATGTAGAAATTTGACAAAGGCTAATCAGCAATAGTTGATACTTTTCACGGGTGGGACAGGTGTAATTTTGATAAAGAAAATGTAAAAGGCTAATGTAAAAATACGAAGATCCGTACCAGTGTTCTTGGATTTTTATTTATTTATTTATTTTAACTCTCGCATGCTGGTGAGCAGGGCGATGGAACAAATGACGGCATGAAACAAATCGTCCACTCAACTTTTCACTTCAGTGGAGATCAACTATTGAAGTTTTTTTGCAATTAAAAAGACTATTAAAGTTTTCATCAATTATGATATTAACCACTAAAGTTTTGAATGCGGGCAAACTAGCCATTTATAAAAGTAATGGAAAGAATACTATATATTTGTTTAGAATATTTCGTTAAATCTATTGAATAATAGAAATAAAAAACCACATAATTATCATTTTCATGTGTAAATTACAACATTTAGGCTCAAACTATATTCATTGATGCATATTGGTCACTGAATTTTGTAAGACAAGAACTGCATACGGAAATTCATTGTACAGGTGGTGTACAAGTTGAAACTTAAGTCTTGTTTGCTCCAATGCCTGCAAAAACCCAGCAACTACATGAAACCATAATCGATCAGGCATCCATCCTTTCACCTATTTGTGCATTTGTGAATAGGGGTGAAAATGGGCCGGGCCGAGCCCGAGCCCACTAGGCTCGAGCTTGGCCCCTTTGATATCCGGCACTACCCGAGCTCGAGCTCGAATTGCTCGAGCCTAAATTTTCAGGCTCGAGATAGGCTCGAGCTAGGCCCGAGGGCTCGTTGGGCTCGAATGACAATTACAAATCTTTAGTCTTAGAATTGTAATTTAGATGAATGATAGGGACTGAATTTGTAATTTTCTATAGAGATAGAGAGAAAAGGGAAAATGATAGATCATATCCAAAACTTTCTAATTTTTTTCAGCTTTACCTTGATTTCATAAATCTCACAAATGAGCCATCACCTTCCTCAAGAGGAGCTGGAAGTACGATTCAAGTTGCAGCAGCCTTGTCGAGTGCGTGGGAGCGAGATCAACCAGCACAATATCTTGGTACCCAGTCAACACAAACATCGAAGCCAAAAAAGTGAATATAGAAATGAAATACAAGCCGACGACAACCGATTGTGTGTGGTGGTGGTGCTGATTCTGAAGCATCGCAGAGTGGAAGCGTCGAGGACTGAGTGGGGAGCCAGGGACTCAGGGCAGGGGAGAGCCGGGACGGCAGTCGGGACCCGTGACTTGGGTGTCGGGTCGTGGAGTCGGGACTGGAGGGAGGGACTCGGGAGACCGGAGACGGGCAGACGGCCGACGGGGAGAGTGACGGACGAGACACAAGAGTCTCCGATCTGAACTCAGAAGGCGCTAATCTAAAATTCTGAATCTGACAGAGAGAGCCGAGAGTCAAGACGAGGCTCAAGGGAGAGACTAGGACTCTGGTCTGGAGGGAGAAGGCCGAGAGGCCGAGAGACGAGAGAGACTGTCTAAGGGGGTAGGGACTGAGGAGTCTGGCGACTAAGGGGAAAGGCCGAAGGGGAGTGGGCTAGGACTAAGGGGAAGAGCCCAAATCCAATAATGTAAATATCGAGCCTGTTAAGCTCGAGGGCTTAAAGGGCCGAATATGTGTGGGCTCGAGCTCGGCTCGAAAATAATTCGACCCAATTTTCTCGAGCTCGAAAATACCCGACTTGAAAATCTCTTACTCGAGCTCGAGCTCGAGCTACCCGAATAAAGCCCGGCCCATTTTCTACCCTATTTGTGAACATCAAAAGAATTGTGCTGAAGTTTTAATCATCCTCATCTATAAAGTTGGGTAGGTTATGATGAAAAGTGATGGTCCAAGTTTCAATAAATTGATGCTTCATTCTACTCAATTAACAGTTGACTTTACTGGGGTGAGTTTCCTATACTTTTTTCAGTGTTTCATCATGGCTGATTGGATCCTAGTGATTATTGATAACTGATACTCGTTTTAGTACTGATGGATTTGTAGGTTAACCTTCTAGAATTTGTTTAATGCCTTTTGCCTTGGTCGGGCAAGCTCATCTATTCTACCAGCCAAGAAGTGTGCCATATGATACCTGATCCATGTTGGCTAACAACCAAGGAATCCAATTCATTATAGGTTGCATTTATAATCTAGCTGTCTCTTGAGTATCCCTTCCTTTTTTTTTTACCAGCACTCACCATCATCAAGTATACCAATTCTTGATGTGTTCACTATGGTTCAATTATAAAACAAGCATGTATGTGCCTTTTTGACAAGAAATTATCATCTATTGTTGTAGATCAACTTATTGCTTGTGGAAAATCAAGAAATGGAAGCCCATGAACTTTCCTTATGAATTTGGCTACCAGTTCTAGACAATCTGAAGGGTGATACTTAAGCTGTTGGCACTTGAGGGTGATGTAAGCAACTATTTTGATGTCTGTTGTCTTCCATATATGTGATTACATAATGGATTTGTGATGAGCTGCATATACATATGCCTTATGAGTGAGTGCTACACACATATGTTCAGTTAAAAGATGTGATCACCATTTATTTCTCGAGAGATTTTTATCCCTTTCTGCTTGGTTTTTGATTTCGTAGTTTTTTCCAATTCTGGTTGATTGCTTCCTTAAGTTCAAGATATGAGAGTGCTGAGAGAGAGTTTGGTTTCATTGTAGAGTGAAGGAAATGAGGAAGAGGGTAATGGAAGAGAAAAAATAGAGTTTAGGGGGATTTGCAATGCTGGATAAAAGTTTAGGGGCTAAGTTAAGTAGTTTATCTTTTTTTTTTTTTACACAAATTTGCCACGTATACATGCCATTTGTATTGTCATGTTATCAAAATATTCCAAATCATTAGACAACTAGACAAATGCGATAGCAATGGCCAATATCCACTCAAAATATAACATTGATGATTGATTTAATTGCAAAAATATATTGGTAGGCAATCTGTTTATCGCAAAAAAGTTGAGTGGGGAATTTGCCTCTTTTGCCTAATTTAAAAAGGGGAAATACAAGAGTCCCCCCATTACATTTGGCCTGACCTAAATTTGCCCTTAGAAAACCTACACTTTATCCCCTATAATAGTCAACGCTATCATATTGACTATTTTGCAAGTCAGCCAAATGCTTTGATTGCACAATAAGATTTTTTAATTGTTTAAATCAACTGCAATATTCATTTCATGCTACATTCAATTCATTTTTTTCCTAAAATATATAATATATTTTTAATAGAAATTCTATTTTCGAACAATTTCTATGTTTATAGATTTACTAATAATTTCTAAATCTATAATATATTTTCATATTTATAAACCACGTATGCTTCTGATTAGTATTAATATTTATTTTTTTAACATTTTATTCATTTATCAATTAGTTCAAATAGAGAAGTATCATCTTTTAGGACAAATATATTTTTAACTAATCTCATTTTATTTTTAAAAATAAGTTCTCACTATATGAAATAAATCTACACATTTTATAATTTTTCTACAAACAAAAATAAATAATATTTCAATTAAACACATTATTAATTACGTATCTCTATATCATTAATTAAGTACATTTTTCGGCAAATGGTAATTAAGGTTTTGTAATTTTTTTAGCTTACCCACAGAAAAAAAAAAATTAATTATTTTTTATGGTATTTTAAAATTTTGAAAATCTTAAAATGTATACATCTATAATGTGAAATTTAGTTGTGTATTCAATAAATTTTTATGCATTAATTTCCAATATTTGACTTGTATAGAGTAGAAAGTAAGTAATATATTAATAAAAAATTAAATAAATGATATAAAAGTATGTAATTAATGTTATGATTAATATATATATTACGTATTGCTAAAAAATTGTAGAATGTGTAGATTTTTTTCATATGGTGAAAATTAGTTTTCAAAATAAAATGAGATTAGCTAAAATATATTCATCCTAAAAGATGATACTTCTCTATTTGAACTAATTGAAAAATGAATAAAATGTTAAAAAAGTAAATATTAATATTAATCACAAGTATAAACTATTGGTTTATAAATATGGAAATATATTGTAGATCTAGAAATTATTAGTAAATTTATAAATATAAAAATTATTCAAAAATATAAAATTTATTAGAAATATATTATATATTTAGGGAAAAATGGATTGGAGGTGGCATGAAATAAATATTGTGATTGATTTGTACAATTTATAAATGTTATTATGCAATGAATTGATTTGGCCCACTTGCATAGAAGTCAATTTGAGTAATGTGGCTATTACAAGGGTAAAGTGTATGCTTTTTAAAATAGAGGGAGTAAGTATAGTTTAGGTCAAACTTCGGAGGGATTCTTGTAAATTTCCCTTTAAAAAATATATGATATATAGTACTCGTCTATTTCAAAACTGGTAACAATTTTTAAAAGACTTTTTGTTAAAAAAAAAAAAAGTGGAAGAACCTTCTACGCATCTTATGTCAATTTTACCTTTTGCCAATTTGTTGTTCTTAAATTATTTTTTTTTAAGATTTTAATTATAATTGTACAATTATTAGATAAAGGTAATATTGTGATGCTAATGAATCTGTTGAACATGCAACAGTGAGATGCCCGTCTGCTGTTGTGCCGTGGCGTCGATTTTCAAATGGTGGCAAGGTGAATGGTTCATCATTACATGAGGTACAAAGTGAAAGGCATGAAGGCTACTTTGTTCATATATGTCAGCATGGGCTATATGACAGGAGCAAAATAGGAGACAGTTAGAGGGGAACAGGTTTTTTTTTCTTTTTTTTATCAATATAAGATTTTATTAAAAGTAAAACAATAAATAAAGATACAAATATCATCATAGAGAAAAAGATGATGCCCCAGAAAAACACACAAAAAGCTAAGCAACAAAAAACAGAACTATTAAAAGAAGCGCTATAATGGAGGATAAAAAAAATTGGCCATCTTTTGAGGCTCTTTTTACGTGACTTAACCCTCATTCTAATTTTTTCAACTCTTGTTAATGCCAAAGCTTTTGACCTTAAACCCATCTTTTTCAACCTCTCCTTAATCCTTTATCTTGTCATAATTTTCTAAGATACTCAAAGTCAGTCCATTACATTAATCTATTGACTTCATAGTAACATTTGATGCTTTACATGATGTGTTGTCGTAGGCAACCGAAAATAAAACTTAAGCTCATAAAAATATATGTAGTAGTGTAAGTAAAAGATCATCCCATAGAGAGTGTCTAGCTTAATTTTTGACTATGTGAACAACGATTAGGGGGTTGTTCGTGATAAAAAAAAATCAAAGCTAATCATATAACAAAAATTAAGAAACTTATTAAGCAAGAAATCGAAGAAACAATCAAGAGCGCAAACCTTGGCACTAGTCAACTTTTACCACCAAATTCCTACAACTGATCATTGATGCATAAATAGATCAATTAAGACTTTGAATATGTATCATTGGAGTTATCTTCTTACCCCTCTTTAGTTGTAGTTAGTCAGAAAATAAACGATCTAGTTAATCCTAACTGCTAAACAACCTAAGACAAATGCTTCAGTTTAATTTAACAATTGTACTAAAAATTAGAGAGATTGATGAAGCTAAACAACACAAATACAAGCAACTGCATTTAATTTAGTTGAATGTTCTCCATAAGATTTATGATCCCTGACACAGCAAATCAATAAACCTGAGTTGCTTCACAGATTAGAAAGATCAAATAATTACGGATTTGATATCTACCCAGCAATAAATTGAATTTGAATAACAACTAGTAGGTCTCTTACCATATAAACGAAACAATCATGAAATTAATTAGAAGAACATCCAATTCTCAAAGTATAAATTGAATGAATAAATATAACTTTGATCTCATAGTTTTGTCGAATCTGAGATTTTAGCCTTCTTCAACTAATAATAGAAAGTTTAGCCACCCATGGCCATGGAAAAATTGAAAGAGAAAATAGAGAAGTTCAAAAGAAGGGATGACAAAGAGATTAGAGGAGATGGAAAAGAGGGGTAAGAAATGATGCAGGTCTCCTATTCTAATATATAAAAAATAAACAACCTGATGGAAAAAAACTACAAAAGCTATTCAAACTTTTTGTATTATTCTAAAATTTCCCCGTATAAATTTAAAAGATAAAAAATAACGAGAATGCCTTAATATGACTAAGATAATGGTGTCTTTCAGCTAGAATTTTTGCCCACATGGATTATAAGCCTTCAAAACTAATCTACATCAAAACCGATTTCAAAGTTGCAAGCTAAGAAATATTCCAGAACATCAGTAAAAACTTCAAGCCTGATTTTGACCTTGATGCAGCTTTTATCTCACAAAACTCAAAATATGAAAGTTGTAGAAATTTTTCTTAGCTTTAAAATAGAACCTAGATTGTATGAAATAGACATCTATAGCCAAAGATATACCTTAAACACCACAACTGCTTCTATTTCACTTGTGAAAAATATGTTCTAACTTTGAACGAAATTCAACCATCAAGATACGTGAAATGAGTAATAGTGTCTTTAGATGAAAGATGGCTTTGGAAATCAGCTTTCCAATGAATCAAGAATCAACTCATTTAGACATTAGTGAAGTGACAATTAAGTAACTACCATATTTCATTACTAAACTAACAAT
This sequence comes from Aquilaria sinensis, assembly GCA_005392925.1. Taxonomy (NCBI): domain Eukaryota; kingdom Viridiplantae; phylum Streptophyta; class Magnoliopsida; order Malvales; family Thymelaeaceae; genus Aquilaria; species Aquilaria sinensis. The sequence continues at coordinate 13,496 of SMDT01000134.1, forward strand.
TAAATAAAACATCCTCAATAGTTTCAGTAGGCTGAGGGCATCTAGGGCAAAAGTAAGAATTATTTAAACCCAAATGATAAAGATAGGAATTAATAGGCAATCTACCATAAATCACTTTCCACATGAAAAATTTAACTTCAGGGTAAGTTTTTAGCTTTTAAACCCACCCTCAATCAGCACTGTTCCAAGGGGGACGAAGCTTTTTCTTACTAAAATAGGCCTTTGAGAGCTTAAGCTTATTAAGTTTGACAAACTTACAGGAAATCTCATCTTTCACTTCTTGGTTGTTGTTAATGAAAATCCCATGAATAACATCAAGAATTTGAGTACATAACACAAAAGAAGCAGACTCAGGGTTTGAGATAACCTTAACCACTATAAGCTAACCTTCATATTCAATAAGAGGACTTGCAATAAGATTTCTCATAGGACTATCAGGGCACCAGTTATCATACCAAAAGCTAATATTAAACCCATTTCCAACATTCTAGTAGGTATTATCAAGAACCCAATTCCAACACTGTCTAATATTCTTCCAAAGAGGAAAAGCAGATTTCTTAGTGGGGCTCAAAGCATACTTAACTTTAAAATCCTACACCCAAGGCTGATTATTTTTCTTCATAAATTGCCAAGTCAACTTAGCAAGATTGGCCTCATTTAGTTCCTTGGCCAAGGCCACTTCCAAACCACCATGGGATTTGGGCTTGGTCACAATGTCCCAACTAATCTTGTTAGGGGTAAAACTCCAAATGAAATTTTTATTTATTTTATCAATTCAATTGATGATGGATGCAGGAAGTAAGTTTAATTGTATACAATGATTAGGAATAGTTGCTAAGACAGACTTGGTAAGCTTTACCCTACCAGCTATAGACAAACAATCTTTTTTCCACCCACTAAGCCTTCTATTCATTCTATCAAGAATAAAAGCACACTTATACTTAGTCCATTTCTTGTGGTCAGGTTTTGTAATCTATAAAAACTTAGCTAGGTTTTGCAATCTATAAAAACATGTATGATGTCCCATCAAGCCTGTTTGTGTCTGTTCCTAGTGGGGCAAATGTAAATTACCATGTCCTAGAAATATAAGTTAGGTAGATTAAATTAATTACTTTCTGATTTCAGGCCAAGAAAGAAAAATGCCTTCATTAGAAATTATGATGTTTGACTTAACACACACAGTGTAGCAACTGTTTTTTTTTATATAAATTTCACATTAAAATAAATGTCAATAATGAGTAGCTGAAAAATTCTCACCTATAAATTAACTAAAATTTTACTTTGTTTTAATTTTTTGTTGAGTTTTTTTTATTTTATATTCTTATGGTTAAAAGGATTAGGTATGGTTAAAAAATAACACTACAAAACACTATACGTGGCTTGAAATGATGTAAATTTTTGTTATTGAAAAATAATTCATTAAAAAATTTCATCTATTGTCAACTCAAACTCCTACCTTTAATATTGATGAGAAATTTATTTAGAAAAATTTACTTTCAATTTTACCAATTATGGAGAAAGTTATTTTATTAACCCATAGATCTTTTGAAGTAAATAACTTATGCTACAAAATTAAATTATCAAAATGAAAATAATATGATTGAAACAAAAAATTGTGTTTGATTTATGTTAATCAATTTACAGTTTAACCATGAAAATTATAAAGGAAAAAAGAGACCATAACTTAACCTAGGGAAAAGCAAAAAAATAAAAATAAAAAAACTTCACGCATAGTGATGTTTAAGCAATGACATAAAAGTCAAAATAAAATTTTAGCATTAATAGATAAAATAGAAACATTATAGGTAGTAAGGATTAATTTACTTTAAAATATAGTAAATGAAAAATAGCAAAAAGAAGTTCAGGGATCAAGAAAGCAAATAGAAAGAATCTAGTTAAGTAGTTATTAAGTTCATAGCCAAAATGCCACATCGATTGAGCTTAAGGACTAAAATGGGATAGATTAGAAATTTAGGGACAGAAAACCTGTTTAAACAAAAAAAAAGTGAAACAGACTGAAACTAAGAAATATCAAGGTTGGCCCTCAAAAGGGAGATTACATTGCGAAAAGGGATCCAAACTTAAAAAAAAAGTGAAGTGTGCCTAGGAAAAAACAAGAAAGAAAAAAGGAAAAAAATAGTATTGTTCACGAATTGCACCATTGAGCAGGTCTTAGAAAATAGTGATAATTGCATAAAATTCAACTTGAATCTAAATTGTCTTGTAGTAAAAATCATGGTCAATTAATTCCTAAACTCTTGCTGACCAACACTCTTCCTCTTCTCAAACCCATTCCCTTCTACCGTTGTCGCCATTCTTCTTTGCCATTTTTGGTTAGATCTAGACTTCAGTCCGGCTGACTGGTTCTCTTTCACTCTTTTTATTACTTAACTGGTCTTATCCAATGTTATCTATCAAATTTTATAGTAGATGTAATCACTTTCAGATCATGATATTCAAGACTGATTTGAGACTTTTGTAGCATAGAGCTTTGATTGAAAACAAGCAATGATAAGTCTAAGTTTTCTTTTGGGTTTATTGAAATCTCAACTTTACTGAAGTGTCCCCACATTTGACAATAGATATGAAGACGATTGTAGAGAATAAAGTCAGTTTTTATTTTTTTTTTGGTTTTATATGTAATCTTTTTATCTGTATATATAGTCTTGTTTAGGTCTCTGATATCTTGTTGGTTCTTTCACAACTTGGTTATTATTGGTTTGGTTTAGGTATTATTCCAGTTATTTATGAATTTTGTATTTTAAATTTATTTTGACTTACCTGAAATGTTCAATTTGATCCTATTCTCTTCCCTTCTTTTAATATTATAGGACTGAATAATATTTTTGTGGTCAGTTTTATGATTTTATTGTTCCTTAGAGTTTTATATAAGTTATATCCCATTAGTTTATAAGATACAGTTTAATTTACTTTTAATTGAAATAAAGTATCCTTTGTTAAAAAAAAAAACTGACTTGTAGTGCACGTTTTTCACGTAAAGGTGTATTTTTGCATTTCTTTTGACAGATCTTGGATTGCTTCTTTATATAGAAGGGGCCCATAGGTTTTTCCTAAACTCACAACCACTCAACATGTTAAACCTGTGCCACAAACTTGGGGCCCTACCTGCCTCTCGGCCTAGTGGTTGGATGTCTCAATACATTATCCTGAGGCTGAGGGCTCGAAAGGCTAACAAACAAACTGGGGAATATCGTACTACACTACAAAATATTGAGGCACCGGACACCAAAAAAAAATTAGTTAATTGCACAATAAATATGTTTTGATAATTTCCCATGATATATGATGGTTTATTGCACAATATTTGTACACCACAAAGTTCACGACACCAAAAAAAAAAATAGTTAATTTCACAAACATTAACTGAAAATAAGCTTTATTGTTGCAAGAGCTTAGAAGTTAGAAGAAGAGCTTTCTTCTATAAAAAAAAAAAATACATTCTAATTTTATAAGAAAATCTGACAAAAAAATTGATTTTACCTTCTATTTTGTCTGGCCTAAATTGAACGGCTTCAGTGCAATTTAGGAAATTAAGCTGGTTGAGATTGACGGGGAGAGATAGGGAAAGGTCCATTTTTAATACCTAAATTTTTATGTTTCGCCGATTTGGCTAAAAAATTTATTGTCCCACCGAACCCCGAGCCTTAACTTTTCCGTAAATCGTGCACCAAAAATAATGAAAGATTCCATCAAATTATGCTATATTCAAAAGAAGAAAGCGTTTTCATTGTTTCACCATTCTCAATTTTTGGTAAGTAGATTTAATTATTTCTTTTATGTCTGGCTCATCGCTCATGGTTGCTCTTTATTTCTCAATTTGCCTTTCTCTTCCCGCAGGAACTTCATTCGAGCCCTAGGCCTGTGTTCGTCTGCCGCTGCCACCTTGCCTTCAGTCCTGCACTTGCTTTGTCTCTGGTATTCTTTCTTTGACTAATCTTCACTTATTTCATCTTAGCCATTCTTGCATTTGGATTAAGCTTTTGGAAGCTCTTATGTGTGTGTTAGTATTTTCATGTGTTTAATATATGTCCATTCATCGAGTTCTAACTAGGAAAACAAAAATGTTGTTTTAACATTTGAATTTGTTTGATCTATTGTTGAATTACCTGAATTTCTATAAGGATAATGGAGTACAAGTAGGCAAAAGCAATGTCTCCGAGAGGTTGGAAGCTTCTTCATGTCTTACTGATTTGAGTTACAGTACCAACACTTATTCTAGTTTACTTCCCCAAATTTTTCCAGTTTCTGGTAATTAACCATGTTTGAAGAAGCAATAGTTAGCTGAAAATTCCAAGATCTCTTATCTTTTGGCCAATTGTACTTGATTTTTCAATTTGTAACCAATGAGAATTGTCATTTGTTCTTTAGATCCTTTGTCTTAACAAGATAAAAAATAGGGTTAGTTTAGATTGAAATATCTTTTCTTATAGGTGGTTGAAAAATAGTTTTTTCAATTAGAGAAAATGACGTGATATTATCATTTGAATACTTGTCAGCTGCGGAAAAAAATGCATGAATGAATGTAGGAGATATCTTAGCTCAAAAGTAGCATTGAAATATTTTCAAAGCACTGAAACTGGTGTGCCCAAGAACATATTGTTAAAAAGGAAAAAAAGTTGTCACTAATTATTGTTCTAGGTGTCAAGTTGCAATGCTTACTTTTAACGTAAAATTTATTAGATCGTAAAATTTAGATTCAGCTGTTTTTTAGGGATAAGATTTGGTTATTTTCTTTTGTAAATAGGAAAAAGAAGCTTAGAACTTTTTCCTAAATGGATCTACTGTTACTTAATTTAGACTAGTCAAAGTCTAATTTAACTGCCATATGAGGCCCAGTGTGTTGGTTACATGCTTTAAAAGAACCTCTATGTAAATTCCTAAATTATTAAATTATAAAAGATCCTTATATAAAGCATATTATTTTGTTAATTTATTCTCTAAAAACCCCTACATAAAAAATATTTTTACAGTATTTTAAAGTTTCTTAAATGGTATGGTCATAATTAATATGTAATTTAGATAAATAAACAATATATAAAAACATAATTTTTTACATCTTTATCAACCATATATTTATGTTGATTTGGGTTAAAATCGGGTTTTGTCGGGTCTATTTATCGGGTCATTTCGGGTCGGGTCATTTCGGGTTCAGTCCAATTCGGGTTCAGGTCATTCGGGTTTGGGTCTCCTCGGGTCTCGCTTCAGTCGGGTTCGGGTTCAGGTCAGGTCAGGTACAATTGGGTTCAGGTCATTAACTTTTTTAGTCAACTCAGGTCAGGTCGGTCTTGGGTTCAGGTGGGTTGGGTCAGGTTATCAGGTCGGGCCAAATTTTGCCACCCCTACTCACTTTCGCCAGCTATTGCCAGCTAGAAATTAGACCATTTTATGACTGTGACATAATTGTCACATCATAAATATTGAGGAATATTATTAACCACAAAGAAACATTACAAGAACCCAAGAGTATTTTATCTTTTTTTTTACAGGTCCGCCCACCATTTCAATTTTTTTGCCCTTTCCTAAAGAATGGTCAAATCTCTTCTTTAGTCCCTGAATATAACATTTTGCCATAATGGTCCTCAACTTTCATGATCTATCATAAACATTTTTTGTTTCCCTTTTGCTAATTAGAATTTTTTTTTATATGCCGCAAGTCAAAGGTTTTTTAGGAAAAAAGAAGAGGGCTATCTGGATCCCTGGTTATGGGTGTAGCAGCCTTTCAGATACTTAGCATGAACTTTTAGAAAAATAAAAATTTTAATGACATATTTAAATTTTAGATGATAAAACCTTAAATGAAAGTGAAGAATATGCTTATATTAATCTTATTAAATATGAAATTTTTTTTCTTTTGCATGGTTTGACTCATGGTTTTAATTATATAGGTTTGTTTGAAAGTCTTAATTAGTTGAAATAAATGCACATTTTTCATAATGTATGAGCGGTTTACACAAATTTAATTTAGAGTTTTGATTAGTTGAAATAAGTGAACAATTTGTATTATGCATAAGTGCATGATTTTTAAAAAGCTTTATTTTATCACTAATTCATTACTGAGTAAAAATATGGGAAAACCTATGTATGCATATTATGCAATAGTATCTTACACTATGAATAATATCAGAAACTTTCTTTCTCTTAATGGTTTTATTAAATTGATTAATAGAATTACTTTAATCATTTTTCATTTCTTATCCTTAACGCTCTTTTGACACTATATAAACATATCTTCAGTTGATTACTTTGTATATTTATAATTATTTATACTCAGATTTTACTTAATATCGAGGTAAGTTTTTTTCTTTTATAGTGTTCTATCAATAACTTATATTGATTATATTACAGCTAATGTTGCTATAAAATATACCCACACAACATGTTGGTCCACATATCTCGCTTATTTCTAAAAGTTGTGGAGTTTTTACTATTTATCATTGAAGATAAATTTTTTTTTCTTTTTTTTCCCTTTTTTTCCGACACAATTTATCCTTTCTTAAGTTCAATTCCCTTTTCACAAGGTGCTCACATTTACTTTTTAGGGCTCATTTTGTAATTTATCCAATTTTAGGTTATCTGGTTAAATGTCAGTTTAATCCCTAAGCTTCTACTCTTTTTCCATATTAGTCCCTATGTTCCATCCATATTTTATTTTGGTCCCAAAATTTAATAAATATTTAGCTAAATTCTTTCTATTTATTCTCTTTGTCCCCAAATTTTTCATTATTTTTATGTACTATATTCTAAAGTAAGACATTGGCTATCATAATTTATTTATTTTTGTGTTAAGTCATTTGTTTATATTCATTAAATCAATTGTTAAGCCTTTAATACCTAATATTTTTCCATTTTCTATCTTGGTTCAAACTTTTTCTTGTTGTTTCTTTTTATTTTTTTTTCAAAATAAAAATTTAATCATTATAATTTTCCTACTTTTGGATATGGTTCTAATTGATTCGGCTTTAATTAATTTTTTTATTAAGTTAATGGTTAAATTGTAAATTTACTAACATAAATTAAGCACAATTTTGTGTTTCAATCATATTATTTTTATTATACATGATTGCGTTTTGCAATATAAATTGTTTTCTTTGATTTAATAGAATAATTTGGTCCATAAGTGCTAAAATTGAATGAAAATTTTTCTGAATAAAATTTTCATTGATATTAAAAATTATAATTTAAGCTGATAAAACGTGTGAAATTTTTAGTGAATTATTTTTAATGACAAAATTAAATATTATTTCAAAATAAATATAATGTTATGTTTTTATTTGCCTAATTTTAGTTAAAAATACTCACTACATCGTGCAGTCTAATATACCTCATATATCCTAAACGCACAGCACTCGTTATGTTTCCTTATTAATATATTTCAATCTTTTAATAGTACTAGATATCTAAATATAAAGGCAATGAAAATTTCAAATCACATTTGAAAAGACAAAGGGTTAATTACAATTTGCCCCTTGAAATTTAGGTGAAATTATATTTTGCCCAATTCTTTTTAAAAAATATACACTTTACCTCTGCCTTTTTAATATAAACCAATATCAATTTTTGAAAGCTTAATTTAGACCGTATAGTTGTTATCTTCAAATAATTTCAATATGTATAGTATTTTTTAAGATTAATTACAATTTATCTCTTAAGATTTAGGTGAAATTACAATTTATCCTCTCTCGTTTAAAAAACATACACTTTATCCCCTATTTGTTTTAATACAGTTTAAAAATAACTTCTGAAATCTTAATTTAGACTATATGATTGTTATCTTCAAGTAATTTCAATCTATATAATTTTTTTTAAATTAATTGACATTTAAAAAATATTATTTTTAAAACAAAAAGAAATATAAAATGAGAAACTGATAATTTAAAACTTTCATTAATCATGGGCGCCTATGTAATGTCTCTTGTGACTTTCTTTTAATAGGATGTGATAAATGGATTCTGAAGAAAAGAAAAATGTTATAAGTGTAAACTTTAAGAGAAATTATATTTTTTATATATTGATAAGCTTATATTTATTATATTTATTTCTCTCATATTTAGTATGTTTTAATATGTTTTGAACCTTAAATATATATTTTGAGTATGTTTTGTAGCTTAGAGCATATCTGGACTTAATTGATTGAAAGTGAATTTAATTTGACATTTTACAAGTTTTAATTTGGTTGTGTTCTTTCAGGATGTTGACAGATTGGTGATGTTCCGGTAGAAAAATCATATCTTGAGCTACAGAGATCGGAATGAAGTGATTCGTGATTCATTGGAAAGCTAACATCTGGAGCTACAAATCACATTCAGACCATGAAACCCAGTTTGCAAGTTAAGAGGTTCAAATTCAGCTTCAAAGTTGCGATTTACGAGTCACCGCCGGTTCAGAAACAGTTGCGGTATTTTGGGCATATCTTTGGCTGTAGTTGTCTGTTTTATGCGATTCAGGTGTCGTTTCGAAGATAAGAAAGAGATCTACAACTTTTATTCTTTGAGTTTTGAGAAATAATGACTGAATCAAGGTCGAATATCAGCTTGAAGTTACTGTTGCTGTTCTGGAGCATTGCTTGGCTGACAACTTTGAAACCTTATAGTTATTTTGAATCTTTTTATTTGTTTTGGGGTACTTTTGTAATAATATAAAGTTTAGGGAGTTTTTATGAGTTTAGCCATAGGTTTTAGTTTTCTTTTTGTTTAAAAGCGCAGCCGCTGGACCTGGCGCATCTCCTCTTTTTCGCTTTTAGTTTTTTTTCAATGTTCTTTGTTTCTCTTTCGATCATGGCTGAGTAATTTTCTGGTTCAGTTCTAGGGACGATTTCCATCACCAACACCAGTTGTGAGGATTGATTTTTTTTGCTTAAACTTTTTTTAATTTCAAGTATTGTTTCTCTTTCGATCATGGCTGAGTAATTTTCTGATTCAGTTCTAGGGACGATTTCCATCACCAACACCAGTTGTGAGGATTGATTTTTTTTGCTTAAACTTTTTTTAATTTCAAGTATTTACTTCTTTGTTGTTCAGATTTATTGCAATTAATTTTCCTATTCTCTCTTGTTGAATTGGTTCTGCAATTGCAAATCTGCTTGATTTTCTTTCAACCGCTTAGGTGAAGAATTCAATTAGAAGCAAGTGAATTGATTAGATATTGCTTTTATTTCTAGTTAGTTCATACGAAGAAGTAAGATAGGTTAAATTGTTCAAGCTTTTGGATTGTTGCCTGGAATAAACTTTTTGGTTCATTGATCTTAATACTGATTTTGAGACAATTAGAAATTGCTTTTCAATATCTGGTTAATCAAAATTAAGAAATTAATCTGAATCTTTTTCTGGTTAATTTTACTGCTGAATTCTTAGGGTTCTTTTTAGCTTTAAAGAGAGTCATGTTTATTTGCTTGAATTGAAGAAATGTTTTCTTTCGATGATCAACTGTGTGATTGGAATGGATAATCAACCCTGAACTGAGCGTTTTTAGTATTGGTTAATTTCGTTTTGATTCTACAGTTAATTTATTTCAGCTTTTAATTGAATAAACCCCCCAATCTTTTATTTCAGTTTTCTGACAGGAAGCTTTCAGTAAAAAAATCTCCTTTGGGATTCGACCTGGTTTTCACTGCTAGACTATAAATTTATTTATTCTGAGTTGTTAGGGATACCAGAATTATTTTTTGCGGTTTCGACGATCGACCATATATAAATTTGTTGCAAATTTTTTTCTTGATTCTAAATGAGGTATATATGTATAGGGTTTGAAAGAGAGATTTAAGGGAGGGAATCCGAGCTTGTTTGAGACTCAAAAGAACAACCAAGTCAAACCAAATAACATTTTAGGGAAGAGACGCGAACCGAGCTGTCAAGGGAACTTGTTGCAAAAATTAATGGGGTCAATTGACTTCACTTAAGAAAGTATAGTTATTTTGAAAGAGTGAATTAAAAATTTCTTTTCCCGTCTTGGCGTTAGGCGTTAGCCAATGCTTTTCGCCAGATACCATCACTATTTCGTCCCTGGAAGCCAATGTGGCAAATTTACATAATAAATGAGTTTAACAGTTATTACTATTACATGATTAATATGAAAAGTGGAAGATACTTTGTCAGTTGTGACCAACAAAAGTGCAATTAACAACATTCATCTGTAATTTAGGAAAATATAACTTATTCAATAACGGAAATACATTTTTGCGCTCTCTTGCTGAGAATTGATGAGAAGGCTTATTGGTGATCAGTGAGCCCATTTATGAGCACCTACATAAATGTGATAAATGTAGCCTATAGTCCCTAACTACGATTGTCATCCTCATTCACAAGCTCTAGAACATTGTAATTAATTTGTTTGTCTTCAACCTTTTACTCATCAATTGATCTCTTGCTCTGGGCCTATCACGTTTTTCAAATTGAGAGTGTTTTCTTTTTAAGGAAAAAAATTTATTAGTAATTATTTTGATATATAGTAATTATTAACTTGACCTGTATAACAATTGAAAGTTCAAAAAATATTTTAATTTTTTTTTAAAAAATTTAAGTATTTCCTATTGATTTTTCTTTTCTTTGATTTGATATGGAAAATGATGCATAAAAAATTAATTAACATTCTAAAAAAATTATTCAAGTGATTATTAAACTGCATGGGGCATTAACTCTTAAATGATACTGATTTTAGATATGATTAAAAAAATCAGCAAAAAAAATAATGAATTAAAATGTGATTTTTTTAGCACTTCTACCATAATCCATCAAGAAAAAAAAACTTGACATTTTCAAATTTTGTTGAAAAATCAAATGAAAGTAATTCAAAGATTGAAAACTAAACGTGGCATGGATTGTAAATGAGGGGCCATGTGGTTAAATAAGTTAAATCCAAGACGAAAACGTTAATGAATGAATGGGGCAGCAAATGATGTCTGGCTTGCTGAGCTGTATCAATGGGATTACAGGACAGCCAGCCACATGTGGTGGTTAAAACATCTGAAGCCGCAAAACAGGAATGGAGCCACTAGCAGCCATATCGACAACAAACAGATTGGCATTATTTGGGGGTAGGGAACAAATTCAGTGGCTGCAAGGCGAATAGACTATAACCGATGGACCAATTGCTGACAAAGTTACGTAGCCTGTGACTGAGTCTTGATCCCAACTAGTTAGAGTCGGCAATCTGAATTCTACTTCTCCATTTAGCTTGACTGGTAGCAAGCCCCTCCCCTAGGCTGCATCCTTAAGTAGGCTGCATATGAATGAATGAATGAATTTAAGAGATATAAAAATCATTTTAAACAATACAAATAAGTCTAATCAATTTTGAAAAATGAATTAATCGGAGCCAATGCTATCTTTAACATTGTAAAGGACATATGTATTTACCCGTTTAATATGCATAGTTTTTATTTCAGGAAATGAATGGCGTATATCATATCTAAATTAGTACTTGTCCTAACGTCATTCTTCTTCGTACACAATTAGGAAAGGATATTGTTCTTTTTGTAGAGTTTCTTTGATATTTCTTATTTGTAATGATACTTGTATGGTAGTCTATCGCTGTGTGACGCATCATATTCCACATGAGAAGTCTGTGTAATTTCTAATGTGAATATATGACTTTAAGTTCAAGAACTTAATCACCTATTTCTTCAAAAGATAGTATATGTGGTGTGAGTAAGTGTTCCGTAGATAGATTCTAGACTTGGGTCATCACATGCTACTCTATATATATACAAAATAATTGTTCATATTAATGTCATATGCTATAGTCGTCTTAAAGTGTATGGTTTTATTGTAAAACATTGTACACTTTAGCCAACATGAATATATACAATCATGGGGATCGGATGTAGATTGTAAAATCATAGAATATAGAAAAAAATTTAAAAATTTATAATATGAAAAAGTGTCTTTAAATCAGTTTTCTAATTTTGATACGTGAAGTTTTAATCCTAAAATCCCACATTTACCATAACATCCTACTTCACTCATTCCATTATCAAATTTATTGCAGTTAGCAATTAATACATGCAATATTGTCACGGAACTTATAAAGACCTAGGTCTAGGGTCCATTGCCTCAGCTCCTATAGTCCTAAGAAGACAAGATCATTTTACACTAATTAAGCTCAAGTAAGTTTAGGTCTTCCATAGGCTGGTCAAAAATCTGCCATACTTTATATATGTTGTAAGGGTGTAAACGAGCCGAATCAAGCTTGAACAGGTCAGGCTCGAGTTCGACTCGTTTCATATTAGAGTAGGCTTGAGCTCGAGCTCAACGAGCTTCATAAACAAGGTTCGAGCTCGGCTCATAGTAGACTTGGGCTTGATTCGTTAGCTCGAGAAACTCTATGCACTTGGTTCATGAGCTCGAACAATGGAACTCAGTTCGAGCTCGAAAAGCATGGTTGAGCTCGTTAACAAGCTTGATTCGAGCTCAACTCGAATTACCTAGTTGCCCTTTCCTAAAGAATGGTCAAATCTCTTCTTTGGTTCGTGAATATAACATTTTTGCCATAATGGTCCCTTACTTTCATGATCTATCATAAACATTTTTGTTTCCCTTTTGCTAATTAGAATTTTTTTATATACCACAAGTCAAAGGTTTTTCAGGAAAAAAAATAGAGCTATCTGGATCCCTGATCACATGTGTAGCAAGGTTTTAGATACTTGGCATGAACTTTTAGAAAGATAAAAATTTTGATGGCATATTTAAATTTTAGATAATAAAACCTTAAATGAAAGTGAAGAATATGCTTATATTAATCTTATTAAATACGAAAAGCTTTTTCTTTTGCATGGTTTGACTCATAGTTTTAATTATATAAGTTTGTTTGAAAGTTTTAATTAGTTGAAACAAATGCACATTTTTCATAATGTATGAGCGGTTTACACAGATTTGATTTAGAATTTTATTAGTTGAAATAAGTGAACAATTTGTATTATGTATAAGTGCATGATTTTTAAAAGGCTTTATTTTATCACTAATTTATTACTGAATAAAATTATGGGAAAACCTATGTATGCATATTATGTAATGGTAACCTACACTATGAATATCAGAAACTTTTTTTCTCTTAATAGTTTTATTAAATTGATTAATAAAATTGCTTTAATCATTTTTCATTTCTTATCTTTAATGCCTTTTTGACACCATATAAACATATATTCAGTTGATTACTTGTGTATCTATAATTATTTATACTCAGATTTTATTTAATATCAACGTAAATTTTATTCTTTTACATTATTCTATCAATGACTTATATTAATTATATTACAGCTAATGTTACTATAGAATATACCCACACAATGTGTTAGTCCCACATACCTCACTTATTTTTAAAAGTCATGGAGTTTTCATTGTTCATCATTGAAGATAAACAGTTTTTTTTTCTCTTTTTTTCTGACACAATTTACCCTTTCTTAAGTTTAATTCCCTTTTCACAAGGTGCTCGCATTTTTTTCTTTTTACGGCTCATTTTTCAATTTCTCCAATTTTAGGTTATCTGGTTAAATTTTAGTTTAATCCCTAAGCTTCTACTTTTTTTCCATATTAGTCCCTATGTTCCATCCATCTTTTATTTTGGTCCCCAAATTTAATAAATATTTAGCTAGATTTTTTCTATTTATTCTATTGGTCCCCAAATTTTTCATTATTTTTATGTACTATATTCTAAAGTAAGACATTGATTATCATAATTTATTTATTTTTGTGTTAAGCCATTTGTTTACATTCATTAAATCAATTGTTAAGTCTTTAATACCTAATATTTTTTCATTTTCTATCTTGGTTCAAACTTTTTCTTGTTGCTTTTTTTTAATTTTATTTTTCAAAATAAAACTTTAATCATTATAATTTTCCTACTTTTGGATATGGTTCTAATTGATTCGGCTTTAATTAATTTTTTTTTATTTTTATTAAGTTAATGGATAAATTGTAAATTTACTAACATAAATTAAGCACAATTTTGTGTTTCAATCATATTATTTTGTTATACATGATTGTGTTTTGTAATATAAATTGTTCTATATGATTTAATAGAATAATTTGGTCCATAAGTGCTAAAATTGAATGTAAATTTTTCTAAATAAATTTTTCATTGATATTAAAAATTAGAATTTAAGTTGATAAAAGTGGGAAATTTTTAGTGAATTATTTTTAATGATAAAATTAAACATTATTTCAAAATAAATATAATGTTATGTTTCTATTTGCCTAATTTTAGATATTGTTCAGGTTAGTTTGGCTTTAATTAGTTTTTCTCATATTTTTTAATTATTTATTATTTAAATTTTTCTTACTAAATTTATTGTAAAAAATACCTACTACATCGTGTAGTCTAATATGTCTCGTATATCCTAAACACATAGCACTCGTTCTGTTTCCTTATTAATATATTTCAATCTTTTAATAGTACTAGATATCTAAATATAAAGGCAATGAAGATTTTGAATCACATTTAAAAAGACAAAAGATTAATTACAATTTACCTCTTAAAATTTAGATGCAATTATATTTTATCCCATTTTATTTAAAAAATTATATTTTGCCCCACTCAAAGATTGAAAAATAAACATGGCATGGATTGTAAATGAGGGGCCGGGCCATGTGGTTAAATAAGTTAAATCCAAGGCGAAAACGTTAATGAAGATGGGGCAGCAAATGATGTCAGCCTTGCTGAGCTGTATCAATGGGATTACAGGACAGCCAGCAACATGTGATGTGGTGGTTAAAACAATTGAAGCCGCAAAACAGGAAAGGAGCCACTAGCTGCCAAATCGACAACAAACAGATTGGCAGTATTTGGGGCTTGGGAACAAATTCATTGGCATTCTTAAGTAGGCCGTGGTCTATCTAAAATTTCAAACCCCCTTGTTTTTTAATAAATTGCCCCTTATTAGTTAACATATTAGGATAATTAATTAATGAATGAATATAAGAGATATAAAAATAATTTTAAACAATACAAATAAGTCTAATCAATTTTCAAAAATGAATTAATCGGAGCCAATGGTATCTTTAACACTATAAAGGAGATATGTATTTACCCGTTTAATATGCATATTCTTTATTTCAGGAAATGAATGGCGTATATCATATCTAAATTAGTATTTGTCCTAAGGTCATTCTTCTTCGTAAACAATTAGGAAAGGATATTGTTCTTTTTGTAGAGTTTCTATGATATTTCTTGTTTGTAATGATACTTGTATCATGGTCTATATGCTGCGTGACACACCATATCCTACATGAAAAGTTTGTGTGATTTTTAATGTGAATATAGAACTTCAAGTTCAAGAGCTTGACCACATATTTCTCCAAAAGATAATCTATGTGGTGTTAGTAGGTGCAGGGGCGTAGCCAAAAATTCCACTTGGGGGGGGGGGCGTGATGTGAAACGGGTTATTAGCATGTATAAATTTACAATCACTAATAGAAAATACTAAATAATATTATATATAGACATATAAAATTTGAAAGTGTATAATAACTAAGTTTATTTCAAAAGTTTACAACTCAAAATTCATTAGACAGTTTACATATATAGACACATTGAATTCAAAAATTTATAATAATTAAGTTCAATTTATAGAGTAAAAATAGTTATTTGAATTTTCTATTAATTATAAAAAAATATTATACAAATTAAATTTATTTTATAGCACTTATTGGATAGTCCAAATTATGATCTAAAAAGTTGTTATCAGAAAAATATTTTGAGTTAATAAATTTCATGCAATGAAACCAAAATGAAACATTTTTTATAAATTTAGGACTAAAACAAAATGTTTTTAATATGTTTGGAACCAAAACAAAATGTTTAATAGGATAGGGACTAAAAGGAAATAATAATTAAAGAGTAAGGACTATCACGTAATTTATTCAACAAGAAAATGACTGAGACCTTAAATGGATAAAATATACTAGAGCCCCTTATTAATTATAAAACTTACAGATAGGTACATAACTTTAATTTTTCTATAATTATATCACATATCCAAGTACCTAATAAAAATTTTTAAAATTTTAGGGGGGGCGGTTGCCCCCTCCCGCCCTTGAATAGATACGCCCCTGAGTAGGTGTTCCATAGGTAGATTCTGGACCTGGGTCATCACTTGCTACTCTACATACGTGCAAAATAATTGTTCATATTAATGTCATATGCTATAGTCGTCTTAAAGTGTATGGTTTTATTGTGAAACATTGTACACTTTAGCTTTTATGTGCGCAAGGTTGTAATGTACAAATATAAACATAGTTGTAAATTGATATAGAGGACCTTTACATATTAAAATCACTAGCTGTACAATTGTGTACAAAGAAATACAAACATGTATAAAACAAGAATTCTAGCCAACATGAATATATACAATCATGGGGATCGGATGTAGATTGTAATATCATAGAATGTGGAAAAAATTTAAAAATTTGTGATATGAACAATATCTTTAAATCAGTTTTCTATTTTTGATATGTGAAGTTTTAATCCTAAAATCCCACCTCTGATTAAATTTTTTATCTTCCAATTTAAATTCCAAGAATTTAAGATCTTAGCCACATTTTTAAGAGAAAACACATTTACCATAACATCCTACTTCACTCATTCCATTATCAAATTTATTACAGTTAGCAATTAATACGGGCAATATTGTCACCAAACTTATAAAGACCAAGCTCTAGGGTCCACTGCCTTAGCTCCTATAGTCCTAAGAAGACAAGATCTTTTTACACTAATTAAGCTCAAGTAAGTTTAGGTCTTCCATATGTCGGTAAAAAATCTGCCATACTTTATGTATGTCGTAGGGGTGTAAACGAGTCGAATCGACCTTGAACATGCTAGGCTTGAGTTCGGCTTATTTCATATTGGAGTAGTCTTGAACTTGAGCTTAAGGTTGATGATCTTCATAAACAAGGTTCGAGCTCGGCTTGTAATAGGCTTGGGCTCAATCTATTAGCTCAAGAGACTTGATGCACTTGGTTCATGAGCTCGAAAAGTGGAGCTCAGTTCAAGCTCGAAAAGGGTTGAGCTCGTTAACAAGCTCGATTCGAGCTTGACTTGAATTACCTAATTGTACATGAAAAAATAACATAAAACCTATACGATCAAGGTGCATCCCATCAAGCATATAACCAAGGACATTCATCAGAGTTCAAAATAAGTTATACATAATCAAAAACAACCAAGCTTATGAAATATTCAGTAATAACAAATTATAAAAGTTTGTCTCAAAGATTCACTACTTTACATCCAGACAAACAACAAAAGCAAATGGTCATGGAATTTGCGTCACCACCGTTAACCATTCTTGAAGCCTTATAATGAACTCACAAAATTTACCAAGAACCATTTCCTAAGAAATTTGCTCCTCTCGGTGGCAGTTGTTCCACTCAAAGCTATTAAAACAAACACAACCATGAGTAACATTATTAAACTTTGGAAATTGTGTATGTACTAACAATAAAATCACTCATCCAAATATAGATCATCAGGAGAAACATTATTAGAGTTTCACTTTCACCGGATAAGTACTTTAAATGCATTTTAAAATGCATCTTACAACTTTCTACACAAAAACCAAACTCATGGTAAACACAACTTTTTTACAAGTTACATATAAGCCTAACTGTGCAATTTGTAAGCGTATCTTCCAGCAAACAATGTATAGCTCACGTGCATGCTAATTGGCTATTTTCAACCATTTAATACTAAACCATACAATGACAGCAACAAGTGTAACTTCCAGCATTACATATCACCAGCTTACATTAGTAAATTCAAAATTATGCAACAAATTTAGAATTATGCATGTGGCAACGTGCGGGTCATTTTTGGGAGTCGCCACCAATCGGTTTTCACTCAGGTCGATTGGACACCTAAAATATGGTCTGCGAGAGTTCGGGGGTTCGGGAGTACGGTTACGTTAAAACAACTTTGTTAAAACGCCCAAAAATTGGTACCTTAGTTGATTTCAATTTTATTTTGCTTTGCTTTAAAAAAATTTTAGTTAATTTTCAAATTGAAAATCTAACTGGATTAGTCAGATGTGGATTTTTAGTAATTAATTTGTATGAAATTTGATATTTCCGAACCATGGACTCTGCCGAGTCACCCGGACACGGAAGCTTTATTTCCGAACCATGGACTCTACCGAGTCACCTGGACACGGAATTTAATGAAATTTTATATAATTTAATCTATATAAAAAAATGGATTTTTATCTTTTTTATTTAATTTTTATTCAATTAAATTAAAAAAAAAGTTGATTCTTTCCAAACCGTGGATCCTGCCGAATCATTCGGATATGGAATTTAATTTAAAAAAAAATTATTATTAGTTAATTAATTAATAAATGGCCCACATAGACCGAAATTTTCTAAAATGTGATTTTTATTTTTAATATGTCAAATTAATTTTTAGATTAATTATTAAAAAGTCTATCTAATCTAATTATATAATTATACTTAATATTAATTCCTAAGCTGATAGATGCCTTTAATGAACTGAACAAACATAAAAGAAAATAAGTAAAACCAGTGACCGAAATACACAAAGCAGAAAATTTTCATGGCAAACAAACGATTTAGTAATTATTTAGGCTACAAATGACCCAAAAAAAATTTAGGGCCTAATTTATCACAAAGGTAATCTAGAGGATCCATTTTTGTCATTAATCCAAAAGTTAGGTAAATACCATCTCAAGTCATCTTCTTCGATTTGTTCTCTGTGGCCTTCAACCAGAGAAGCACCCTTTTCAATTCAAACAAATATCATGCTAATTTCAATCCAAAATCAAGGTTATATACAATCTCATGTGCAGATTTTAATAAAACTAACAATATCCAAGGAGGAGAGCACAAAAAATTAAACCAGGAAAATAGACGGATGCTGCCACTTTCTCCTCAATCCTGTAATTTTATTAAACCCACGTAAAATGAATTCTTGAAAATTGATCTTTGAAACACATCGTGTAGATTCAATCAAAATTACAAAGATTTTACGATAAAAAAAAAATAAAAAACAATAGACATCCTAACTTGTATTCCTATGTGAATTTATTAATTAAATTGATGCATGGCCAAATCATCAAATGAACAAAGAACAAAAAGAGAAAAAATAAAAAAAGTATTGTCAGTGACTGATTTATAAGATAAAATGAAATTAATGGCTTAACTGGATAAAATAAAAATAACTGAGGGGGTAATCAAGAATTATGTCAAAATTATGGACTTTCAAATCAGATCCGAAGCAACAACGGGTCGATTTGCGATCTGGGTTTCGTTATTTAATTTTAATTAATTTTTTTATTTTATTTCCTTTAAATAATTTCAGTTAATATCCAAACCATTGATTCTATCCGAACCACTTGGATATGAATTTTTTGTAATTTATTATCACCCTAAATTCATTCTAGAATTCCATTAAATCAACGCGGAATGAATTTTTTTTTTTTAGATGCATTGTGAAAATAAAGAAATTGAACTATCTCAAAAATTAAATAGATAAAAAGAATAAGTAAAGATTCCAGATTATATTCCTACATGGATTTTATGGCTAAATTTAATGAATGGCCAAAATAGACAGATAAACCAAAGAAAATAAAGAAAAAAAAAACAATAAAAGCTTGCTGTTAATGCTCAAACTGCAAAGAAAATAAAGTTAGTGACTTAGACGGATAAAATAGAAATAACTAAGGGCTAAATAAGAATTTTACCCAAAAATGAATTTGACTCGGTCAAAAAAAAAACGAAGAAAACGCGTCTGACGAGTTTCTTTTATCTTTCCTTCTTCGTCTTCTTCCTTCAGGCGCGACGAGGGGGGGCTACGTAGCTAGAGCGATGCGCGACGGCGGAGGAGCTGCTAGGCGCAACGATGCACGGACGGGAAGCTGGAGACGACACGGTGGCTGGCGGAAGCAGGAGGCGACGCAGTGATGGGAGGTCGGAGGAGCACGGAGCGCGAGCGTGGTATGGCAGAGCACGAGGCGTGGGCGCGGTGGTGGAGGGACGGCAGCGTCACGATGACGTCGAGGCTATGGACGGCGGGGGGAAGAGGTGACGGTGCTGCTCGACGGAGCAGGGCCGAGAGAACGGCAGCAGAGGAGCGCAGAGGGGAGGGGAGGAGCGAGAAGAGATTGAGCTTAGGAAGAATAGAAATCAGTCAGAGAGGTGATCCCCGGGAGAGAGAGAGATGATCCGCCAGAGCAAGCCCAGAGCCTCTCAGGGGGTAGAAGAGAGTAGGTGAGAGGCAAGAGAGAGGGAGAGAGAGATAGAAGGCTCCCCCCTTCGAGCAGAGAGGGAGGAGTAGAGCTTAAGTAGAAAGGGAAGAAGAATCGAGAAGGGATCAGGTGAGGCAGTTAAGCTCTTTTGTCTGGTGTGGAAAAAAACGCAAAAGGGGAAGGAGACTTTAATGCTAGCCAGGGAAGGCTCAGCGGGAGGAGGAGTTATCTCATTTTTTATTTTTTTATAACTAATTTAACTAAATTTTAATTTAATTAATTAGTCAGCTAATGAAGATTTCAGGATCTCAATAATAACATGCTCTTATGTTATTTACTTATGTATATGCCATATGCATATACGAAATTGGGTGTCAACAATGCACTATAAAGCATATAGGTTACAAATGTCATGATAAATCACACAACAAACATACCTACAAAACATATTGCCAAATCCTAGATTGGTAGATTGATTATCACCAATTGCTTCACTCCCTGAAAAAATTGTAAGAGTTTAAAACATTTCAATACAAGTTAAACTGTAGATCAATAAGCTTTATATGACTAAAAAATAGTTCAAACACTTACTTTGTTCCTTTTCTTCACACCGTGGAGGTTCCTAAGCCAATCCCTTTCACAAAGTAATATTTGAACGGTCTTAATTGAAAACGATGCATGATATGAATCAATCACTCGACTTCCTACATTAAGGATAGCCTCAAAAGCAATTGTAGTCACTAGGATTGCCAAAATATCACAAGCCATCTTCAACAAAACACGATATTTGGTTTGATTTCCTTTCCACCACTTCAACACGTTAAACGCATCATCTGACCCTTCCGCACATATATGACACCCATCTATAAAGTACATATCCAAATTAGTTTTTTAGGGCTACACTGTCTCCACTTGCTTCACATACTCTTTAAGTTCCCTAAAGCCTGAACCTGAACAAACAGAGGTCATAGAAAACTTAGAAAATCTAACTGCTAAACTTTCTTGATCATTCACCTTATGCATTTCTACATACTCATTGTAAATTTCTTGCAAAACAGTTTTCACCTTTTCAATATTAGATTGTGCCTCTGTTTGGGTGTATATCTTAGGAAAAAAAGTAGCCCACAGCCCTCATTTTCACTCTAGGGTCCAAAATGGCAGTAATAACAATTATCATGTTGCACTCTCCCCAATATTTGTCGAACTTCTTCTTCATCTGGGTAACCATACCCTTTACAAATGAATTCTCATCATTAGCCCGAGCATCTAGCAATTGTTTCACCTTATAGACTTCACAAAATGTTTGATGTTGGATAGTAACTTCTAGAGATGATGTTTATCACATTGGAGAACACTTCCAGGATTTCTAAAATAATCTCAACTTTGTCCCAATCCTCTTCAATTGGGCATGAACTGTAATGAGGTTCTTTTCTTTGGAATATTGGAAACACATCCTTGAACTTATAAGCACAAGTCAACATCTCGTATGTTGAATTCCAACGAGTCTTGCAATCAAGAATGAGCTTTTGAGTTGACAACTGTAACTGCTGAACAATTTCACAGAATGTCTTCAACTTGGCTTCACTATGATTGATCAAAGAAACAGATTCTCTCACATCTTGAATTGCAAATTTAATCTCTGATAACCCATCTTGAACAATATGATTCAAAATATGTGCACAATACCGTATATGAAACAATTTCTCTCCACACAACAACATTTTATTTGCTTTAAAAATTTCCTTCAAATTGTTGATGGTAGAATCATTTGCTGAAGCATTATTAATTGAAATGCTATAAACCTTGTTCTTGATACCCCACTCCTTTAAACACTTTTAAATAGTATCTAAAATAGTATCATACGTATATGGAGGAGGTATATGAACAAACTTCAACACCCACTTATTCAACCAACATTTAGAGTTGACAAAATGAACAGTGATGACCATATATCCAATTTTCTGACTTTTTTTATTTCCACAAGTCTGTTGTTAAGCTAATCTTTGAAATGTTCCTTAACATGGCCATCACTTTTTTTTTTTCATGCTCATATACCTTCATGCAATCAGTCTTTAAAGTACCATGGGCAATTCTTTCAAATTGAGGGATGACAACTTTCATCATGAAGTTAAACCCTTCCTCCTCCACAATTAAGAAAGGATGTTCATGCATTAACACCCAATGATAAACGGTTTCCCTCATCTTCATAGGATCATATTTTCCATCTACTATAGCCGGTGCAAGGGCTAGAAGGTTAGCACTAACAATTGTATCACTAGGTTGAAAGCTAAAGAGTTGTTGTTTCTTTATATGCAACTTCCTCTTAAGACAATCATTCATATGTCTGGCAAGATGGGAAGTTGTTCCATTCTTCTGGCAAGAGAAAGATGCACTACAGTAATTACATTTGACCGATGTCATTCCTTTTACATCTATAGTTTTTGTAAATGCTGCCTAAATTTTAGACCATGGAGCTCTACTCTTTTTTGCAAGTGCTCCACTAGGACCTTCACCGCCCTCTTCTTGTTCTTTATTTTCTGTTCTAGCTTTTCCTTCTTCCAATTCAGGAATATCTCCTACTTCATCCACCATAACTTGATCTTTGTCAATATTTGTATGGATAAGATCATCTTTCATCGTTGGATTAGGGTTTGACTCTTTAACAGAAGGAAAACTGACTAGTTGAGGAAGACATTGCTTACAAACAAAAGCTAGTGTCAACAGCAAGTCATTTAGAATATGCATGACTTAAGCACAAAACTAAAACTCTAGACAATCTACAAATCTGGGCACCCTATCATATTGGAATAATATTGGAATATACAAATGCACCAAATTATGTAGAAATAACACCCTATTATACTGGAATAGCATCCTATTATACTGAAACTAAAATGGCAAATTATGCATTTTATTTTTCTTTGTTATGAGTCATGGGTATTAGGCATTAATTGATTCTAGTTTGGTGTGGTTGCACATCTGTTTTCTCCTCATTTGGTGGTAGGTTATGTGCTTGATGCTTGTAAACCCTTGAAAGTATCACACTAATATTTTGAAGTTCTCAATCTTTTAGCACCCTATTCTTTATTCCAGTTCTGCATCATAAAGCTTGGGCTTAGATTTTGTTCCATAGGCCTTACATGTTATCATATTTCTTTTTTCTTTCTTGTTTTTTTTTTGTTCGCAAAAAGAAAGATTCAAATTGATGTAGAGCTTAAGTCTATGTATTCCACCTTATCTTTTTTTTTCCCCAAAATAAAATATATAAATTCAAGTACTATTAAAAATAGTAATTTGAAGGGGGCAAAAAAACAAGCTTATACTTTCAACCTAATCTTCATGATTTTATTTTGAGTACATATGAGTGAAGTAAAGAGGATTTAAACATTGCTCTTTGCCATATTAACGATGAACTATAATCGGCAAGACAAATTTTTTTGGTTGTTTAAACCACAGAAGCAAACAGGAGTATAGTTGTAAAGAAAGCTCAATTCTGCATCATAAAGCAAATGAAAGAGCAAGTACAAGAAAAACAACTGTGAAATTATATGAAAATATCATAATTTCAACACAAAATCATCATAATTTTAGAAGAAAAACACACCTACTAACCAAGAACAGTATAAATCAGATAAGAGCTGGGTTGTTGGGTGTGAATTTTCGGTGACTGCTGGTAGGGGCGACGCTCGTGCGACTAAGTCAGGGGAGGCTTGAAGGAGAGAAGGCTCAACGGCGTGACGATGACACAACTGAGGGAAGGCTCAACAGCACGATAGACGAATGATGGAGAGAAGGCTCGATAGCGCGACGACAGACAGTGTGATGGATGGACAATTGAGAGAAGGCTCGACGGCCTGACGACAGACGACGCGGGTCACGATTGCGGTACGGCTAGAAGGGGCGAGACGGTTACAGCCGGCAGACGCAGCAACCAATAGTGGGGCAGCAAGAAACGCGCAAGGCGGCATACGAGATTGAGGCAAAGGTGAGTCGCGAGGGTGAGGGTGGGTGACTGGTTGAGGCGAGATGTTGAACTTTGAGGCAGAAAGTAGGAATTAGGGAAAGAGCGTTTCGGATGGGTTAATTAGAATATTAGGATATATGTTATATTTTGTTAAATAAATTATATTATATAAATATTATACTAAGCTCGTTAAGCTCGATAAGAGTTTGAACCAAATATATTTAAGTTTGAGCTCGATTCGTTAAGGGTTTGAACCTAAAATGAAAAAATGAGAGTTCGAGTTCAGGCTCTAAACTTATTAAGCCCGATTTGAAAATGAAAAAAACGAGTCCAAGCTCAAATCATTCGATAAGACTTGATTCATTTTGCACCCATAATACTATAGCCTGCGGGCTAAATTACTCTTCCGACATTGTTAAAAGCACATAATACCTAGTAAATCACTTTTGTTCTTTGTGTATCTTTGTCGAATAGTCCTAGTTTCCATCCCTTCTCCTCTAAAATTCGCCTCTGATTGGAGGCTCCAGCCACGCCGCTTCCGCTGCCTCTCAAAGAGCCTCCAGGACGCTGGATTTCTTTTCGGATCTTTACTTGTTGTCAGATGAAATTAGATGAAATCCGGTCAACAGCAGGTGTGGTGAAGACGAGACTAAGGATGGATTTGAGAGGGGAGGGACGAGAGAATCAGCGATAAGGGAGGAGGAGTTGGTTTCTTGCTTACCATCGACGAGGAAGGAAGAGATGAAGGTGACGCAGGCGGTGAGGCATCTCTAATTAGTTTTAGGGTTTTTGGTTCAAATTACTTTTCTATCTTGATCCTTTTACCTTTTTACAAAAGGACCCCTCATGTTTTTCTAGACATATATGTGTATACAAGTGAAACATAATTTGTACAAAAAATGAAATTATAAGTTTATAAAATAATGTACGGACTACTTTGTATTGAATAACTATAGTTCTCATAATTTTATTTGTACATATTTGTATATTAAGTTCATACATATCTAATATCTATTTTCTACATATCACTATTGTATTACTATTAATTGATTTTTATCTAAATTTTCATTTAATTTAAAAAAAATATAAATCTCATATTTTTTTAATATATCTAAAATATATTTTTGATTTCATTTGTACATATGTGCGATATGTTTTGTATATATTTATCACTTACTTTATACTTAGAGTTTTATACATATTTTTTTCCCATATGTATATATCTCAAATTTTGACAAGAAATGAGATTTGACACGTTCATACTTTTTTTTTATGAGATATTGAACTCATAACATATATATGTTCTCGTTTGTACATATGTTACATATTATTTGTACATATATCTCACTTTCTTTATATATCAACTTTGTATATATTTAATATTTGATTTGTACATATCACAAGTTTGGAGGGAACACGAAATCTGATGTATTTACATTTATTTTATGTTATGAAGAGTAATATTGGAATGTAAATATATATGGACATAAAGGGTATGGCATGAGTTTGACTTAGCCTCTTCCATTGCTTTTGTTTCCTCCGCCTAAAATAAAAAATTAAATCTTCCAACAAAATTGTTTAAGGCCAAATAAACCATATTCTTATCTGATTTTATGTGTTAAAAAGACATTTTTACTTTAACCCGACATACGTATCCAAGCTTTGAGTAACTTGTAAAAAAAAATGTATGAAAGGGGGAATTTTACGAGCTTATTATGATCTAAGAAGCAACATTTTGTAGATGCCCAAATGGCCTAGCCAGTTCCTTGCTCTGCCTACTTTTGTGCAGCAGCACTTAGCTTCAGCAATGCAATATAAGCAACAAATCTGAAAGCTATGAGCATGGCAGATAACGCAGCTATAGCAAAAGCTTGCCCTTCCAGACCGACGGCTTTGATCCGTGGAAAGTCCCCAACCAAACAAGTCTCATTTGAACCACATGAGTAAGTATCATCAACTTTGTATTGTGAAGTGAGCAAAAGCTTGAAGGAGTAATATGTCAGGAACAGGTACTTGATCCAGGATATAAAAGCCGGTACGTGTTGAATGATAAAGCCACCAGATAAAGAAGATACAAGTGTGATGATCGATCCAAGGGTGATCGCAGCCTTCTCGTTCATAATCGATGCACCGATGGCAAAACCGAGGCCTTGAGCCACCAGAGAAGTATACAGAACAACAAATAACGTGTAGAAGAAGTTTCCTGCAGTCTGTTTGAATCCGGCGGTCCAGTAAGTTGTTGTGATGAAAATGGCAGGGTAAAGGAGTGCCAATGGGAGATCACTAGCAATCCTTGCCATGAAATAAGCCGATAGCTTATACATGCCGGAAGAACTTTCCTTGACAAGCATTTTTCTTTCTGCAGGGAAGGTGAAGATTGCTTGGAGAAAAGGGAAGAGTCCACCAAACTTGCTGTAGAAGAAAAGTAGGCCGATCTGCAAAAAACAGATTAAAAGAGAGCTGTTTTGTTAATTATGTGAATATGAAATAGTATAAGCAAGGAATTAAACCAGTTTTTACCTGATCTAAAAGGTCAGCAGCGCTTGAATTCCACCAAAGAAGGCTTGTAACCAAAGAAATGACCAAAACCTTCCCTAAAGTGAAGAGAGAAAAGAGTTCATGCCTTCTTTGTTTCAAGTCTCTCCTCAACAGGACAACAACCTGTTGCCACCAAGTTGTATTCATCTGGGCTGTTACCTTTTCTTCAAAGCTAGCACCTTTGTCGATGCACATATGCTGAAGCTCCAATCTTAAGTTGTCCTCAAGATTATTTGTGTAAGATGATAAAAGAATTTTTTTGATTGAATCATGGTCTTCCTCTCCATTTCCAAACGACATGCCTACAGACCAGCAAAGAAGGATACCAGATAATTTAGACAGTAGCATAGAGAAGTGTGTTTGCAAAAGCTAGATATCACTCACCACTGGCAATATCTACCAGGAAGTCCGAAGGATTCATGGCAACAGAAGGAGCAAAACCTATCTTGTTGAAGTAATCCATGGCATTTCTGGCCTTTCCAAAGTAAAGACTCCAACCTTCTGCCAACAACATCAACTTGTCAAAAACATAAAACACACTACTCGGTGGCTGGTGTATAGTCATCACAACTGTCCGACCGTTTTCAGCTAGCTCCCTCAGGATCATCACAATTCGCTTAGCGATGGTGGAGTCTAAGCCACCAGTAGGTTCATCGAGAAACAAGAGTCCCGGATTTATAAGCAGTTCTTGCCCTATACTTAGTCTCTTCCTCTCCCCACCAGATATGCCTTTAATGCAATGGCCTCCCACAACAGTGTTGCTACATTTAGTCAGACCCAACCTGCTTATTACTGATTCTGCCTGCATGATCTTCTCGTCTTTGGTGAAACTGTTTGGCAACCGAAGAAATGCAACACAGACTAATGTTTCATATACAGAAAGGTGGGGATAGAAGATGCTCTCTTGAGCAACAAATCCTATGTTTCGCTTGATTTCTGAAGAGAATGACCTGCCATTATAGGTTATCCTCCCACCAGTCTCACCAGTGGGCCTTCCTCCTAAAGCTGAGAGTAGAGTTGTTTTGCCACTACCGGAAGGACCAAGAATAGCCAATAATTCACCCGGTAACACTGCACCCGTCACACCCTTCACGATACATTTCTGTTTAGATTTCGCTGCCCTAGAAAAGAATCTTGCACCTGTTTTGATGTTAGTTTTGCAGACAACTCCTTCAAACTGCAGAATTATGACTTTTCTTAGATAAGAACAATAGCTTTTACTAACTCGCAATGATAAAAAAGAAAATGAACATAAAATATGGAAACCTTAAAGCCAAAAGTCCCATAAGATTTTTACAAGAAAAGAGAAAACAATCTAATTACCTTCAAAATGATATGTAGATTTTGTTTATTAAATATGTCTCTGGCTTTAGGTTCTGCTCTTTCCGTTTGGCTCTTAATCTGCTCCAACTGACTTTCTAGTATCATGTTAATTCAATACCAGTATCGTTTTTTTCTCTGGGCGTCAGATTTTTGTCAGAAGCAACTTCTCTTGCAATAAAAAGATGATAAGGAAACTTAGGACACCCATTCCTGATTTTTTTTTTTTTAAAGAAAAGGTCAGTGCCTGAAATTCAATTTATAAAAAGTCATGGAAGTTACAGAAACAAAGGACTTTCCACAGGCAATTTCTGTGACTATTATTGTTTGTTACCAGCTAACAATTGGGGGCACATGAATATGATGAACAGGTAGAGAGGAACCGTCTTAAATTGAGATTATTATGAAATTGAAATCCTTTGATCAGAAGTGTCTCAAGACTTCAACCATCTGCTGGGATCATAAACACAAAACTTGTGATGCCAGAGCAAGGAGCACGTAAGCAGTCACAGCGCCTGCAATTTTGGAACGACTTTTATAGTTAACAACGGTGAAGATCAGCGAATAAAGGTTAATAATCTTAATATTAGGAGATAGGAGTGGCTCGAACCCTTTGTTAACTAGCAATTTGGGCTCAGATCAATTTTCTCTTTGTGAAAGTGGGCTAAGATTGGTTGCCTTCGTGTTGGGCAAGTGAGTCTGGCCAGATTGGTTGGTCAAAACGGAGAAAGTGATCATCAACATCTGTCAAGTTGCACAATCTAGTCACCACATATGTTCATAGGCATGTCTCTTGTTACCTGCAATAATAATTTATTCCGAGCAACAACGGCATGAGTTGTTTTTTTTTTTCTTATGGACAAGACAATGGCATGAGTTAAAATACTACAATTCAGTTTACGATCTCCTCAATAATCATCTTAATTGACTGCACTGCAGCTTTAGCAGTTCTGAAGAGAC
The DNA here is from genome assembly GCA_005392925.1 of Aquilaria sinensis. Classification (NCBI taxonomy): domain Eukaryota; kingdom Viridiplantae; phylum Streptophyta; class Magnoliopsida; order Malvales; family Thymelaeaceae; genus Aquilaria; species Aquilaria sinensis. The sequence continues at coordinate 42,484 of SMDT01000134.1, forward strand.
GAACTATAACAAATGCAAATTTGTCTTCTTTAGTCCAAAATATTTTGGTCATTATAGTGTTTTTGCATTATTGTGCATTGGTTGTTGTACCTCACCAGCGTATTGTTCCAGCTCACTGTCCTGCCGCCTCTTTTCTTCCTTAAAAAAATTCATCCTTCCGCAGTTACGCAGTTAATCCTTTTAAGGGGCATCAATAACTAGAGCAATGTTACATGTACCTGTAGATTATTCTAAACGAGCACTAACCAGTATACATATTTTCTTATGAGTAGGGTTTAACATATGACAGTTTAAATCAAGTGAATCATGAATATAATTTTACTTCAATAAAAGCCTGTCACTTCATATATGTAGAAACATTTTTATAGAAATGTTTGTAACTCCAATATCATTCTTTTCTTATATTTCTGTGATAAATTTAATATGAAAGCTATATTTTGACCCATAATCACTTGCTTAATTAGATCTAACCTAACAACATTTTACTGCCTTTATTTTAAAAAATATATATTTTACCCTCAACTTCATGTGTATTGTCTGGCTTTAGCTTTTGAAACCATACATTACAACAGAATTCATTTGAAATGATTGACCTTTTGATAGCCAAATAGTGACCAAACTTAACTTTTGCATGATCGAAAAAGACAATGATCAAATGGTGGGCAAAAGCCTGTTTGCCAAGGGATGGTTACCATCTGATGACCGAATTAAAAACCAAAGTAAATAGTCAATAAGGGTGACCACTAGGAATGGTCACTAGCCCACAACTATCAGGCAACCGAATCCAAATTGAAATTTAAAAAGAAAATTATTTTAGTTCAAAATTTAAATTCAAATCCAAAATTTAAATTTACTCATTAATTCAAATATATTGAAATTTATTTTGTGTTTTTACAGGTCGTTCTACTCTTTTTCCGTTGATAGCGGTAATGCCGGCTAGTGGAGCCGCTACCATCAAGAAAGGCTATCAACTCCCCTTACCTTGCAAACCACTTCGTTCAAAGGACCATACCCCAGAAAACCAATCTAAACCAAAATACATAAAAGAAACAGTTAGAATATTAAACTTTAACACAAGATCAATAAAAATTAAGAAGAATTTGAAGGTAATTCTTTAGGAAAAGTAAACGAAGAGGAAAATCAGAGTCAAACCATGTAATTACTTGCTCGAGGTTCACTGTGGACAACAACATAAATCACTCTAGTGAGCCATCGCCAATAGAGCCCCTACCACTAGGGGAAGGCATCAACTCTTCTCCAGCTCATGAGCAACTTCCTCCAAAGAATCATACCCAGAAAGTTAACCTAAAACCTAAAAGCACAAGAGAAACACTTACGACATTAAATTTTAACTCAAGATCTAGCAAAATCTACACAAAACTTGAAAATAATTCTTTAAGAAAAGTTTGAAAAATAAAAAAAGAAAGTTAGAATCAACCCATGTAAATACCTCCTAAAGAGGCATTGTGGATGGTAACTAAAAATTGCTCTAAGGTGGCAATAGCAGCAGATGTTGTTTTGGAGTTTGGAGGAGAGGCGGAGAAAAAGAGAAGTCTACTAGCTAGCACACATATGCAAGTGAGAAGGAAAGGAAGATAAAGAAAATTAATATTTTTATACAATTTAACCCTTGGTCCCCTAACTTGTTTTCATATTACAAATTTACTTGATTCTCTGTAGTGCCTATCAAATTAGTTCTCATAGCTCTAAAATATTTTTTTAACTCAAAAAATTTACAATTAAGTCACTATCTAGTTTTTCGTTTAAGGTGACTATCTAGCAACCAAAGTGTGAGGCTCTAAAAAACAGTAGTGACCATTTTAGTGACCAATTATAGACGATTGCCAAAAATCTCGAGAATCTTTTTTGCCACCATCTTGTTGACTACCAAGAAAAAGGTGGCTTTCACCATTCAGCAGTTGTTATTTTAAAGTGTTGTTGTAGTGATAATTTAAACTATATGATAGTAATCTTTCAGTAATATTAACCTTTCTAATAATATTCTTTTAATAGCTGTTAACTATAAAAAAATATTAAACAAATTAAAATTACTAAAATGTAATTATTAGAGATTTTAAATTAAAGTTTAAAAATTGTTATCAGATATTGTAAAACAAATAGACAATAATGAGACAGAATAAATTAAAGTTTGAAAAAACCACAAAAAGTTTTATAATATTTTTTTGTATATGAAGAGGGTAAATGTCTCCTTTTGCGTGTAAAGGTGTTCAGTGGACCGGGCCGACCTGGCCCAACTTGGGCCCTGCTTGGGGTCAAACCCAGTCCAGCTTGATTAAGGCCCTGCTCGACCCAACCCAGGGAAAGACACAAGAGAGTTGGGCAAGTTAAGGGGCTGGGGGAAGAAGAGGTCTTAAGTGCGCCTGACTTGGCCCATCTAGGCAAGGTGGGCCAGCTGATTAGTTTGAACATTTATTCTTCAATTCATTCAAAAAATGGCCAAATTGCACTTTAAGACCCTCCACAGGCTCTAGCTTACTTTTTAACCTTAAATTACCATTTTATCCACTCCAACAACTAGTAAGAACTAGTTTTTGAGGCCCTTTTTGTCCATAAAAATGACATCTCCTATAAATAGAAAGTACACTCTTTTTTTTTTAAGTATTGTTTGATTTTTTTAATTAATAAATTTAGTCTAGTTGTGGTGTTCCCTTTTTTTTATAAGAAATGATAATGTAAAACTAATTAAATAAATTTTATTTTTTTTTAAAAAAAGCATTGCCCAGGTCTAGTCCTGTAACTAGCCCGGCCCAACCTGCCTTTATTAAGCCCAGGCCTTACCAACATCTTTTTGGTACTTCTAACCCTATTATTGTTTACACTAATCGTAATATTTTCTTAAATGGTCATAAGGTTTCCTTTTTCTTAGAAGCTGTTTGGAGAAAGATGTTACTAATTCATAAATCTTGGATGCTGTGAAGTTAGTTCATGTAGCTAAAGCCCCTAGCCCAAATGGATTTTCTACAACCTTATTTCAATATAACTAAGAGGTAATTAAAGAAGATATTACTTCTGCTATTATGGAGTTCTTCTCTTCAGGTGTGATTCCCATTGCCCTTTTAGCCACTGTTATTCATTTGATGCCTAAATAGTCTCATGATTCTTTAGCATCTAAGTTTAGATCTATCTCTTATTGCATCGTGCTTTATAAGTTTATTTCTAAGATTTTGTCTAATAAATTCAAGGAAGTGTTGCCTGATATCATTAATCCTAGTTAGGGGGCCTTTATTAATCACAAGTTAGTTGTTGATAATATTATGACTTGCCAAGAATTAATAAAAGATTAGAGTAAGCAAAATATTATGTAGTGACCCTATCCCGAATGACGCCCTTATAAGAAAACTATGGAATCGGAGTTTAGCACTAGTTATAGTTAGTTAGTTAATTACTTGTTTCATTTTAAAACCTTTCATATATCTAATTATTAACCTACAATACACTATACATGCACTTGCTTCAACATGAATTTTACTTTATGAAAATAACATAACTAAAACACAAGTCAAAGCATAAAAACACGGTGAATTTAACTATAAGTAATAAACATACACCTGCATCATTACATAGGTAAAGAATATGCACATGCCCAAAAGTAACTAAAATACTACTCGACTTAGAGGCATTGAAAGCTAACTAGTATACATACATATACTGAAAACAACAACTGAGATCCACGGTCAACTATGTTCTTCTTTGTGCCACTAGCCTGAACAAGGTTGCAAGACAACTATAGTTAGCACAAACAACTTAACTAGTAAAACTAGAATTAACAAATGATTCAATACATGAACAACACTAGCTTAATACCCCTCTATGGTCACAGGCTCTTTACAGATGAAATCTGCACAACAACATTAAAGGGATTAAGAATCTAAGGATTCCCAGTAAGGGATTCAGGTACCCATAAAAAAGCAATAAAACTTGCAAAGAAAAACCCTAAGGACACTCATATATATATGGGGGCTAACATATGCGCACATACTCGAGTCCCTTAGGGCCTTACCTCTTCTTAGTTCTAGCATGGACGCCACCTTGTGCCTAGTGAGTTCTGGCCTCCAACTCGCTCATAGCAAGCCTTGGCTTGCTGACATCCTAGTGAAGTAAGCTCACCAAATATCCTTCTTTTTGTTGTTGTACAGGTGAACATGGTTAGATACGGAGCTCACTAGGTGTGCTAGGCTTCCTTATAATGCCTCGAGCTATTGGCTTGCATAGCCCACTATGGTACTAAGCCCATACTAGGCATACTAGGCTCTCACTTAATGCCTTAAGCAACCAAGCTCATCTAGGCCACTAACGTACTAACCTCGCCTATACTTGGTATACTAGGCCTCCATGTAGTACCTTGAGCTATAAGGCTCACCTTGGTCACTAGTATACTAAGCCCTCACAATGAACCTACCTAAAGTACACTAGGCCTTTACTTACACCTCAAGTCATAACTTGCCTAGGCTACAAGTGCATTAAGCTTTCACTTTAGGTGCTCTACTATCCATCATTCCTTGGTTCACTTTATCTATGTTGAGAAACTAGCTTACTAGGTTCTAAGGAATTTTTTTTAGTATGCTGGGATCCTACATTGGTACATTAGGCTGAAGGCCTTAAACCAGGCTACCAATGTTATTAAATCTTTCACTCATACTAATGACATCCTATTATAGTCATAGTAGTTCATCAAGACTAGTCACCCAATCATACTTGTGTTCTCTTGTCATAATGCCCTTACTTCCAAGTGAAGTTACATCTAACTTAGGTTGATTCAGACTTAGGTCAAAGTATGAAATTTGTAGATTTTTCTCTTACCTTCGCATAGGTTCTTAAATTGCTTCAATTAGACACCTGAGTGAAAAGTTATGGAAAAAATACTACAACATATCAATGTTAGCGAGCCTTGGCGACGCAACGCCAAAGGCAATACCTCTTGGGTTCCAGTTATGCCCAACTACTGCAAACTTGCTTCCTACCTTATCGAGAGGTTTCCAATGGCCTCCCAAGGCCCTAGGGACGTTGTTTTTAGCTCCAAACATCTACATATGCCTATAATGAACATTTTGATGTCGTTCAAACTAGACTTTAGGCGCTCAATCATAGTATACTAAGCCTTGAAACTAGCCATCCCACCATAAAAAATCCACACAACAATTAATGCAATTCTTACAATCCACATGAAATCACAAATAAGCAAATTAAGAATTGCATTAATAAAGTGTATAAACTAAATTTCTTACCTCAATTGAAGAGAACAAGTAACAAGTAAGCATCAAGCATAACCAAGCAAATTTGGCTCCTTTAAGGGTGTTCCTATGATTTCAACAAAATTCATCGCAAATGGCGCCAATTGAAGCTTAATCAAACTAGACCCAAGCTTATACTACTTTAAGAAACCAAGAACAACTAAGAATTAACTAGGAAAAAAACGTACCTAAGCTCCTCCAAGCATGGAAAATGCCATCTAAGAGCTTTCACACCAAAACTATGAAAAACCAAGTTCTTTCTTGCATCGGTACCTCATGAGACTTTGATTTCCACCAAGAATTGATATTTTTGTGAAGATTTAGCCATAGAATTAAAGAGGAAATGGAGAGCTATGGGTTTTCAAAGTTAGGGATGATGAATAATGAAGTCCAAAATGCCCCAAATTGGCTTCAAAAGCCATTTTCTCACTTTAGCCCTTCCATTTTTTTAATTTTGCTAAAAAGACCCTATACTCAAATATTGCCACAAAAGTTAGGCAATTTTGTCCTATACTTTGGTCACTTGTCACTAAGGTCCAAAAGAACAATTTATAAGCTTGAAAACCAAACTTATCTCCTCAAGGTATAAAATGGTCATTTTGCCCTTGGTGACACTTAGGTGCCATAATGACTTAGGAATCATCTAACCATTTCTAAACACTTACTTGTCTTGTTAATTCAAATCAATTAAGGTATTAACCTAATAATTTTGACTTAGATAAAAGTCTTACCCGGTCATTGTGGGCCCATTATTTAAAGGGTCGTAACATATGAAGCCTCGGATGTGTTTAAAGATTGATCTTAGAAAGGCTTATGATATGCTTAATTAGGATTTCATGGAGAAGTCTATGTTGTTGTTAGATTTCCCTAAGAATTAGGTTAAGTGGATTATGAATTGTGTAAGATCAGCTCATTTTTCTATTATCTTGAATGGTTCTTTATGTGGCTTCTTTAAAGGAAAAAAAAAAATAAGGCAAATAGACCTTATTTCTCATTTATTGTTTGTTATTACTATGGAATATTTGTCTAGAGCCTTGGGAAAAATGTATGATGAAGGCTACATTAAGTATCATCCTAAATGTAAAAGGGTCCATCTTTGCCATCTCATGTTTGCTGATGATGTGATGATTTTTGCTTATGGTGATATTAGTTCTACTTAAGCTATAAAATAGTGTTTTGATGTGTTTTTTTTTAGGCTTTTGGTCTTGTTATTAATTATGAGAAAAACTAGATTATTTTTTGTGGTGTTGATGTAGATACTAAGAATGAAATCCTTTCTATCTTGCATATGTCTAAAGGTAATCTTTCTATTAAATATCTAGGTGTTCTTTTGGTTGATAGAAGTTTGCAGATTTCTCACTATAAGCCCCTTGAAAAGAGAATTTTGTGAAACCTTAATAGCTGGGCAAATAAGTACCTTTCTTATGCTGGAAGATTGCAACTTATTAGGTCTATTATTTTGTTTTTTCCTGTGTTCAGGCCTACTTGTCTACAATTTCCCTTATCTTTAAAATTGTTCTAAGTCACATTGAGCAGAAGCATAGGGGTTATCTTTGGTCTGGGTCTATCTCCAACCATAGATACCCTGTTGCTTAGAAGTTTGTGTGTGTTCCTAGAGATTAAGGTGGGCTGGGTATCTTTAATCTCTTTGCTTAGGATGATGCTACTAATGGTAAGAAGTTTTGGAGACTCTTGAATGATAATGACAGTCTCTAGGTAAAACGGATGCATGAGAACTATATTAGGAATCAAAATTTATGGTTGATGAGACCTGAAAATTATTCTTCTATTTGCTAGAAACACATTTTAGGATCTAGGCAGTTATTTGTTGACTGCATTCATGGCCAAATGTGGGATTGTGTTAAAAAAGAGAAGTTTGTGATGAAATTAACCTATTGCAAGTGGTTGAAAATTTTGATAGGATGAGTTGGTGTAAGTTGGTTTAGCTAACTGTGCCAAAATATTTTGTCATTTGCTAGTTTGCAATGAAGGATAGACTCCTTATTTTTTATCATCCAAAGTTTTATGTGAACCTAACTTTTCACCATTGTCCTCTGTGTTTGATTATGCCTGAAACTCGAGACCAGTTATTCTTTAAATATGCTTATTTTGTGCCGGTTTGGAAGGGGTTATGTGCAAGTTGAAAATGTGGGATGCCCCTATGCAATGGGATCGTATCTATTCTTGGTTATGTAGAGTGGTTAAGGGCAATGGGATAAAAGCCAAAATGAGAAGAGCTTACTTTGCTGGTGTTGTTTACTTTATATGGCAAGAGAGGAACCGAAAAGTGCATCATAAAGATAGGAGTAGCTCAAATGAGCTTATTCAGATTATTATAGATTCGGTATAGCATAGATGTGGTTATCTTGTTTCTAATATCTTTGTGTAGGTTTTATTACCCGATTATGCTGTAAAGCATAGGCTTTAGGCTTTTTGTTTTTGTTTTTGTTTTTTTTTTTTTTTAATCAAGTTTTGTCATTTTCTAAATGTAGGCCCCTGATCCTGTATGTAAGTACCGTTGAGTTATTTTGGTGGAATAAAATCTGTACTTGCTATGGTGTTTCTTAAAAAAAAATTAAGGTTGTTTTGATTTTGACTTTATAAAATTAAATTTGATTTAATTTTTTTTCGTGTTAGCTGTTATTGACTTTTCTTTATGCAAAAAAAATTAACAATTGAGAATGACACAATCATATTCAATACTTGCATAAACATATGTATTTAGGTGTCTTTTTGAAGACCCAAGTCAATGACAAAGACAAGCAGACTTTGAAGCCACAACTTTGAAATATGACTATGAACTGCTCTCCTTAACATAATGGTCTGATCGTCCCATATTCTGTAACAAATCTTCCTCCTCAATAGAGAGGATAGTTTGTTGCGAACAAAAGATACACTGGTACCAGATAACTGTAAAACAAAGTAAACAAGGGATAAATAGTCCATTAATGTAGTTAATGGAGAGAATATTCTAGTTACTAATAGAATATTCCATGAAGGGATCATTTTTGCTAAATGACAGATATGTCATTAATCTTTATGCTCTAACCCAATTAATTCACTAAATAATTTTTTGTATCAAATCAATCACCTTCCTCAACTAATGATTTTCTAACACCGGCTTGAGAGACATAATCCCTTCAAGCCTGGACTTATTTTACATCTTTCTAGCAGAAAAAGTTACCCTGGTTTTCCATATAGAAGCCTCATATTGCGCACCGGCCGGGTGTGCATGGGGATACGACACTACTGTGGCCGCCCCCTAACACACCTTGTCTGGACACATTTCTCCTTAAATTGCTAGAAAACCTAATCGCTAAAGGCTGCCTCTGCTTCCATTTTTTTGATTTGGAATATCTCTGGCCATGAATCCATGGTGATCGATGAAGAAGATGTGGACGCCAACGCCTCGATGCTTAATTAATTTCTAAAGGCTTCCTCTCCTTCCCTAGCTATAGGAGATGATGAAAGATCAGAGCTTGGAGAGAATAACAAGAGAGGAAGCAGGGATATTTCAGGACAATGCATGGTTTAATTGTGCGAAAAAAAAATCAGAACATTAATTAGACATGAGAGCTAGCAAACATCAATGGCTTATTTATTATTTTACAAGTGATGAATTTTCATCGAGTGAAAATATTATTAGTGACATATATGTGAGTAAAAAAACTATAGCGACAAATTTGCTCAAGGGGAAGTATTAGTAGTAAATTTGCCTCTTTTAAATAATAAGTGGAGTTGATAGGTTAAGATATCTGTCTTTTTTTTTTTTTTTTTTGTGAAAGCACTTAAAAGATGATATGGAAGAGAAAATTAATTGAATTAAATTTTTATTCTATTGCGTACGGAAAAAATTACAAATTAACACTTATTGAACGATATCATCGTATCATTAGGATCAGTGGTAAGAATTAATGCAACTAAGTAACTATCCCAAGTGCCACAGGAAGTAAAAGTTTTGTGTTTCTTCCTATTTACAAGTGAATGAAAAATCTACAAATATTTTTATATATTGAAAAAACTAATAATAATAATAGTAATAATAACAAACAAATGAATTATCGCCTAATTAGTCGTTAATTATCTTCATCTGTTGCATTCTGCTTGGTTCTCCATTAAATGCTTCAATAATCCCTTCGGATCGATCTCCAATCGTGTAAAGCCTCTCCATCCACTTCAATTAGATTCCTCATCACAGCATCCGTGGCCGATGTCATGAGCTCCGACCAATCTCTACAGGAACAACAGGAAGAAATTCAAACAAATCATCATTAATGATTTAATTGGACAATATTGATTATTGGATGAAATAATATGATCAATTAATCATCAAAAGTTGAAAGGTAGATACATCAGTTATTACTAGTATTATTAGTTTCGACGGCGAGAGATAAATTTTCTAAATTAGAATTATATATTTATCCCTATCTGAGATTAATTAGCTCATTTTAAAAGATGTATGCATCCTAATTTTTAGATTAATACATGATTAAAGTATTTTCTCAAAAGCATACATTTGCACTTCTTGGCTTGGGACATGAAGCAGCCTACTTTAGTTGTAAATGTAAGGTTTTGTGTTTGATAAAACAAAATAATAATAATAATAATAATAATAATAATAATAATAATAATAATAATAATAATAATAATAACTTTTTCTTTGAACGAGACATGAATCTAGTGTGCAACACTGGACTTGAAAAAGAGGACGTGAAGATTTCAAACACGGCACGACCGAGAACTTACCCTCTGAGGGTGTCGAAGGTAAGTCCAACGGTGTACTTGGCCTCCTCAAGAGCCCGTTGGAAGCGCTCAAGCTCGTCTTTCGGGCAACGTCCGTCGTCCCGAACCCGGAGCTGGGAAGGTTTAACGTTGCAGAAGATGGGAATGACCCTCTTCTTGGACTCCATAATGCGAGCCAGCTCGTGGAGGCAGAAGTAGGACTCGCAATATCTTGGAGAGAAGACTGCGATCCCCACCTTGCATTCCCCGATGGCCCGTTCAATGTTGTCGAAAAGGCGGTCACCCGGCTTCATGTTCTTGCTGTCCAGGAAGGGGTTGAGGCCGAGCTGCTGGAGGTGGTCGTAGAGCAAGCCGGAGATGGTCCGTTTAGTGTCAATGCCCCGGTGGTTGATGAAAACGTCGCAGGGACCGTGTCGTTTGGAGGAATTAAGGGTTTGGGTTCGAGCCGAGTGTAGGAGAGGCAATAATAATTTGCTGTACAAATGCATACTAGATCCTTGCATGGCTCCTCGAAGAAGCTACCAACCAATCAACCCAGAAATTAACGATGATTTTCTCTTACAATAAAGATCAAAACACAGAAAGCGGGTTGGTGAGATTTTGGAGTGATGAAGACGGAATGTTATACGCGGTATTTATTTTGATTTCTGAAATCAGGAATTGGACGTGACCGGAAAGTGCATGGCATGTGTATTGACACATTCGTGACTGACGAGGCGAGTTAATTGCTAGTTAAATAGAGGCGGAGAATTTACAGCTTTCAAAAAGTTGACTGTTTTTGGTATAATCCTTCAAACACGTATAATAGTGGGATTTTTCGTTTGCCTTATTTTTGTTTTTAATTTGTTTTCTTTCGGAACATGATCAAATCGGGTGACATGCATGTAAGTAGAGCGACTAGTTTTGAAGAACTTTTGCTGTTGGGGGTCTTATAATTTGAGGTAAAGACGACAAAAGTTGCTTACCATTTTCAGAACATTCGAGTCGAATAGAATCGTTCAACTTCCGTATGTACTTCTATTTCCGTGTGGTCCGACTCCGAAGCTCGCCTGTTGTTTAATTTAATTCGGCTATATTATATTTATATAGGCTCTGTTCACACGTTTGTATGTCGTTGTGCGCGTGATATGTGCTTGCCAATTTCATTTAAGAGGATGTGCCAATGATGAATTTCAGTATTGTGTACTTTGATAGTGTCACTGTACGGTTTTATCCCCAGAAAAAGGCACATCAAATGAGAGAGAAAGAGAGAGAGTTGGGGTATATAAAGCTTTTTTAAGTCCCTCACTTTCATCTCCCGTGGGGTAGCCAAAAGTATCATTAACTATCATTTTCTTTCTGTTTTCCTATTTTTTCTATTTTTTTAGTTTTGAAAAGAAATGGCTGCTAACTATGGTCAACCCTATCAATCAACAGGCCTCTTCGATAAAATACCGTTAGTTAGTTATAACTACATGTAATCAATATGCATAATAAGTTGTCAGGTTGGTTCTTTAATTTGTAGAAGCCACCGAATATCTGTCGCTAAAACTTTGTTCTCTTAAGTGACCGGAAGTCACTTTTCAGTTGTTTTGTTTTTCAAAAGCCTTGAATATTTGCGACTGAAAAGCGTTCAACAACTTTATGTTCACTTTTTCACTCGCTTTTTAATTTTTTTAGCAAACAATAATATGAATAAATTAAAATTAAAATACAAAAAAAATCAAATGGAGTAAAAGTTTTGGGCTGGCGGGAGTGTATTCTTCTAAAAAAATTAATGAAAACAAACAAACAAACAAAAAGAAAGAAAGAAATAAGAAACATAATGAAACAACCCTTAACATTTGTTTTTGTCTAGACCATTGATAACCGTCTTTGACTAAATATCTCTTTGCGCACTATAATTGCAGTCATTGTAGAAATAATAAAGAGCGGTCCATTTTATGAACCATTCTATAACAATTAGAAACCTACCACACACACATAGAGATATCTCTGTGTGTGTGTATGTATGTATGTATTTGATCTTTTGATCTTGAAGGCTTATTGTAGATTTAAACTTGCTGGTATATATATTTGCATGTACAAGTGAGGAAGGGAGTAGGGTGGAAATGGGCTGAAACCATTTGAGTTGAGAAAAGAGTTTGATACCCTCGTAACCGTGTTGGAGGTTAATGGCACTAGACATGCAAATTTATCAAGTCTTGTCGAACCTAAGGAATTATCAATTTTTATGAAAAATATGTTTTATATACAGTTCAACTTCTGGATGTTATACCTTTTTGTATTATTGTTAGAATCATTATTATAATACGTGAATTCTATGCTCTATAGGAGCTACCTAGGCTTTGCCCTATGCTGTGTGCCGTGGCCTAAAATAATGATATTTTGAAGGGTATCCAAGCATTTAAAGTTTATGCCACTTTCAGCTATCCTCATGTTGCAAGGTGACTATTATATTGGAAGAATTACAATTGCATTAGTTAGATCATACTTACATATAACTCCCTAAAACTTGACAAGTTACAATTGTCTAGCCTAACAAGCTTTTAAGCTGAGCTCAAGCCAAAACTTTGCTAATGTTATTTTATCAAGGCTCAAATCCAAGAATCTTTATTTTTTTTTATAGGCAATGAAAAATCAAATAAGAGATATTTGAAAAATCAAATAACTCCCTATAAGATGATGAAGTAACACCCCCAAACCCAAACAACTCAATGTTGCGGAACAGAAAAGCTTAACCCATAAAAAAGAAAGCCACCCCAAGAAGAAAAAATATGTACAAAACCTTAGCTCAAAACAAAAGCCTATGCCTAGAACCATAGCCCAAAATTTTTGAAGATAGCTCTATCTTGGAGGAAAATAAAACACCGATAGATTCTTTTTCATCAGCAACAATTTCTCCTAAGACAAAGGAACATCCCTCACTTTATGCACTATAATCTTCTTATCAAAACCCCTTTCCTGTTGCTGCAATTTATGCTACTCTCCAATCTTTTAGCTCCTCATTTACTACTCCTTTTCTTTTCACAACTTGTTTACTCTACAATGAACCCTTCAACATCTCTCTTGCCCTATCTACTTCCTTAGCAAATTTTATAGCTAGATTTTCAAACTCCTCAAAAGTGGATCTTGCTAGTTTGCACACCCTTTTTGAGAATCTATCAACCCAAGGGGATGGACTTGACTGCAAATAAAGCTCGACGATACCATCACACATAACATCAACTGGATTTACACATAAGGGATTCACCACATTTCCAAGTTCAAAACCTTGATCTTGACTCAATTTCACAAACATTGAACCAGAATTTGAAATGGGTATTATTGCCAAATGATTTTTATCAATATGGAATTAAAACCATAAATTGTTTTTATATAAATAGGCCTCTATTATATGTATATTACAAGTAAGAAATACAATTTTATCTCTACAACTATCATGGTATCAGAACCATTGGTCCATTGTCATGGTTTCTCTATATTAAATTTTGATTCCGCTACATTCATAACTTTCATTAGCCATGGTTGCTTCAGATTCTCAAATTATTTGTCTCAATCTCTGATTTTTATTCTGGTTTTTGTTGTTTCATCTAATCTATGAATTCAACTATTGTCGCTTCATCAAACCACACTATAAGATGGATGCAAGATAATGACTAACACTTCAGTTGCTATATAGTCCAAACTGACTGCTCCGTGACTGCAAAAGACAGTTGGATTTTTTCAAATTACAAATGAACCCCAAGTAAATATCGATTGTAAAGAGCGATTGATAATATTAGTCAAAATTTAGTTGAGAATTTGCGACTGATTCTTTCAATCACTATAGTAGTAACCGCCTTTTCAGTCACAATTCAATTGATGAATTAGGAGTTTTTCCTTGTAAAATATTACATTATTATTTAATATAATTTTTATTTAATTAATATTATTTAATTTAATTATATATTTATTTTTTATTTAATTGATAGTTTTAATTTTTAATAATCAAATAATCAAATAATAAAATTTAAATTTAAATAAAATACATTTATATTAATATAAATGTCAATATACATACCAAAACATAAAATTCAAAAGGTCACAAAATTCAAAAATCAAATTTGGAGAAGAATTTAAAACTTTGAAAACTAAGATTTAGAGGAGGCCGAGGCGAACGGTGGCGAGGCCAAGGAGGCGATGGCGAGGAGGCTAAGGAGATGAGGTGGATGAGCGATGAGAGAAACGACAAGAAATGGGGACACGGACGACTAGGTGAGGCGAGAAATGGGCAACGAAAATGGACTTGGAAAACAGCAATGCAAACAGAGATAAGAGATAAGAGTGAGAGCGTTAAGAGAAATGAAAGACGAAGATGAGAGTGAGAAGCAGATGAGAGATGAGAATGAAATGGGTGTATATAAAGGTATATATAGTTAGGGCTAGGTTGGGTTTAGGTTAGGTTGTATGATGTATGGGCTTTTAATATAAGATATGTAAATAATAATAATAATAATAATAATAATAATAATAATAATAATAATAATAATAATAAAATTATTATTATTATTATTATTATTATTATTATTATTATTATTATTATTATTATTATTATTATTATTATTATTATTATGTACAACCTTCGTCTCACAAAGCTTGTCTTCTTTACTATTCATAGCAATTAATTTATGATTTTCTTTCTTTCAAAATTTCATATACAAATATAAACTTTTTATATAAAAATAACACCTTAAATACTCTAGTTTATAAATATATTTTTTAAAAAAACTTTACAATACAAATTAATATGAGCATATTTAAATTACACTTTAGTAAAAAAAAGGTAAAATGGTCAACCTTTGTGAAATGGATGAAGTGTATATCTATGTATGTATGTGTCTATATATATATATATATATGATACATACAATACATTATACTATAAATGATACATACATTTTGATATATGACACTTTATATCCTTAAAAACAAACCCTAAACCCTAATTAAACCCTAAACCTTAATTCTATACCTCTAAACCCTAAATCTCAAACCTTAAACCTAACTAGCGTTAACCCTAAACCCTAATTAAACTCTAAGCCCTAAAACCCTAAACCGTAATTTTATATCTGTAAACCCTAAACCTAACTCTAAACCTTAAATACAAATCTCAAACCCTAAATTTCAATACCCTAATACTTAATTATACCCTTCAATCCTTAAAAACCCTAAATACTAATTTTATATCCTTAAACCTACAAAAATTCCCAATTCCTAAACCATAAAAGCTCCAAATTAACCATAAATAACCTTAAAACAAATCCCAAAATCCTAATATTGAATTAATTCATTATCCTAACCCTATCTAGCTAATTCCATATCCCTAAACTCTAATTTCAAACCCTAAACCCTAAATAAAAATATCAAACCCTAAATTTGTATCCAATACTCTTAACCCCTTAAAAATCCTAAATTTTAACTCTATATCACTAAACCTCAAAAGAATCTCAAGCTCTAAACCCTAAAAACAATCATAATACATATATCCCTAAACTCTAACAAAACTTCAAACCCTAAAAAACCATAAACTCTTAAATCAACTTAGCCACTGAAAAGGTGACTACAATCAAATTGGACACCTAAAAAATCGACTGAAAAGCGACTGCAGTCAAATCTAAAAAAATGTACCGATTGAAAGGTGACTACAAAGTGGATGACTAAAACATTCAGTCGCGCAACAATCTCAACAAAAAGAACACCTTTTTTATTCTAATTAATTAACGACTATCATGTCTAGCAACTGACCACTACTAAAAAAACCGTTTTTTCCAACTGCCCATTTTCCAACGGTCAATACATTGGAAATTTCCAACGCGCTAAGTCGTTGGAGACCAAACAAATTTTTTTCCAACTGCCTAGCTGTTGGAAATATTAGGTCAAAAAAATGTTAGCTAAAGATACGCAATTTCCACCGGCCTAAGCCGTTGGAAAAATGTGCCTGTTTTGTGTAAACGTTTTCCAACGGTGTTAGCCATTGGAAAATTTTCAACTGCCTTGGTCGTTGGAAAAGTAGTAGTTGTAGCAACGTGAAATTTAATGGAGTCGCCATCAATCTGTTTATCTAGGTCGATTAGATATCTGAAATGGTCTACGAGAGATTCTAAGATCGTGAGTCGGTTACGCTAAAATAACTCTATTAAAGCGCCTGGAGATCGGTACCATGGGTTCAATTTTTTATCTTTTTCTAACTATTAATTTCTTGAACTAATCTTCGGTTGAGTATAATAATTTTAATGAATTTTGATTTAATTTAATTCCAAACCATGAATCTTGTCAGATCAGCTGGATATGGAATTTGAAATCTTTGATACTTGATTTTTAATAAAAATTTTAATAATAAGTTTGATGATTCCGAACCGTAGATTCTATCGAACCACTCGGATACGGAATTTAATAAAAATTTAATTTTTATTTATTATTTAATATTTTCCAAAATCACGGATCCTATCGGATCACTTGGATATGGAATTTAATGAATTTTAATCTTTAAATTTATTAATTATTTTTAATTAATTTAAAAGAATATTTTCCAAAATCACGGATCCTATCGGATCACTTGGATATGGAATTTAATTTTTAAATTTATTAATTATTTTTAATTAATCCATCATAAATTCTGGTGAATTATTTGGATATAGATTTTTAATGAACTTAATCTTTGTTCATTTTTTTATTAAAAATATACTTTCCAAATCACGGATCCTATCGGACCACTTCGATATGGAAATTTAATGAAAAATTTAATTTTTAAATTTATTATTTTCCAAACCATGGATCCTATCGGACCACTTGGATATGGAAATTTAATGAAAAATTTAATTTTTAAATTTATTATTTTCCAAACCATGGATCCTATCGGACCACTTGGATATGGAATTTAATTTAAATTTAATTTATTATTAATTATTTAATTAATTATTAGTTTTTGTCATAAATTTTTATGGAATTTTGGTTTTTTTAATGATCTTCATATTAATAATATTTTTTTAAAATTTTGTTTTCTTTTTTCTTTCTTTTCATTTCATTTTTTTAAGTAATTATCTAATCCATAGATCTAAAAATATATATAAAAAAATTAATTTTTGTGGAAACGTCCGGTTATGATTTTTTTTATAAAGGGAAAACAAAAGGTTAAACTTTGTCATTTTTGAAGAAATAAAAAAAAAGGATAAGTTTTAATATTCCAATTAATGTTTAAAATGACGGAACAAATAAAGGACGGGGGCTTTTATGGTAATAGTAATGATAAAAAAAATAAAGAAAAGTAAGACGAGCTTTTGGCCAAACATAGAGAAGAAAAAAAAATGATAAATAAAATAAGATTAGTCATCCACATAAAAGAAAAATAAATTGCAGAAATTAAGTAAAAAAAATAAACAAATAACGTGGGGTGTTTAACCGTCCACGTAAAAATAAAGTAGGAGGTATAACCTTCCATAAAAAAAATAACAAAAATAAACACAAAAAAAAAAATTAGCTGTTAATGGCTTATCTACAAAAACAAAAAAAAAAAGTTAGTGACTTATATAGACAAAATGAAAAGTAGAGGTATAACCTTCCATAAAAAAAAATAAAAGTGTGGGGCTTTTGGCCATCCACGTAAAAATAGGAGGTACAACCTTCCATAAAAAAAAAATAAACACAAAAAAGTTAGTTGTTAGTGGGCTATCTACAAAAATAAAAATAACAAAATGAAAAGTAGGAGGTATAACCTTCCATGAAAAATAAGGAAAAAATAAATAAATAAATAAAAATAGATAACTAAATAAATACACAAGAGTTAATAGTTAGTTTCTGCAGAATTAAAAGAAAGGTTAGTGACTTGAATGAAAGAATATAAAAAAATGAAGGATTAAAAAGGGGTTGTACCCAAAGGGAAGGAAGTTGAAATCCGGCGGATGACTGCAACAGTTTTTTTCTTTCTTTTGCTTTTCTTCGTTTTCCGGCAACAATAGCACAATCGGAGGGCTGGGCTTGGCGGTGGCGGCTAGAGCTGTTCCAGGGAGGATGAGGATGGTGGCCGGTGTGAGGACAACGGCGAAAGGATTGACGAAAAAGTGGTTTTGGTTTAGAAACGTTGGCAGCAGGGAGCAGGAATAGAAGTTTAGGATTTTTCTGGGTGAGGAAGGAGAACCAGGGACTAGAGCTACAGTTTTTCCTTTTTGAAAGAGGAGCTCCAATCTTACCAATTTTTTTTTTCTTCACAGATTTGGACCCCTATTTATAGGGGAAGGAGTGCTGGACTGCTTTAATTAAAAATAATTCAAAATTTAATTAAAAACAGACTTATCTCGTAAATTGGTAAAATGACAGTTTTAGTCCTTTACGTCTCTTTGACTTCTGCTATGTTCCTGAAGCTTCTGATTGAGTCAAATTTGTCTTTTCTGTCGGCCAGGCCCAAACCTTGCGAATAATCATCAAAATTTCCCTAGAACTTCCAGATTTCGTCAGATTCTTCCCAAACTTCTCATTTTTGTCATTTTCACCCCAAACTTTTCATTTTTGTCAATTTTTTCAATTTTTTTTTATTTTATAGACACACATAGATATGTGTATATATATATATAACCTATAAAACAAAAATGCCCCCCTTTAAACTAATTGTTATTATTAAATATATATTAATTAATTTTTTTTTAATTTTTAACTAATTTTAGAAGTTTTTTTTTACGGTCGGACGAAATTGGGTGTCAACAGCTGCCCCCCTTTGCATGCTTCATGGGACATGATGTATGCAAAGCGATTACCGAATTTTGTCCGACTTAGCTAGGCATTGAGAACCTTCTCGCCGCCCAAACCCTGAGGAGAAAAACCTTTTCCTCCTCCTTTTTGAGGTTAAGGAACTTTCCTTAGAACCTCTGCGATAGGAACTCTCCTATCGTTGAAGAAAAATTGATTTGATTGATTTTGAGGTTTAAAGAACCTTCCTTAGAACCTCTACGATAGGAACCTTCCTATCGTTGAAGAAAAATTGATTGATTTTTTAGGTTAAGGAACCTTCCTTAGAACCTCTGCGATAGGAACCTTCCTATCGTTGAAGAAAAATTGATTGATAGATTTTGAGGTTTAAGGAACCTTCCTTAGAACCTCTACGATAGGAACCTTCCTATCGTAGAAGAAAAATTGATTGATTGATTTTGACGTTTAAGGAACCTTCCTTAGAACCTCTGCGATAGGAACCTTCCTATCGTTTAAGGAACCTTCCTTAGAACCTCTGCGATAGGAACCTTCCTATCGTTGAAGAAAAATTGATTGATTGATTTTGAGGTTTAAGGAACCTTCCTTAGAACCTCTACGATAGGAACCTTCCTATCGTGGAAGAGAAATTGATTGATTGATTTTGAGGTTTAAGGAACCTTCCTTAGAACCTCTACGATAGGAACCTTCCTATCGTTGAAGAGAAATTGATTGATAGATTTTGAGGTTTAAGGAACCTTCCTTAGAACCTCTACGATAGGAACCTTCCTATCGTTGAAGAAAAATTGATTGATTTTTGAGGTTAAGGAACCTTCCTTAGAACCTCTGCGATAGGAACCTTCCTATCGTTGAAGAAAAATTGATTGATTGATTTTTGAGGTTTAAGGAACCTTCCTTAGAACCTCTACGATAGGAACCTTCCTATCGTTGAAGAAAAATTGATTGATTTTTTGAGGTTAAGGAACCTTCCTTAGAACCTCTGCGATAGGAACCTTCCTATCGTTGAAGAAAAATTGATTGATTTTTGAGGTTAAGGAACCTTCCTTAGAACCTCTGCGATAGGAACCTTCCTATCATTGAAGAAAAATTGATTTGATTGATTTTGAGGTTTAAGGAACCTTCCTTAGAACCTCAATGATAAGAACCTTCCTATCGTTGTCGTTGAAGAAAAATTGATTAATAAATAAATAAAAATAGATAACTAAATAAATACACAAGAGTTAATAGTTAGTTTCTGCATAATTAAAAGAAAGGTTAGTGACTTGAATGAAAGAATATAAAAAAATGAAGGATTAAAAAGGGGTTGTACCCAAAGGGAAGGAAGTTGAAATCCGGCGGACGACTGCAACAGTTTTTTTTTTTCTTTTGCTTTTCTTCATTTTCCGGCAACAATAGCACAAACTGGGCTTGGCGGTGGCGGCTATGGCTGTTCCAGGGAGGATGAGGATGGGGCCGGTTGAGGACAACGGCGAAAGGATTGACGAAAAAGTGGTTTTGGTTTAAGGAACGTTGGCAGCAGGAACCAGGAATAGAAGTTTCCGATTTTTCTGGGTGAAGGAAGGAGAACCAGGGACTAGAGCTACAGTTTTTCCTCTTTGAAAGAGGAGCTCCTATCATTGAATTTTTTTTGATTCACAGATTTTGACCCCTATTTATAAGGAACCTTCCTTAGAACCTCTACGATAGGAACCTTCCTATCGTTGAAGAAAAATTGATTGATAAGGAACTTCCTTAGAACCTCTACGATAGGAATGTTCCTATCGTTGTGAAATTGATTGATTGATTTTGAGGTTTAAGGAACCTTCCTTAGAACCTCTACGATAGGAACCTTCCTATCGTTGAAGAAAAAGAAATTGATTGATTGATAGGAACCTTTTTGAGGTTTAAGGGAACCTTCCTTTGAAGAACCTCTGCGATAGGAACCTTCCTTATCGTTGAAGAAAAATTGATTGATTGATTTTTTGAGGTTTAAGGAACCTTCCTTAGAACCTCTACGATAGGAACCTTCCTATCGTTGAAGAAAAATTGATTGATTGATTGTTTTTTGAGGTTAAGGAACCTTCCTTAGAACCTCTACGATAGGAACCTTCCTATCGTTGAAGAAAAATTGATTGATTGATTTTTGAGGTTTAAGGAACCTTCCTTAGAACCTCTGCGATAGGAACCTTCCTATCGTTGAAGAAAAATTGATTGATTTTGAGGTTTAAGGAACCTTCCTTAGAACCTCTACGATAGGAACCTTCCTATCGTTGAAGAAAAATTGATTGATTGATTTTGAGGTTTAAGGAACCTTCCTTAGAACCTCTGCGATAGGAACCTTCCTATCGTTGAAGAAAAATTGATTGATTGATTTTGAGGTTAAGGAACCTTCCTTAGAACCTCTACGATAGGAACCTTCCTATCGTTGAAGAAAAATTGATTGATTGATTTTGAGGTTTAAGGAACCTTCCTTAGAACCTCTGCGATAGGAACCTTCCTATCGTTGAAGAAAAATTGATTGATTTTTGAGGTTAAGGAACCTTCCTTAGAACCTCTGCGATAGGAACCTTCCTATCGTTGAAGAAAAATTGATTGATTGATTTTTGAGGTTTAAGGAACCTTCCTTAGAACCTCTACGATAGGAACCTTCCTATCGTTGAAGAAAAATTGATTGATTGATTTTGAGGTTAAGGAACCTTCCTTAGAACCTCTACGATAGGAACCTTCCTATCGTTGAAGAAAAATTGATTGATTTTTTGAGGTTAAGGAACCTTCCTTAGAACCTCTGCGATAGGAACCTTCCTATCGTTGAAGAAAAATTGATTGATTGATTTTGAGGTTTAAGGAACCTTCCTTAGAACCTCTACGATAGGAACCTTCCTATCGTTGAAGAAAAATTGATTGATTTTGAGGTTTAAGGAACCTTCCTTAGAACCTCTACGATAGGAACCTTCCTATCGTTGAAGAAAAATTGATTGATAGATTTTGAGGTTTAAGGAACCTTCCTTAGAACCTCTATGATAGGAACCTTCCTATCGTGGAAGAGAAATTGATTGTGGAGAAAAACTCTTTTCTCCTTTTTGAGTACCTCAAGCAAAAGTTGTATGAAGGCAATTGAAGTTGGAATGATTTTCTTCGGAAGTGTGAATTTTCAAAACAGGCAAGTGCAAGAATTTAATCTTCCATGAAATGAGTGAATCTTGATGATGAGAAATAAAACAGACAAATTATGTAAGGGAACGGATGTTTGGAGTTAATATCCAAGGTTTCATCTAATATTTCCTTCAGAAAATATAGATTCCCTTGAGAGATATGTCATCCAAATAAGGTTGAAGCTTAGCTACCCCCAAAATGTCATGACTAGTGGACCTAATAGGATGCGTCTCAGGAGCAAAAAAAAAAATTACTCCTTACTCAGCCATTCCAAACTAAAGGCTTTGTCCTATGGTTTTAATATCAGCATGAACAAAACTATCTAACAAGGTGAAGAAGAAAGAAGAAATTCTCTGAAAAGAAAAACTGAAACACGAAAAAATGCTGATAATAAAACTAAAGGAAAAAAAGAACAGATCGGATCGCTTCTTCTTCCACAATGCTTCAACAGGCCGGGCAAAGGACAATTATGGGATTGAATTGGTCGGGAAAGACTGTCGTGTCCAGTCTATCTGAATCATTGCTGGATCTGGTTCAGAAACAAAAGCTTGCATTTTATCTAGCAATTCTTCAGCAGTTGTTGCGGATATTATGATTCATCGTGCCACTCTTGATATGAAATTTGATGCCCCGAGGTATCCTCGTTAAGTGACATTGTGACTTCTGGAGGGACTTCCTGAGAAGGAAAACGCCTGGAGCCCAGATTTCCCAGAGGAGCGTGCCTGAAAAGCTCAGAAGAGAGGGTTAGGAGGTCCCCGGAGTGTTTTTCCGGGGAGGAGTCTCCGACGCCCAAGTCAGTGTCTTGAGAAGGTGAAGGGGGAACACTAAAGGTTTTAGTGGCCTTGCCTGTTCGTGTTTTCTCAAGAAAAAAAGGGGTCTGGTCCTGGAGAGTCCCCCTGCCAGGGTTTGTTTCCTGGTATTTATAGGAGTGTTCAATCCGTCCAGATCATGACACGTGTTCAGTCAGATCTTTCCTGTACCTTCGGGCGCAGGGGACAAGTGGCTGTTTGCAGGCTCCTCGAGCCTTGGTCCGAGACAGGTCGTGACAAGACCTGGACCGCGTAGACGTGTCAGACCGCCGTTCCAGGCGGCGTGTAGCGCCTGCGGATGACATGTCAGAGGCTCCTTAAATACTCCTGCCGTACTCCCGAGGCCCCCTGGGTGAGGTCATCCCTTGGTACGGACGTCCTTCTTTGGCCGGTGTACCACTAGTTCGGGAAGCCCCCTAGCTCGGGGGTTCCGCCTTCGGGCCAACTATTCTCCCGTTTTGGAATAGCTAGACCTTCGCCTCCGAAGGTGATCCGCTTGGCCCCCGAGGGAGCTGGTAACGTTTTTGGAGTTTCTGAGGTATTAGCCAAAGTCCCGAGTTCGACACATTTTGACTTTGCTACTTCCGAGGTCAGTGATAATGCCTCCTTCGGGTGACATTAAGCTCTCCGGTTACCTTGTTTTCTGCAGGAGGCACGAGGTGAGAGAGGCGATAGTCCTTCGGCTATCAAAATTCTTCTGTACAGCATAATCCACAAAAGCCATCAGACTTGTAAAGAAATTGTTAACATTCAACAGCCCAATAGGTTTCTTGTGCAAATTAAGTTGGGTCATGGAAGCAATTTGGAAGATTTCTCCCAATGTGCCAAAACCACCTGGTAGAGCGATAAAAGTATCAGCATTAAGAAGCATTTGTAACACACGCTCTTGCAAATTTTTAACAACTAATTCTTCTCCAATCGTGCCCCCAGAAACAAATTTCAAAGGTTCAGGGATAATGCCTAGAACTTGACTTCCACCTAAAGATGCTGCTGATGCTACGCCTCCCATTAATCCGACGCTACCTCCTCCATAAACTAAATGTATTTTTTGCTCAGCTAATACTCCACCTAAATGGTTGGCTGCCTTTAAGTACTCTTCGTCTTTTCCCAGAAAAGCCCCAGAAAATACACAAATACTTCGAGATTTACGAGTTGAGGTTTTTTCCATTCTTATCCTTAACTTTGTGAGAAATGAAGAAAAGAGGATGTATTTATAGAGATGAAGAGATAAAGCAATAATTTTATTTTCAAGAGTAGATACATTATTGTCGGAAGAGAAGGAAAATTTCCAAAATGACAGCTATACACAGTAATTACGACTACGACTCATGTCAGGAGTGAGTACATTATTGCCAAAAGGGGAGGAAATTTTCCAAAATGGCTGCTAGCATGATTGTCGGAAGAGAAGGAAAACTTTCAAAAGCGATAGCTAGCATGTACAGTAGTCGTGACTGTAGTTCACGTCAGGAGTATGTACATTATTTTTTAGAAGAAAAGGAAAATTTTCAAAAGCGACAAGCATGTACAGTAGTCGTGACTTTGGTTCACGTCTTCCACTGGCTTTATGTCCAGTAACGGCTTCAATGCCTTCTATGAATTGGCGATTTGCATCCTTTCCAGTTTTCTTACAAACTGGCAAACAGGGTCGTTTAAAATCAGATTTCCAAGACTGTAACGATCTCGTTCTTTTTGGAAAGTCATTCATAAACCGACAATCTCAAATTGCACCATTCCATAAGTGTGCGCTTCAAGAGTCTCTCGGATATCTTCCAGAGATTCCTTACGCAAACCATTCTTAATGAATTTTCTTCTATCTTCACGATTTCTGGTGATCATCCCTGAAGAACGACATTTAATGCCGCAAATCCACCATCCACAATTATGACAGACGCCTAGCCTCCTTGCTCTTCTCTTTTTGGCATAAGCGCTTTAACCAAAGCCGGGCATACGGGGGAAGAATGCATCTGGAACTTCACCAGCCGAACGAACCTTAGCTTCGATTAGCCACCGCACATTATCAGGAATGCCTTTGTGCATAAATACTCTGAATCGTTCACATCTAGCTTGATAAATCTTTTTAAGAACATTTATTGGGAGGGAAGAAAAATACTTTCGTATGGCGGAAAGAGAAGACTTCATTGATGAAGGAGGAAATTAAGAGAAGAAAGGAAGAAATTAGTTATTGTAGGAAACGGAACTAACTGACTTTGAGAGTCACAGAGTTCCGTATCCGCTACTTAACCGGAGAGAAGAACACGCATTTATAGTGATGAAAGGATAACGTGTTTATTACGCTTACAGAAACAAGTACATTATTGTCAAAAGAAAAAAAAAACAAATTTCAAAATGACAGCTTATATGTACAGTAATTGTGACTGTGGCTCATATCTTCCACTGGTTTTACGTCCAGTAACAGCTTCAACGCTTTCTATGAGTCGGGGATTTGCTTCCCATCCAGTTTTCTTACAAACTGGCAAATGGGGTCGTTTAAAGTCAGATTCCCAAGACTGTAACGGTCTCGTTCTTTATGGTAAGTGTAGCAACGTGATTTTTAGGAGTCGCCACCAATCAGTTTTCCTAAGTCGATTGGATACCTGAAAAATGGTCTGTGAGAGATTCTAAGATAGTGAGTCGGTTACGCTAAAATAACCCTATTAAAGCGCCTGGGAATTGGTACCATGGGGTTCAATTTTATCTTTTCCTAACCATTTATTTTTTGATCTAATCTTTGATTTAAAGTGACTTTTATGAATTTTATTTAATTTTTAATTCCAAATCGGGGATCTTATCAGACCAACCGAATATGGAATAAACAATCCGTCTCGGGATTTTATCAAACCACCGAGAACGGAAATCCTGAAAAATAATATGTCAAATACTAAAAACATTAAAAAAAAGTTACTTTCATTTGATTTCTTGCTAATGTCTATATAATGAGAAAAAAAAATCTAAGTAATTAAAGAACTAATTATTATTTATTCTAAGACAGAGTATGAGATCCTAAAACCAAATTGTATAATCCTAAAATTAGTTAATAAATAAAAGATGACTGAGGAAATTTAAAAAAAGAATAGAATAAACAAAAAAACATAGTAGGTGAAATTAATGACTAAATTTAATGGGTGCCCAAAACAAACAAACAAAAAAAGAAAGAAAGAAACAAAGAAGAACAAAAATAAACCTTGCTGTCAGTGACTGATCTGCAAAACAGAAGAACGTTAGTAACTTGTGTGAGTGAAACAGAAAAGTCTAGGGACTAAAACGGGGTTATACCAAAAAAAGAGACTTGGCAGGTGGATCGGTTCGAACAAAACGGGTCAGGCTCGTCGCGATCCGAGCTCCTCTCGATTCGGACGATCGGCAGCTTAGCAGGGGGGCGGCGGCGGCGTGGCTCTGCTGGGAGGACGACAGCGACGGGATGGGGAGGACTGGACGGCGATGGAGGCCGACTGGAGCGAGAGCGCGACGGTGACGGGTCTGCGAGCTTGCCGACGGCGCTGAGGAGCGGCGGGCTGAGAAGCTTCTGGATTCGGCGACGACGCGGTAACTACTAGGGACAGGGAAGGCGACAGCCGGTGGCGAGTAGGGTTGAGGAAACGCCGGCGCGAGACGGCGTTACGATGGCACAGGGGTGGCGGCGTCAATCGGGTAGAACTCAGGTTTTCAGGTAAGAAGGGTGCTGAGACCAGGGGGCTTAGGCTGCAGTTTGACCTTTTTCTGAGAGAGCTTAGGGTTTTCAAATTTCTCTCCTCCTTCTCTCGAAATTTGAGCCATATTTATACTAGAGAGTCTTTAAAACGTGATTAACAATATTCCTGGAGTTTGAACTTGATCCAAATCAGATTTGAAGAGGTTTAGTCCAATTAGGATATAATCTGGTAAAATTACAAGTTTCAATCCTCTAGAACACTCAATCTGCCTATTTGACCCAAGACTTCCGAGAACTGTCAGATTAGCCCAAAACTTTGCAAAAGCCTCAGATTTTTCCTGAAATTCCATAAAATCGCCAGATTTGGCTCAAACTCTATAAATTGACAGATTTACCCCCAACCTTTGAATTTTGCTCAAAACTTTCTAAAAATTTCCTATTTTCTCCCAAACTTTCTCTTTTTGCCCAAATTAACCCTACAAAACCTTTAAGACTCCAAATTAGTACCTAAACTAAATTAACTCCTATTTTTACCCTAGATGATCCAAAAAAAATCAAAAATTACCTAAAAGACTAAAATGTCCCTATAAAAAATCAAAATACTCCTAAAATGATTTTCCTAACCCAAAATTTAAACAAAAGTCAGTGCCCGGATAAAATTGGGTGTCAACAGTAAGTCCTCCATAAATCGACTATTTCGCGTTGTACTATTTTACAAGAATGTGTTTCAAAGTCCCTCGGATATCCTCTAGAGATTCTTTACGCAGGCCATTCTTGATGAATTTTCTTTTATCTTTGCGATTTTTTGAGATGAATCCTAAAGAGCGACATTTAGTATCGCAATTCCATCGTCCGCATTTATGACAGACACCTAGCCTCTTTGCTCTTCGCTTTTTGGCATGAGGGCTTTTACCTAAGCCGGGCATACGGGGCATAAATGCATCTGAAACTTCACCAGCCGAACGGACCTTAGCTTCAATTAACCACTGCACATTGTCAGGAATGCCTTTGCGTATAAAAACTTTGATTCTTTCACATCTAGCTTGGTAGATCTTTTTAAGAACATCTATTGGGAGGGAAGGAAAATACTTTCGTAGGGCGGAAAGAGAAGACTCCATTGATGAGAGAAGAATTTGAGAGAAGAAAGGAAGAAATCAGTTATTTAACCGGAAAGAAGAACACGCATTTATATCGATGAAAGGATAACGTGTTAATTACGCTTATAGGAGTAAGTACATTAATGTCAAAAGAAAAGGTAAATTTTCCAAATATGACAAATTATATGTACAGTAATTATGATTGTGGCTCACATTTTCCACTGGTTTTACGTCCAGTAACGGCTTCAACGCCTTCTATGAGTCGGGGATTTGCTTCCCATCCAGTTTTCTTACAAACTAACAAACAGGGTCATTTAAAGTCAGATTCCCGGGACTATAACGCTCTCGTTCTTCGTGAAAAATACTCCATAAACCAAGAAGTTCGCGTTGCACTGATCCACAAGAATGCGTCTCAAGAGTCAATCGGATATCATCCAACGAATCCTTACTCAGGCCATTCTTCATGAATCGTATTTTATCTTCCCGATTATCGGAGATCATTCCTAAAGAACGACATTTAGTATTACAAGTCCATTGACCACATTTATGACAGACTTGTAACCTTTTCGCTCTTCGCTTTTTGGCAAAAGAGCTTTTGCCTATGCTAGGCATGTGAGACACAAATGCATCTGGGAGTTCACCTGCCAAACGAACCTTAACTTCAATTAACCATCGCACATCTTTAGGGATTCCTTTGTGCATCAAAACTCTTAATCGTTCACAGCGAACTTGGTAAATCTTTTTAAGAATGTTCATTGGGAGAGAGGGAAAGTATTTTCGCAAGGCAGAAAGAGTAGGATCCATTTTCTAGAAGGAAATAAAAGAAAGAAGGGAGGAAGGAATAAGTTATTATGGGCAACTGAGATAACCGACTTGAGAGTCACGGAGTACCATATCCGCCACTTAACCGGAAATAATGGAGCTTACTTTTTGACAATATTTTGATGTTGAGCTAACGTCGATCCTGTCCTCGTTTATCGAATCCATTGCTAGCTTTTGACAAATTGTCAACGACAATATTTCATGACGTATACCTTATCTTTGACCATGGCTATCTCTTATTTTTTATATTTGAGGTGACATCGATTCTGTCCTCACAGGTGTAGCCTCGATGATTGAATTCATTGCCAGCTTTTCACAAATTGTCAACGACAACATTTTTAACATCTATCTTATCCTTGACCATAGTGTTGAACTTCTTGACGCGGCTTGGTCGAGCATATTAGCTGTGGCTTCAGTGATTGACTGGAATGAGCTGATGAAGTTGAAGTCTCAGCTTATACTGTTGTAATCATGCCGTAGATATGCTCTCCGTTTGGTCCCTGTTATGCAAAAGCCATGTATGCATGATGTGAAATGCATGAATGCAGGGCATGTGTAACTAATGGCTTTTTTTTCTTTTTTTTTTTGTTTTGTGTTTTTGTATGGATATAATTCTTCATGTCTTTACTGATGGCCTTTTTGGATTATGATTGAATCTCTTTATGCTTCTCAGTTCTCGTCTGTTGCCTCTAAAGCTCAATTCTTTTCAAAAGCCCCTTCAAAAAGAAGTTTTTCTTGACTTGTTCCTGAATTTTGGTCTTAATTTCCTTAACGCTTTCCCGTGTCATACTTTATGCCTCTTTTGGATAGTTATCCTTGTTGAAACATTCTTGAGTATGCTTTCTTCTTGTTGATATAATTATGAACTTATTTTCAATTGTAAGACTTTTGAAGCGATCATCCAAGCAAACACCAAGGCCATCTCCCGAAGATTTGTTACTCGCTTTTTACCTGTTAGCCAATGTTTTGTGTCGTTCGCAAAGCAGGACCTCGATCTTACCTGTTTTAACTCATAAAGCTTATCAAAGTAATCTACGGTATTTGCTTTTTTTGAGTTTTAACTATTACTATCCTTTCTATAAAGTCACAATTTATTGCACACTAGAGACCAACAAGAATGTAAGATTTGAATAAAAAGAGCTAGAGAGAATTGATTTTTTTAGTCATGGATAAGGGAATATAAAAGTTGAATGTGAAATTTGAAGAAGAAGAGCTAGAGAGAATTGGCTTTTCATTTATGAGTAAGGGAATATAAAAGTCTTGGGTACAAATAAAGAACAATGAAGATCTGAGAGAAGAACACTCTCTTTGACAACTTTGATCAAACAAGCTCTGGCAATCCTGTATTCACTTCTTCCCTTCTGTCCAAAAACTTCATCATTATGCAAAGTATTTCTTCACTGAATCTGAGTTTACTGGCTTTGGTAACTCTCGTCCATCCATTTCTGTCAGAATTAGAGCCCCTCCCGAAAAGGCTTTCTTTACCACATATGGTCCATCATAGTTTGGTATCCATTTTCCTCTAGAATCATGCTGAATGGGTAGAATTTTCTTGAGCATCACGTCACCTTCATGAAATTGTCGTGGGTGAACTTTTTTATTGTACGCGCGGATCATCCTCCTTTGATAGAGTTGCCCATAGCAGAGGGCGATCATTCTTCTTTCATCAATTAGGTTTAATTGCTCATATCTAGCCCTGACCCATTCTGCTTCTTTCAATTAGGTATCCATTAGTACCCTTAATGAAGGAATCTCAACTTCAATGGGCAGTATGGCCTCCATACCATATACCAGAGAAAAAGGTGTTGCTCCAGTAGAAGTACGGATAGAAGTTCTGTAAGCATGTAATGCGAAAGGTAACATCTCATGCCAGTCTTTGTAAGTGATAATCATCTTTTCAATAATTCTCTTGATATTTTTATTGGCTGCTTCTACTGCGCCATTCATCATCGGTCGATAAGGTGCTGAATTGAGATGCTTGATCTTGAACTGTTGGCACAAAGTCTGCATCATTGCATTATTCAAGTTTGTGGCATTGTCTGAGATGATACACTCTGGCAGCCCATAGCGACAAATGATCTCTTTTTTAATGAACCGGCATACCACCTTTTGAGTTACATTTGTGTAAGACACAGCTTCTACCCATTTGGTGAAGTAGTCTATTGCCACTAGAATGAATTTGTGACCATTAGAAGCTTTGGGGGTAATTGCTCCAATGACATCAATTCCCTACATAGCAAAAGGCCAAGCTATTGTTGTTACATTAAGATGGGCAGATGGAGCCTTGATCTTGTTGGCATATATTTGGCACTTATGGCATTTTCTTACGTGATTGATGCAATCACTTTCTAACGTGAGCCAATAGTAGCCAGCCCTCATTATTTGTCTTGCCATGGTATGACCACTAGTGTGTGCTCCACACATTCCAGCATGAACTTCTTCCATGATCTTTCGTGCTTCATGAGCATCTACACAGCAAAGTAGCATCGAGTCTGGGGTTTTCTTATAAAGTATGTTTAGGTTTAAAAGAAAACCCATTGACAACCTTCGTAAAAATTTCTTGTCATTTTCTGATGCTTCTGGTGGATATACTCGTTCTTGAAGGTATTTCTTGATATCATGATACCAAGGTTTCCCATCCAATTCTTCCTCCACGCTCATGCAGTAAGCTGGGGAATCTAGTATTTTCATTTCGAAAACAGGAGTATGCTCAGGGTCGCTTATCTTGTACATGGCAGCTAAAGTAGCTAAAGCATCCGGAATTTGATTATCTTCCCTTGGAAGATGATGGAAGCTTATACTGTTGAATTTTCCTGCCAAGTCTAGTATGAGCTTTTGGTAAGGGATCAATTTTGAATCCCTTGTCTCCCATTCTCCATTTGTTTGATATATGACCAATGCGGAATCCCCATAAACTTGGAGATTTCGTATCTTCAAATCCAGTGCCATTTGGAGTCCCATAGCACATGCCTTATATTTTACAATATTGTTGGTGCAAGGAAATGTGATTCTCGCTGTGAGAAGGAACTGTTCTCCATTTGGAGAGATGAGTATAGCTCCAATCCCTTGTCCCAAGGCATTAGACGCTCCATCGAACACCATTTTCCATGTTTCATCATCTTCAGAGATTTTCCGTTCTATCGTCATTATATCTCCATCAGGAAAGTCCATTCTCATTGGTTCATAATCATCCAATGCTCTATCAGCCAGATATTCAGCGATCGCACTTCCTTTTACAGCTTTTTGGGTGACGTACTGTATGTCGTATTCAGATAGTAGCATTTGCCATTTTGCGATCCTGCCTGATAAAGCGGGTTTTTCGAAGATGTACTTGATGGGATTGGTCTTTGAGATTAGCAATGTGGTATTGTTGAGCATGTAGTGTCGTAGTTGGTTTGCTACCCATACAAGGGCACAACAAGACTTTTCTATTACTGAGTATTTTGCTTCATATGTGGTAAGCTTCTTGCTCAAGTAGTAAATTGCATGCTCTTTCTTCCCTGTCTCATTGCGTTGACCCAATATGGCTCCTAATGAAGAATCCTGTATTAACAAGTATAGAATCAACAGTTCTCCCGATCGGGGTGGTACCAAGATTGGTGGATTTGATAAGTATTGCTTGATTTTCTCAAATGCCTCTTCGCATTCATTATTCCACTCAATCGAGTTGTTCTTCTTTAGTGATTTGAAAAGAGGTTCACACTTGGATGTCAATTGTGATATGAACCTTGCTATGAAGTTGATTCTACCCAGAAAACTTCTTACTTGTTTCGAAGTCTTCAGGGGTTGTATTTCTTGTATCGCTTTGACTTTACTCGGGTCAACTCGAATCACATCCTTGCTTACCATAAAACCCAATAACTTTCCTGAAAAGGCTCCGAAAATACACCTAGCAGGATTCAATTTTAGTTGATACCTGTGAAGTCTATTGAATAGTTTTCTTAGTACATTTAGATGCCCTCTAGCAGTGAAAGTTTTAGCGATCATATCATCCACATATACTTCAATTTCTTTATGCATCATATCATGGAATAGGGCGGCCATGGCTCTTTGATATGTAGCACCAGTATTCTTTAACCCAAAAGACATCACCTTATAGTAGAATGTACCCCAAAGGGTAATAAAAGCAGTTTTTATCATATCATTTGGGTTCAGTTTGATTTGATTGTACCCAGAAAAGCCATCCATGAAGGAAAAGTAGGAGTTTCCTGCGGTATTATCCACCAGCGTATCAATGTGAGGAAGTGGGAAGTTATCTTTAGGGCTAGGCTCATTCAAGGGCTGGTAGTCTTGACAAACTCTTAGCTTCCCACTTTCTTTCTTTTCAACCGGAACTATGTTGACAACCCATTCTGTATATTTAGCAACTCCAAGGAATCCGGCATCCCATAGCTTTCGAATCTCATCTTTTACTCTCAAGATCAGTTCCGGCTTTAATCTTCGTAGTTTCTATTTGATAGGCTTCACCCCAGGCTTCAATGGTATTTTGTGTAACACTATGTCCGAACTTAAGCCGGGCATATCTTGGTATGACCAAGCAAATACGTCCACATATTCCTTCAGTAAGCAGATTAGTTGTTCTTTCTCTTCAAGAGGAAATAGAGTGACAATCTTAACTTCTTTTGTATTCTGACTGTCTCCCAAGTTGAATGTCTTAGTTGGTTCTTGACTTGTTGCTTTTTCTTTTTCATCTTGCTCGATCATTTTTAATAGCTCAGGAGATATTTGAAGATCTTCGTCATCCGAGTCAGCAGTGTTTACAAGATTATCAAAGTTCATTCTTTCATTGTCATCAAAGAGTGTTTCAGGCCTGCATTAGCCAGAGAGAAAAGAAAGAAAAGAAAATGGCAAGAATGAGATGGATGCAAACTGATGCTTTATTTATAATGTGCATAAACTACAACTTTATTGGAATGAAAAGCAATAACTAAAAGGTTCACTTAAACAAAGACTACACCCTATTGATTGAACCTTTCTTTAGGAGGTTTTTACTATTAAATTACTTTGAAAAGCTTTCGATTACAACGGGCAATTCTATCGCCTCCCAATTATTCAGCACATCCCGTGGGCTACAAGGTTGAACGAGCTCCTCATTTTCAGGTGAGTCACTGATTATTGCCTGAATTGAAAGGCTTTCAAAAGACTTATTGAAGCTAATGGTCAGCGCGCCTTCATTGTCATTCTTTGGAATCAAGCCACCACTCACGAATGTTTCATTGATGTCAGGGATATCTAGATTTCCTTCTTCTTGAGGATGCCCCCTTAGTCGTGCAATCCTCTTTTCTCTCTTTTCAGCTATCGTTTTCATTTTATCTTGCCTTGTCGGTATGAAACCTAGGCCATATTTTCCTTCGTTTGTAAAGACTTTCAATGGCTCTAGGATTCTTTATAAATCTTGTCCCAGACTTAACCCCGGTGAGTATCCTCCTTTCTTCATGAGTTTGGCGACCATGCGACTTGTTTTGGAGATGTTAGGCACAGGTTCTTCTCCATATTCACCGACATAGGTAGCATTAACGATTTCAAAAGACCTGAAAGAGCAATCAGGCACATCTTCATTAACCTCGACATACTGAGCATCCGTAGGTCTAGATAGCAGAATGTCTTCTTTAGCAAAGACTGTGATTAGTTTTCCTTCGATGATGAACTTCAATTTTTGATGTAATGAAGAGGGAATCACCCCGGCCATATGGATCCATGGTCTTCCCAGAAGACAGGTATAAGATGGATTAATGTCCATGACTTGGAATGTGATGTGGAAGAAACAGGGACCAATCCCTATTGGTAGCTCTATTTCTCCAACAACGTCTCTCTTCGTCCCATCAAATGCTCGAACGATAATGTGACTGTTGTTGAGGTATGATGGATCTATACCAAGCTTATGTAAGGTTTCAAGTGGCATTATATTTAGAGCTAACCCATTGTCGATAAGGACTCTAGCCATAATTCGATTTTTGTACTTAGTCGAAATATGTAGAGCCTTAGAGTGACCTCTTCCTTCTGCTGGTATCTCATCGTCAGTGAATGTGATGAGATTTTGTGCCGTGATGTTGTTGACGAGGTGATCAAAATTATTTACGGAAATATCTTGCTCAACGTAAGCCTTGTTCAAGACTTTAAGGAGGGTTTCTCGATGAGCGTCAGAACTTAAGAGTAGTGAGAGCATGGAAATATTCGCTGGCAGGCGGTTTAACTGCTCCACGATACTATACTCGCTTTGCTTTATGAGTTTGAAAAATTCATCAGCTTGTTCATCTGTTACCGCTCGAGGCGCACCTTGCTCTTTTGATTTATTTGTGCTAGTAGGCCCACTCATTGGGTCTGTGACATTCTTATCTCGTTGGAGCTTGTCCATCTGCTCCGGCGAGTAACATCGACCACTTCTAGTCATACTCCCATCCTCTAATGGAGTTGGTGTAATGTTGGAAGTATAATCATACTTCCATGGAACAGCCTTATCTGATTTGTAAGGGAATGGAGTCGGGACTTGAATCCTTAAAAGCTTAACAGTAAGTTTTGGAATTGGTATGACTAGTGGTCTTGGCATAGGATTGACCTCTTGCTCTTTAATGATCACATTTACATCAACTTCTTTATCTGACATAAAAATGCTGAGTTGGGATGAATCTATGAGTCTTTGAAGATTCTCACGGAATTCCAAGCATTCTTGAATGGAATGACCTTTACTGTCGTGAAAATCACACCATTCTTCGTCTTTGATTTCTTCATGTCCAAGAAAAGGCTTTCCAATGATGAACCTTTCTTTCACAAGGCATGAATATATGTGCTTAAGCGGGGTTGTAATGTCATTGACTGACTTCTTTATCAGTCGGTGTTCTTCAATCATATTAACTGGTTTAGCTTGATGAGGCAGTAATGGATTGTGGGTGACGTTCGGTTCATCGGAAAAGTCCAACCACTTTGACTCGATTAATTGTTGGACTATGCGTTTCAAAGCTATGCAATTTTCTAGGTCATGACCCGCAACGCCGTTATGATATGGGCAAGTTACATTGGGGTCATACCACCTTGGATATGGGGGTTCCAGTGGCCTTGTAGGAATTGGACGGATAAGTTGACTTTCAATGAGCTTCAGATATAACTCAGTGTAAGTCATAGGAATTGGTGCAAAAATTTCTCTTGGTCTTTGTGTGGGCACTAGAGAGGTCAGAACAGGTGGCCGTAATTGATTAGGCCTATCAGGAGAATAACTATTGGGCCTATTGGTAGGATAGGATAGGTGAGGCCCAATAGTCACAATACTCATGAGGGGAATCCCTCTTCCGCATCCTATTTGTTGTACCTCCTCATCCTTTCTTTTGGATGGTCCTCCTCTTTTCATAGGATCATTAAAGACTCAATAATCTTTCCGGTCCTAATCCCGTGCTCGATTCTTTCTCCAGACATGACAACGTCTGAGAAGTTAATTGCCGAATTGCCAATGAGTTTGTCGTAATATGGATACTTTAGTGTTTGGACAAATAAAGTAACCATTTCTCTCTCCGTCATGGGTGGCTGAACTTGTGCGGCTAAGTCCCTCCACCTTTGAGCATACTCCTTAAAGGTTTCTTGTTTTTTCTTCTCCATATTCTGGAGAGTTTGGCGATCTGAGGCCAAGTCCATAACATGTTTGTAGTTGCTGATGAAGGCCTGAGCGAGGTCATTCCATGTTTTGATGTTTCTTGGACCTTGACTTAGATACCACTGTAGTGCTGCCTTTGTAAGGCTTTCTTGAAAAAGTGCTATCCACACCTTCTCGTCTTTTGTGAGTGGTTGTAATCTTCTTAGAAACAACGTGATGTGAGTGATGGGGTCACTCGTTCCATCGTATTTCACAAAGTCTGGTACCTTAAAGTCTGAGGGGATTACAACATCTGGCACTAGGCAGAGATCATCCACTAATAGAGATTCGAATATAATGCCTCCTTCAATGGCCCGAAGTCTATTCTCTATTGTTTCGAGCTTTTGAGATTCTCCTTCTTCCCTTGATAGTGTCTTCTTCTCTTCATATACAGTATCTTGTTTCAGGTGAATGCTAGCGGATGGACCTGATTCCTGAAACATATTTTCCTGAATTGAGATTCGTTGTGGGGTGAATCCCGGGGGATAAGTGGGATCTTGTGGTTCTTTGACGGGAACTTGGGTTGTTTTCCCCTTGATCAGCTCCATTAATTGTTCCATTTGTTCTGCCATGTTTTCCATCTTTGACTCAATATCTGTGAAACGACCTTTGGTTTGCTCTGCCATTAGTTTTGTTTGAAGCCGAGTTGGATACCGGTGTTGAAGTCCAATTTTACCTTTTTAAAGTAATATTCATTTTATTAGACTTTACATGTATGTGATTGATGTAATGCATGCATGCGATTAATGCTATTTTTTTTATTAATATGATTGAGTTGAATGGCTACTATCGTAACACGTTCAAACTCTAATAAGTGTCGATGTCTAAACATTTAGTGCAACGCTAAATCACCAAAGGAATTCTAAAACCAAATAAAGAAAGCCATGGTGATGGAGGTTGTGCTAAATGCTTCCTATAGTGCTATGCATGCAAATAGAATAACAACTTAAAGAGAGTCAATAACATAGCAGAATAATAAATGAGCTACTGTGAACATGGTCGACTACATGTTCCATCGAATCGAAAAAAAAAGATGGGAAAATTCTTTCCAACTTGCAGAGTATGACAGGAATATTGGCTTCCAACTCGACCATGTTATTCACATCTAACTCTAGAAAGCATAAATCTCGGAAGAATTGGCTTAACTCGGTCAACAGTTTTCATATATTTTCAGGTATCGCTTCAATGGCTATTGGGAGGAGCATCTGCATCATTACATGACAATCATTGCTTTTCATACCAGACATATGACTTACGTTACTGTCAACACACCTCCCACCCAAGGTTCGATGCGTAGCTGTCTGGGAGTCTAAGTGTTTTAACCCAATTGAGCACATCAGATCTCTGCTGTGTGTTTAGTGTAAAAGTGGCTTTGGGTTTGAATGATCGGCCTTCGGCTTTAGGAATTAAATTTAGCTCTGATCGACTGCACAGCATCTTAAGGTCCTTACGAGCATTCACGTTGTCCTTAGTTTTATTCCGCATATCTATAAATGTATTCCATATATTATCAAACACATTCTTCTCTATATGAATCACATCCAAATTGTGGCGGATTAAATTATTCTTCCAGTAAGGCAACTCCCAGAAAATACTTCGTTTTGTCCAATTATGAGTTCTACTATAACCTGGTATGGTCAAAACCTGTCCATTGTGAACTATATATGGCAAATGTGAGATACGTTCAAATATTGTTTCAGGCGGAAGATGCTCAGAAGGTAATGATTTCTCAACTTTTCCTCTATTAAAGGCAACTCTGTTTCTTCTGTATTGGTGATCCAACTCGAGAAATTGCCGATGACAATCAAAGAATGAAGTTTTCTTCCCGTGCTCAAGCTGGAAGGCTTCCCATAAGTCATCCATCCTGACAACATCTCATACGCTGGGAAGTCATTTATCGTCCACAAAACTGAAGCTCGGAGCTGAAATTTTTGTTTCAGTGAAACATCTCATGTTTTGACACCATCCTCCCACAGCTAGTTAAATTCTTCAATAAGAGGTTGTAAATACACATCAATATTTTGACGTGGACTCCAAGGGCACGGTATCAATGTAGTCAAAAACATATATGGTTTCTTCATACATATCCACGACGGCAAATTATACGGAGTAATGATGACCGGCCAACATGAATATTGTTTACCAGAGTTTCCAAACGGAACAAAGCCATTAGAACAAACTCCAAGGCGAACATTTCGGGGCTCCGCCGCGAACCACGGATATATGGAATCAAAATGTTTCCATGCTTCCCCATCTGAATGATGTTTTAAAACATTTGGCTCAGATCGATGCTCACTGTGCCACCTCATGTGCTCTGCAGTTGAAAGTGAAGTATATAGTCGCTGAAGGTGAGGAGTTAGTGGTAAATAGTGCATGGTCTTTCTTACTCTATCTTTAACCCTTCCAGCTTTTTCGGCTTAAACCGAGATTCACCACAAAACTTGCAGTGTGTAGCATCTTTATCACTATTCCAAAACAACATGCAATCGTTAACACAAGCATCAATTTTAAGATGCGCAAAACCAAGTTGTGATACTAATTTCTTCGTCTCATACCAATTGGATAGCATCTTGCTGTCACTTGGCTGTGTTTTTTTCATCAAGGCCGCAATACCATCATAACACCCTCTTGGTATATGATATTCTGTTTTAAGATTTAACAAACGAACTGCAGCAGACAGCTCAGAATGCGTATCACATCCATCCCATAGAGGTGTAGTCACCGAGTTCAATAACTCAGAAAATCGTACAAAACCTTCATTAGGTTGTTCATCGACTTTAGTGAAATTTTGTTGTGAACTTGGTCCGACTGTATCAAATACCATTCGAGCATGTAGGTTTACATTTGAACTATACTCATATTGCTCATACCAATCACAATTCTGAAACGGCTGATGCGGAGGGTTATTAAACGGCTCCCTATGAGCTATCCAGTTGGTGTAATAAGGCATGAAACCCCATTTATATAGATGCACTCTAACATCATCACAATCCTTAAACCTCAAATTTTTACACCTCCTGACCTCCTACACAAGCAACATATTTTGTTTCCATTCATATGGTCTGGATTACTGCAGGCAAATGTTATGAACTGTTCAACCCTTATCTCCCACTCTTCTTTGTACCCAACTCACTTTGGTAAAAAACAATTACTATACATCCAATTACGTTTTTGTTCCATGACGTCCTAGCAATGCAAATTATATATTTACCTTTATGACATCTCGAAAAGCATGAACTATACCATAAAATTAATTCCCTAAATTAAAAAAAATAAAAATTAAATTCTTACCTACTTACATATATCAATAGCCAACATATTATTTTTAATTGTATGTATTAATATTTCACTCAATTAAGCAATGTAAGTTAAAACTAAGTATATACTAAATTCTAATTAAATCATTAAATCGGAAAAATTCAAAAACATTCTACAAAAATTACATATATTAATGCGTATTTAGGATTTAGGGTTTAGTTAGGGTTAATATTACTTAGGTTTAAGGTTGTGGGTTTAGTGGAATATAATTAGAGTTTAGGGTTTATAGGATGTTTAGGGATATAGGTTTAGGGTTTGTATTTAAAGTTTACTGTTAATGCTTATTAGGCTTAAGGTTAATTAATTAGAGGTTAGGGATATAATGAATAATATATTAAAATGTATGTATCATTTATACTATAATGTATCATATATAATCAAACATATTATTTTTATTACATATATGATATATTATTATAAATATAGGATATATGTATATATATCCCTAAAACATTAACTAATTTTGGTTTTAATACATATTGTAAGCATGCGATCGCCAGAAGGAAATTATTATTAGGGGCTTATTAAGAAATAATAATAAGAATAATAAGAAGAAGAAGAAGAAGAAGAAGAATAAGAAGAAGAATTAATCATTAGGAGGAGGATTATTATTATTATTATTATTATTATTAGTATTATTAGGGAGGATTAGGGCTTTTCGGATTAGGACTATTATTAGGAGGGAGGATTATAAAAATATTATTTAGGATTATTATTATTAGGAGGATTACTACTAGTACTATACGACGACAAACGACTAGAATACTACTAGGATTACTACGACGACTACTACGACGACTACGAAGAGAATATTATTAGGAGGAGGATTACGACACTACTATTACTATA
Organism: Aquilaria sinensis; assembly: GCA_005392925.1. NCBI lineage: Eukaryota > Viridiplantae > Streptophyta > Magnoliopsida > Malvales > Thymelaeaceae > Aquilaria > Aquilaria sinensis. The sequence goes on from SMDT01000134.1 coordinate 82,494, forward strand.
CTACTAAGTACTAAACTACGACTTCGCTTAGAAGAAGAAGAATTATTATTAGTTTCAATATTATTATTAGTTAGTACTACTATTATTATTATTATTATTATACATATATTATATTAAAAGTCAAACTTAATCAAACAAACTTATTTAAATATAACAATATTGTACCTTTATATTAATTCCATAACTAAAAAAATTTAAAAAATAAATCCAATTAAACAATCTTACTTAAACTAACAATGTCCTAATTTCACACATAAATATACTACCCAATTAAACTATTATTTAATTAAAAATAATTATACCCTAATTTTAAATTAAACCCAAAAATTAAAAATAATTGAAAAAATTGGAAAAAATTCAAAATATCAATGGGTAACCTAAATACTTCACTTCCAACCATCAACAACTACAAATCACATACATTTCACATATTTCAAACTAAAATTACTTAGGAAATAACGGATTTACTAGATTTTTTGGTAAAAAAAACATAAATAAATAAGGAAATAAATATTATTATTAACTTACCTCAAATCTGAAAATCAACTTTGAAAATGGGTGGGAATCGATTCGAATCTGGCAACATAAGCAAGATCTTTGACCATTAACATCTTAAACCTCAAAGAACGAAGCTGTAACCAAAACTCGAAATGAAAAAGAGAAAAAAAAGGTACCAAATCTAGATATTTGACCCCCACAAAACCTAATGCTAGTGTCGAAAACGGGGTTGGAAGCTTCATCGGCCAGCGTCGTCGTTGCTATATGCGGTGTGTGCGTGTAGAGAGCAGAGGAGGAGAAATGGAAACCTGTCACAAAAATGAACCAACTGGAGGTAGGAGACGATTAAACTTAAAATTTCCAACGGCCTAAGTCGTTGGAAATAAAAAAACAAAACTCACCGTTCCATTAACTCTATAATTTCCAACGGCTTTGGCCATTGGAAACTCCAACTAACATTCCCCAACGGCTAATACAGTTGGTAATTAATACTACTACTTAATTTTCCAATGGCTAACACCGTTGGAAAATGTTTACACAACACAGGCACATTTTTCCAACGGCTTAGGCCATTGAAAACTGTGTATCTTTAGCTAACAATTTTTTGACCTAATATTTCCAACGGCTAAGCAACTGGAAAAAAATTTATTTGGTCTCCAACAGCTTAGCGCGTTGGAAATTTCTAACGTGTTGACCGTTGGAAAATGAGCAGTTGGGAAATACGGTTTTTTTAGTAGTAAAGAAGTGGTTGCTTAATTAACATAATGAAGCTGCCGAAATATTATTATTATTTTTTGTTATTAGCTGCCTAAATAATTAGATGTGCTATATTTTGTAGCATGTGGGAGGCGTTGAACTAGCGAACTTGGACAGCTCCAAATTCTTAGCTGGAACTTTGGACGTAGCAATTTTGCAAAATTTTGGCACATGCATGCATCGATCAACTTGGTCTTCTGTTAGGCTGTTGCTCTGTTTTCAAACAAATGTTGATGGAGAAGATGACTCTGACGATTTTAAAAATTTCACGTATTTCTTATTCTACTTTTAATAAGTTTTTATTTTTCTAAATAGGTTCTAAACCTTTGTAATGATAAATATTTACTTTTAAATTTACTAAAAACTAGCTAACGAAAAAAAACCCAATTTAGAAACAGAAAAATTGATAATTTAAATAGTTTATTTCTGATAAAAAATAATTATAACTTAAATTTATTGCAAGATAGTTATTAAAAAATTTAAATTATATTTTAAAAAATTGATGTTATATAATTACTATATCAAATAATTAAAAATGACACTTTTAATCCTAAAAATTTTCACTTTCCTAAGTTAGTCCTGAAACTTTGCTAAGTTACTAAAGTTTAGTCCATGATAAACTGAAAGACGATTATCAGAAAAAAAAAATTTTACTTACAAAAAAAAATTAATAATTCAGGTAGTCCATTAATTGTCAACAAATTATTACATAATTTAAATTTATTGAAAGATATAATTAATATTGAAAAATAAAAAATTTTGATGTTAGATAGTTATTATTTGTCTTTTTTTTTTTATCAGTCAACCATAAAACAGAAAGTTTTAGGCTAATCGTTTACACAATTGCAAAGTTTTATGATTCATTTAGAAATTTTAAAATTTTTACAATTTCAAGAAGAAAAAAAAATAGGCAAAATTTTTGGAAGAAAAATATCCCTTCACCAGTCAATTACAAAATAGAAAATTTTAGGGCCAGCTATTTAAATGTTGCAAGGTTTTATTATTCATTTGGAAAATTGCAAATTTTATTATTGAAATTGAAAATTTTGTGAATTTTTTTGGACTCAAAGTGTTTTTTATTTTTAACTTATGGAGTCCTAATTTAAAATGTTCAGCAACCATCTAACTATAATTCTGATATGTTCAATAATTTTTAAAAATTAATGAACATTTTAAATTTTTAACTTTCTTTCCTGTAAATGTAAAAAACTATTTTCTAAATAACAATTAAATTTTAGAAAAATAGTAAACAAATTGCAATTTCTTGAGCATAATTAATGGACAATTTAAATTAGAATTCTAGAAATTGTTGTCTTTTATTGTAACAAAAAAAAAGGTAAATAGAAATATGTAGATTTTCAAACCTAAAGAATGTTATTGTAATATTAACTTAAGTTCAAGGAATAACTATAAAATACCATATTTTTATTTTTATAGCACATTTGTTACTACTCTGGAGTAACTGAGGCTTTATTATTCCCTCATTTCTCATAAACGTTTTCTCTTTCAATTTTACTTATGTTTTGCCTAAAAGCCTACTCTGGTTAAAAAATAATATTCTATTCACCTAATAATTACTTAAATAATACCAATTTTTCCCAAAAATGTTGCCACATTTATGATTTAGAACTGTTCCAAAATTTTTCAATATTTCCATAATTTACTAAATTACTTTACCATATCATCATTCAAACCATCATTTTAATATCTAGTTTTTATTTTTTTTTATTTACATGTAAAAAGTGAGGTAAAAGTGGAAGCAGCAAATAAATTTTTTGCTTTTTCTTAGTCTTCGTGCCAAATTCAAACATTTCATAAAAAAAGGAAAAGATGGAGTATTTTATTTTATAAAGTATTAATTTTATGATTTTTTTGCTCACCCAGTATAAAAGGGAAAAAAGAAGAAATTGATAAAAATATATCATTCATCCCACATTCTCTGCTCTAGTTCAGTTTTTTATTATATTATTATGTGATAATTTTTTTAAGAAAACATATTTAAAAACTATAAGTGCAGTAGTTTCTAATATAATTTTTTTTTATTTTTTTAATAAATAAAAATATAAATAAATTTAAGTCAAATTACATTATAATTTATTGTAATGAATTCTTACTAGAGTCCGGTCACTATACCGAAAAAGTAATTTCTTACTACGTGTAGCACCTTAACAACAATTTTGCATCTCTAGTTTACTAAATTTACCTCCTAACTCCAAGGTTTAATTGCAATGGAATGCAATTTCTTAATTGATGTAGCTGCCAGCTAACAACAATTGTTTTTAGAGAACTAGCACCCTACCAACGGTTAATCCTATATTATAACAAGAATTTATTACTACGATTAATCCCATATTATAAAAAATTATTACTACAACAAAATAGACGTTAAATAAAATTGTACTATATAGACTTCCAAAAATACGGTAGAGCATAGATTACTGTTTATGATCATTTGGGGGGTCCAGTCCAGCCTCCATGACCATGAAAGGTATCGGTGTTTTGGCGGAACAAGAGCATGTGAAGGGCTTCCATGACTCGGTCATCTTTGCTGTCTCTGTTTCATCATCTTCTCTACTTTAGGGCCAATTCATTTCGTCTAAAGTCAACTGATTTTTTTTAACTTTTTCATCTTTTTTATGTGAAACCAATTTCATTTGAAAGTCAATGTTATATAGATACAATAATCAATTTGAAAGTAAATTTTTAGGATATTGTTAAATTTTTATAAATTTTTCTTTTTTAAGACTTGAAACTAGAAAAATTCATAAAAATTTAGTAAGATTATAAAAATTATATTTTTAATTGATTATTGTAGCTATATAATATTAGCTTTTAATTAAAATTAATTTCAAGTAAAAAAGATGTAAAAATAAAAAAAAAGTCATTTTGTAGCCAATTGGCTAAAGTTGAAACGAATTGGCCAGGGTGTGAATTGGCTTTTATTGTCTCCATGTGAATTTGATGTGACAATCACGTTTTGCCCCCTTTCTTTTTAACCTTTTCATTTGCACGCCCGTGCCCAAAGTTCCTACCTCTCCCTCCCTGTGAGCAAAGAATAACCAGAGTCCCCGATCCTAAGCTTTCTCCATCCCTTCCTATGGATTCTCGAACCCTTCTCGATCAAGCCCTCTTCCAGCTAACCCCCACTCGTACCAGGTTTTCAATTCATTGCTCTATTTTTTTTTTTTCAATGTGTGTTTCTGGGTTGCTAAGTTTGATCCCGTTTGTTAATTTCATCTGGGTTTTTTCATTTTTCTTTTTTGGGGTTTAATTGATGTGAAGATTCGAGCTGGTGCTGTTTTCAAAGGGGAAGAAGGAAAAATTTGCCTCTGGGCTCTTCGAGCCTTTTGTTTCTCATATGAAATTTGCGAGAGATGAGATTTCTAAAGGCGGCTACTCCATTTCTCTGCAGCCACCCTCTCGCGAAGCTCCTTGGTTCACCAAAGCAACCTTTGAGAGGTAATCATGGTTCTTTTAAAGTTATTAACTTTTGCATCCTAGCCTAGAAATTAACTTGAAGTGACTTTTTTTTTGGGCCCCCTGCCCGTAGCAGATTTGTTCGTTTTGTTAGCACCCCAGCAGTTCTTGAAAGGTTTGTGATTTTAGAAGCAGAAATTACGCAAATTGAGAGATCAATTCAGCAGAATGGTGCTTCAGGCACTAATTTGGGTGGAAAGCGTGGGGAAGGTGTGCTCCAGACTAAATTCTGCAGCAATTCAATTCTTTGTTTTTGAAAAAAGTTAATAATAAATTTTTGCATTGCTCTAAAAATTATTTGTTCCTCAGTATTATGGACTAATGCAGTTTCTGGTCTTTGATTCAGTTGGCAATGGTGATGTTCGGAAATCATCTGATTCCTCTAAGGTAGTCCATCATCTCAGCATGGCTCTCGCTGGTATTTGTGGAATCTGTTTTCATTCTTGTGTCTTTGCTTCCAGCTAAAAGGTGAAAATGGAGGAAAAGATGACGCTTCAGTGGAAGAGAACTCCAAGTTAGTTATCTTATCTCGTTCTGGGTACAGCAACATTTGATAATGATAGTTCTTCTGGTGCATTGATAATCTTTACTGATTCATTTATATGGTTCGATAAAAAGGATTCCACTGCAAAGGCTTTTAGACACTAGAAAAACCTTGCTTAGGAAGGAGCAAGCCATGGCGTATGCTCGTGGACTGGTTGCTGGATTTGACAAGGAAAACATGGATGATCTCATTTCTTTTGCAGATGCTTTTGGAGCATCCAGATTGAGGTGTGGATGTTATATTCATGTTTTCGGATAAGCAATTCAGCATTGCGGATTTGAGCTCCCGACACTATCATCCTTTAGATTCACTTTATTAAGGAATACATATACTTAGGAGTCATTCATGTAAACCAGTAACACTCCTAAATGTAGGGATGCGTGCGCCAATTTCAAGGAACTGTGCAAGAAAAAGCATGCGGATATTCTCTGGATGGAAGAATTAGCTGCAGTAGGAGCCTGCTCACCGGAACTAGCGATGGGGGCATCTGGCATTACACTTGTGAATGATAGTAGCATGCTCAATCAAGGGAGTATTATATTACCAAATGAACTTTCCGAGGCATCAAAATCTCAGACAACCACAGACTCAGACTCTAGTAAAGGTATCTAATATCCATTTCTTCCTTCCTAGCCTCACTTCACTTCACTATATCATGTTGGAGGAATTTGTGTTCTCTAGTATACGGTTTGCTGAACATTGAATGGTTGGAACTATTCCCTCCCTAATTTTCTTTAGTGGTGTGGGCTGACCTGCTTTCATTTGTAAGCGGGCTGTTTGTTTCGAGCTACAAAGGGGGTATAACGAACTCAAAGTTTACTGACAGGAAGATTCTTATTTACCAAGTAGTGTGTTTATATTCCCTAGATGGGATCTCTGGATACTGTCTATTCGTTCACTTTTCCTTTCAGCCATTGAAATGATTCCAATTATCATGTCTACTGAATTTAGTTTTGAGCTCTTGTGATGTCTATGAAATAAGAGCAGCTTCTTATCTCTCTGTTCAAATATATGAATATGGTAACTTGCAGTCTTGCACCCAGTTAAGAATTTAAATTGCAAATTCAAACTCTGCTGTTTCTATAAATTTTGAAAAATATTCATATGCTGCAGATAACATTTTGCATGCATCAGATCAGACACAGCCAGCTGCTGCAAAATATCAAGTTCCGATGCATTGGCAAAGCCATCCACCTCATTACATGTACAATTTTCAGGGGCCCGTTCCACAATTTCCTTTCTACCAAGGATATCCTTTACCTCCAGTGCAGCCTGCTGGTCTTAATTATCCAGGCAACTTGCAGCAACATCATAACAGGAGTCAGAAATCATTGTCAGGGAAAAAGGAAAAACTGAAAAAAGAAGCTGATTTTGGAGAAAACTCACAAACAGAATCTAGCAGCTCTGACTCTGAGAGCAACTCAGATTCTCAAGTCCATCAGCAGGATAGAGGGCATTCTTCTGTGGATCGTGTGAACAGAAAAAAACACAGGAAGAAATCATCCAGAACTGTTGTCATTCGCAACATTAACTACATCACTCCTAAGAAGAGAAACAAAGAAAAAGGTCAAGTCTATACTGGATCTTCTGATGAAGATGATCTCTTTGAAAAAGACTCATGTAAACGTCACATGGATGGTGCTGTTGGCTTACCGGAAACATCAGACAACTTGCATGATGATCATGACTCAACTTCATCCAAGCAAGGACAGCCAAATAATAATTGGGAAGCTCTCCGGGACCTCCTGATGAGAAATGACAACTCGAGTGTTAGTGGAATAGAAACAATGCAGCTTATGGATGTGGTTAGAACATCCCAGGGTGATGTACCCACAATTCCTGGGGCTGTGGATCTTGAATCCGAGAAATCTCATGCTAATCAAAAAGTTCCACCTGACTCCTTTATAGCAACTCAGAGAGATGGTGAAAATGACACTAGCGGGAGAGCAATTAATTTCATAAATGGGGAGGATGGTGTCTTGAAAAGAAGGGACTCTGTGGGTGATGATTTCATGATTCCTAACAGAATTGATGAATCAGGAAATGATCCGAATGACCTGATACATACCACTGGAGAAAAACCGGCAATTACTAGGTCTATAAAGGAAGAAGAATGGTTCATTGTTGGTCAATCAGTTGAACCAGGAAAAAGGAACTCGATGACTGAGCAGAACATATTTGTTGATGATCATGTTCAGTCAGTGCACGGCAATCACACTTATGTGAAGGGAAGCCACAGGGAAAGACTCGTAGATGATTCTTTTATGGTAGCTTCTCGACCAGAAGGTGGTGATCAGTGTGATTCTCAGTGGAAAACAGATCTAAGCATTGCTGGGGACCTAATCTTAGCCTCACAAGCCAAAAGTGGGAAAGCAGATGTAAACAATAACCGGAAAGAACCCAATTCCTGTGAGCCAGATGATCTGTGTGTGATACTAGAGAGAGATTCTAATTTGGAGTCCATAAAGAACTCATGGACTATGGAGGATGGAATTGATATGTCACTCACAGAAGCTACCACAAGATGCAGTGGTATTGAATCTGGCAAATCTACAAATGTGAAGCTTTCCTCAGACGGCGGCCAAGACAAGCTTAAGGGTAATGGTACTCCCAAAGGGAAAGGTCCAGGCAAAGAAACAAAGTCTAAAGTTTCACCAGGATCCCTCAGGAAAAGCAAAGCCGAGATTATGTCAAAGACCAGGAAACCATCTTTTGTGAATTGGCCAATGGTTCAGAAGGGCAAGTTGGAGCAGGTAATGTTCATTTGTGTAGGTTTATCATTTAAACTTGTGTAACAATGTTTTTCAATACCCGACATTTCTTAATTCTTCAAAAAATTCCTGGAACAGGAAGAAGAGATGCGGAAGAAGATGGAAGAACTACTGATCCAGCGGCAGAAGAGAATTGCAGAAAGAACTGCCGCTGGTGCTCATGCTTCACCAGCGTCAAGGAAAACCACAATAGAAAGTAAGACCTCCAAGAACTCAACTAACAACAGAAATCTTCCCATAGCTCAAGCAGCCAACCGGGTGAGTTCTGTCAAAGTCAGAGTTGCATAATTTATAAAGCTTGAAGAGGAAGTAAAGTTGTACTTTCAAATGAATAAATGTTTCTTCATTCTTGGATTGGTTCAAATGAATAATTTTTTTGCAGACATTTTCATATTTAGTAAATTATTTTATCATTTTACCTTTTCAATTATCATTTCAATATTCACTTTTCTTTCATGTAAAAAATTTATACTTCCATGTGTTCAAAAAGAAACTAATAATATATTAAAAAATTTACCCATACCAAACGTCACTATTTTTTCTCTCCCTCGTTAATCCTAGTGCTGCATTCACCCACACCCTGACAAAAGAACGCTCACTGCGCCGCCTATTGAAGTCCTCTTAGAATTGTTTTTTACCAGTAAGCAATGGGCAGCAACTTCTTTAGCAATATGTTGCAATTGTCAAAGCAACTTCCAACTTCTCCAATCTTCATTGATCCAAGTCGCAACAGCGACAGATACAACCACAGCCCACCATCCAGAAGCACAAGTTAGAAGCGATTCAGCATGCATCTCTCTTTTTCTTCAACAGCTCCATCTTCAACAAAATATCGCTCTCATCTCCAAATTACAATTGGCACAACTTAAAGAACAGTAAAACTTTGGTATACATGTTTCAACTAAGTGCCTAAAAGAAGATGGACAACTTGAAGGTTCTCACAGTTTCGTATATGTGTGGGGCTTCTTTTCCGACCCATGGCGGCGTCAAAAAGTTCATGATATGTACCCTAAAAGACATGTCCTGGCGAAACAAACCGAGACATGCACTGGGTTCTAACGGGCACCTGCATTGTATGGCTCAAGAGTTTGGTCTACATCAAGCTAGTGTGTTCTTTTCACATGTTCTGCCCCCCAAATCTATCGTAACGTTCGATACGGAAATCAAAAAATTCAAGTCGATCCAAAAAAGCAAAAAAATAAAAATAAAAAATTACCACTTTGACATGCCCATCTAAAATTAAAGCATATAATCTCTTAAAATAATTATGTAAACAATTCTAGGTGCCAAAGAATTAGAATTTGACACATTTATCTATTTTTTTCAACTTAAATTATAAAATAGCAAAAAAACTGAACATTAATAGAATGAGACATAAAAAAAATTACCAATTTAACATTAACATCTCAAATTAAAGTATTAAATACCTTTAAATAATTATGGAGACTAATCTAGATGCCAAAAAAAAAAAATTGATGCACTCATCTATTTGTTTCAACTTAAACCATAAAATAGCGAAACAAAATATTGGAAAAAAATAAATTTTGAATTCAAAATTCCCACACCAAATTAAAGCATTCAAATTACACTATATTCAATTTTTTTATGGTTGAATTGGTAAGTTTATATTTTCCATTCTTTCTTTTTACTATTTTACGGTTTAAGGTGAAAAAATAGATACGTGTTTCAAATTCTATTTCTTTGGAATCTAGAATAGTATCCATAACTATTTGAAGGGATTGGATGCTTTAATTTGGTACGGGCATGTTGAATTGGTGTTTTTTTTTATTTTTCATTCTATTTTTTTTTTATTTTATGGTTTAAGTTGAAAAAAATATATAAGTGTGTCAAATTCTATTTCTTTAGTGTATAGAATAGTATTCATAATTATTTGAATAGATTAGATGCTTTAATTTGAGATGGGCTCGTTGAATTGGTAATTTGTTTTATTTTTCATTCTATTGTTTGGCTTTTTGTTTTTGACATTTTACGATTTAAGTTTAAAAAAAATAGATAATTGTATCAAACTCTAGTTCTTTATCATCTAGAATAGTCTCCATAATTATTTGAGGAGATCGGATGCTTTAATTTGAGATGGGCATGTCGAATTGGTTGTTTTTTATTCTACTTTTTTTTTTGTTATTTAAAACTTGAAAAAATAGATAAGTGTGTCAAATTATATTTTTTTGGCATCTAAAATATTCTCCATAATTATTTGAGGGGATTGAGTACTTTAATTTTTGATGTGCATGTTAAATTTTTTTTAAAATTTTTTTTCATTATATTTTAAGATTTTTTTGGCTATTTGAGGGGTTATATGTCCCAAATTTATATTTGGAATGTCTTGTGTTCATTTTGCTCACATTCAAAAGCTAATTTCAGATTTCACTCTAGAATTTCCGTCAGTACTAACAGAGATAATGGAAGGAGAGGCATTTTTGCAATAAAATGTTCTTTTATTTCTACTTTTGCAGTGCTGAACAACTTAAGGGTAAATATGTGAAATGAGATATATTTAAGGATAGATTAAGCAATTTAGCCTAGTTTTAATTTTCTGTCCTTGTTCAGTAGTTTAAATTTAAATGGCTCTCACAAGCAAATCGATCACATCTAATTATTATCAATCACATTACTTACAAATACTATAAAATTCGGTAAAAATATCAATACGTTTAGCATCTTTATTTTCCTTTTTTGAAAGAAAATTTTCTGTATTGGTTAGTTCTGTTATAAAAAAAAACAAGGTTTAAATATAGCAGGGGGAATGTACTGGAAGAGAAGGAAGACAAGAATTTGTTAGTAACAAGTTAATTCTAACTGAAGAGTTATTGAAAACAGAGTTGGGATGGGAACCATCCGATTTCCAAACAAACCTTCCCGTTGTTTTGTCTGGACGCACAAGATGCATCCATAAATCCTTTTCTTTCACCATTATTCTATTTTCTTGACTCTCTCTTTCCAGTAGAAGTTCCAAACAATTTATACACAGTTGTTTGTCAAATTTAGGGTTTTCCTGCCTTGGGCCAAGCTTCATTGCTCTGCAAGTAATTGATTCCCAAATTTTCTAAAATCGCTCCCCGTTCCCTTCCTCAATCCACAAACATTGCTGGTCTTTTGAATCATGTACTTGCATTCAAAATAAGTTGAATTGAATAAGAATCCTCTCTTGCCAAAACCCTTGCCTGGTTTTCCGATCATCGGGCTCGATCAAAATCCTCTAATGATCTTTTCTTCAACAACATTAAAGCTCATTTTATGGTTTCCCTTCTCCACCATTGTTGTCACATTCTGAAGTATTTCTTAATTCGTATTTGGCGGTGTGAGTTACAATGCCCTCGAATTTGTGCGGGCTAAGGCCCTCTTTATTTTTCTTTGGACGCAAACCATCAAAATTAATGGAGGTACCCTTTTATATTTCCTTGTGTGTTGATTTTTCATTTGATTTTATTAGAATTTTTTTCTTCTTTTCTTTTTTTTGCCTTGTTAAAACTAACCAGCTAACAAGGGGGAATGGACGAATGTAGGTGATGAAAAAACCACGGTTTCCGAGGAGTCAAAGACCAGCAAAAGGATTGAGGAAAGGTAATTCATCATTTCAGTCAACGGGAAACTTCTTCCAAATGTTGGAACTTAGGAAAAAGATCATAGCTTTCAGGGAAATGATTGACTTACCACCTTGTAACAGCTCCATTCCAATTAACAAGGTATATGTCTTCCTGCTTCACACCAACCATACATAATTTCTTCTTAATCAGACTTGCCCTAGATTGTTATATATATATCTAAAATTCTATGTTTTTGTACAGCTCGTGATTATGACAATGACAGAAATTAACAATTTTTACCCTGAAATGTCACATGTGAAGGCATCACAAATGAAGGGACTTCGCACTCATCAGGTTGGTGACTTATCCTTTGAACAAGTTGAAACAAAGCAAGTGTATTAGCTAACTCATGTTCCTATATTCTTACATGGAATTTGCATATAGGCCTTAGCACACTTCTGCACCACATTGCAAGCTATGGGTGACTCATCCTTGAGAGATGAAGAAGCGATTTCAAATAACAAAAATAACCTGGACAAACTCGGTATGTATGATGTTTCATCTATGATTTCTTTTTATATATATTTAGAATACAATACAATGTATAAAAGTTTTTTAATGAGGGGATTTAGATAACTTAATAAGAGGATAAGGCTTTTTTTTTTTGCTTGGAATATGATTGAACCATGGTCAAACATTCGAGTGTTATACATCATCTTTTATAAATTGGTTACCTTAAACTTGTTTCTTTTCTCGGTTTAGCTTATCTAAAAGTATAATAAAAGACATTGTTGAGGTTAGATTCCTGACTTCTTCTCATGCGTTTCATTTCTCTTTAATTTCATTGTTTATTTAAATACTGTAGTGTTTTTTAATTGACTTGGGCCTTAAACAAGTTTCTTGTATTTCTAGTTGAAATCACTATAGCAACACTAAACGCATTTATGAAGAGCGCAAGGGAGAAACTTGAAATGGCAGAAAAAGATGAAGATGAAGAGAATAAAGAGTTGGATGAGCAGGACAACACATCTGTGAAGGCTTCGAACAACGATTCATACTCGGATGTCAGCAGTACGTGCAGCTCTTCTCCAGCCACACCAACTTCTGTCCTTCCAGAAATTATCCCTTTGAACTCTCTCTACTCCTCACCTCTCCTCTTGTCTCTTAGAGTTAAAGCTGTTGGAAAACTGAATCCTCTTGATATGAAGCGACTTGCGTTTAACGTGCTTCAAAATGTAGGAGCTCAAAAGGCTAAACTTCTGAACAAAAAACGCAATAAACTTGAGCAACTTGATGCAGAAAGAACCCCTCCAAATCAGTCTAAAGATTATAGCATTCCAAATGAAATCATGAAATTTCCACTTCATTTCCCTAATGGGGTTGGTAACCCAGGTAGCAATACAGAAGTCATAGAGTTATTGTTGCCATTACCAGCCCGGGAATCTGAAGAAATGCAACTTGAGGAAGCTGTACATGCAGCTATGGCAAAGGTTTTACCAGCAAACCCCTTAACAGAATCCCCAACAGAAATGGAAATAGAAGAAACAGAAAGCCCTCCACCACTCCTAGATGAAGAGCTTCAAGTGTTGCAGTCGGATTTAGAAGTGCCAAGACCATCAGCTCCACTGCCACCACCACTACCACCTACAAAGCCATCTAATGTTGTAGCAACACCACCACCACCGCAACCTCCACCACTCCCACCAAAAACTATATATAACAAAGCATCAGAACAAGCGCCACCCCCACCCCCACCCCCACCCACAAACCCAACAACGAGACCAATCACAAGGCTGCCGAGTTTAGAAGTATCACCATCACATTTGGCACAAAAAACGCCACTAGCAACACCACCACCGACTCCACCCCCATCTCCTACTGCAGTGCATTTTTTGGGGGGTGGATCACCCGAACCACCAAAACCCCAGGCACCACCAACAATGTTAAGAAGTGCATCAACTCCGTGCCCTCCACCACCACCACCCATGGCAACTTTAAAAAAATTGGGACAATCACTTTCTCCTCGAGCCATGCCAGTTGTAAATGGATTTAGACCACCACCACCTCCTCCAGTTGGTGTTGGAAGATCCTTGCGCCTGAAGAAAGCAACCACAAAATTGAAGAGATCAAATCAAATGGGTAACCTATATCGGGTTCTAAAGGGTAAAGTTGAAGGTGTTTCTTTACCGGGAAAATCCTCCAACAACAAGAAAGGTGGGAATGGAAACTTAGCTGGTGGAAAGCTAGGAATGGCTGATGCATTAGCAGAGATGACAAAAAGGTATAATACAATCTCAGAAATGAGAAAAATTTAGGTAAATTACTCATCTTATTTCATGTTCTTATATCCTGTAGATCGGCATACTTTCAACAAATCGAAGAAGATGTTCAGAAGTATGCAAAAGCAATCAGAGAGTTGCAACCCTTGATAAATAATTACAAAACAACAAACATGAATGAGCTTCTAGAGGTCCACAGAGAAGTGGAAAGCATTCTTGAAAAGCTAACAGATGAGACACAGGTGAATCCAATGTTGCTTCTTTTCTCCTCTTTTCCCCAGTCTTTATGTCAAATCGCTTTTGATGCATTACTGAACTTATTGATCTCAACCTCCATTTATTTGAATTGCAGGTACTAGCTAGGTTTGAAAGTTTCCCCTTAAAGAAGTTGGAAGCAATTAGGATGGCAGCAGCACTTTACACTAAACTACAATCAATTCTGTGTGAACTTCAAACCTTTAAAATAAATCCTCCATTGGGTCATTTGTTGGACAAGGTTGATCGTTACTTCAACAAGGTTAGTTTCCAAGTTAAAAGATAGATATAATTTGCACCATAACTTTCAGTTTATTATGTATGCTTTCTTGTTAGCAAAGTGAAATGCTAAAAGTAATATGGGAAAACATTAATAGGTCAAAGGCGACATTGATGCATTAGAACGGACAAAAGACGAGGAAGCCAAGAAGTTTAAGAGCCACGGCATCGAATTTGACTTCGGCATTCTTATCCATATCAAGGAAGCAATGGTGGATGTTTCCTCCAACTGCATGGAACTTGCACTTGCGGTACTTTAATTAACCAAAAAACTTCATGTCTACTGCTTATGAATCTATTCAAATGTTCCGCAACTTAAAATAAGCGAACACTGACTTGAATTCTTTTGATTCGGAAACTTTCAAAATGAAGGAAAGGAAAGAGTTGAATCCCACAGAAGCAACAACAACACAGAAAAAAGCCTCATCCAAGATGCTTTGGAAGGCTTTCCAATTTGCATTCAGAGTCTACACGTTTGCAGGAGGACATGATGATCGTGCAGATAGACTAACCAGAGAAATAGCTCAAGAAATACAGAATGATATGCAGAGCAAGTTATCTTAACTGTATCATTTATTGTTGCAATTGACCTTTCTATGCAACATCATCTCTGCAAGGGAAATGGGTAGCCCACCGTCTATTACATTCTGTATGGCAAATATTGTATGGAATATATCATTTAAATGTTGTTTTAAGTTGTGGTTTTGGTGACTTAGGGAACAATGAACTTTAACCTGTAAGATATATTTTTGGGGTTGTTAATCTACATGTATATTTATGGAGCAATTCAAGTTACTAGAGGCAATTTAAGTTAGAAATTGGTGGGATTTCTCTGGAGAAATGCAGAATTTGGGCAACAAAACCTAAAATACAAATTTACTAAGGTTTTTTTTTTTTACAGAGAGAGTGAGTTGCTCCTACTAAGTAAAATTAAGCAAGGTATCGAAATGATCCTCATTTCTATCTTTTCCTTTTTAAGAATACATTTGTATAAATAGGAACTGAGGTGACAAAACGCTTCGAGAAAAAGTGACAAAATACTATGCATTTTGAGATCAATTTTAGTAGAAAACTTCTACAGCAAGTTAAAACAAAAAACAAAAATGGGAGTCAAAAGAACTGAGTGGGGAAAACAGAACTGTTCCTGGGGGAAGAAAAAAGATAAAAGATAAAATTCCCTCTCATTTTTTTTAAGGAGCTTAGTCTTCCTTGCTGCTGCTTGAAGCGGTTAGCCTTTGAATTCTGATATCTCCCAGTCTAGCCATCATAGAACATACATCGCTCTTCAATATTCATGCTTCCCTAAAGTCTTCTTATTTTTCCCGGCCCACTTCATGCGTATCCCTACCTCCAATTGCCAGCATTTGATATCTAATGCAGAGGTTGCCAAAGAATTGGTCTCTGCAGTACATTTAAACGTGCAAGGTTAATGTCTGAATTCGTTGCCTTAATGCAAAATTGGAGAAATCAAGGGCATAAACCATAACGTTCGAGGATTATAGTACTCAGAAAATTTAGGACCGCATCACAGCCGCACGTTTTTTCTCTGCTTTTCTATGGGGAATTTCCTCGAGCACTTGAACTACAATCCACGTCCTTGTTTGTTCTTCGCCATTGCCCGCCACATTTTTTTCGCCCCCCATCTTCTATGCCAGCTGTGTCTCCTCTCTCGATACCGCTACTGGGGCCATGCCAATCTTAGACCGCCGGGTTTCCGGAATTTGTCACGCCAGCTGGGTCTTCATCTTTCGAATTCCGCTATAGGGGCCAGGCCAATCTTCGACCGCCGGGTTTCGGGACTTTCTCTTCGATGGCATGCCAGCTTCTGGAACGGCTTCCACCCGAACTTTAAACACAGCATCTCTATGCGCCTTCGATCCAAATGGTTGCAGCAAAATGTTGGTTGTTTTTTGCCAGAGAGAGATTCGACAAAGATCGTGGGAGGAAAAGAAACGGCTCGACTCGCTAGTGGGCATCAGGGATAGTAGGAGAACTGGACTAAACTGATTGTGGGCTAGGGGTCTGTCCGGTCGGGTGAGATCGTGGAAAAGGGGTTGGAAGTTGGACTTCCAGAATCCAAAATGTAAATTTTTTCTTTTTCTTTTCGAGCTATTATAGAAGAAAATCGTCCGCAAAAACACCTAGGAAGAACATGTTCGACTTTCTCTTCCGGTGGAGAAAGGCCTCCAAATGGTAACCAAACACTCGTTCTTTTACGATTATCCCTCAGAATTTACCATATTTAAAGCAAAATTTGCAAAATTTGCAGCAAGAAGCTGATCAGGCGTCTACAATGTCGTCTCAAGTTCCTCAGCATTAGGAGGTCTTCCATTGTTAAGCAAGCTCGTGAGGACACATCCGAGCTTCTCAACAATGGCGACCACAAAGCAGCTTTTGTTCGGGTACAGTCGGGATCCTCTCAAGTCCACTTAAACGACAATTATGATACTCCGAAATATGCTCACTTCTTATTTCTTTCTTTCCCATCTTCACAGGCTGAAGAGATCCTTAAAGACAAGAGTTTATTGGATGCATATGATATCTTGGACACTTACTGTGAATTTATCATCCTCCATCTCCCTTGCATTTCAAGGCACAGGTAACATAATATTGGTCCTCTGGTTTAGCTTTCTGGATTATTCATGACAAGTTGCGGCTGACTTGGGCCAGAATTTGTGACGTACGTAGAAATGTTACTTCGAATTCTTTCATGTAGGAAATGTCCTAATAATGATATCAGAGAAGCGGTTTCAACCTTGATGTTTGGTACTTCGTGGTTCGGAGATCTGCCGGAGCTTCAGAAGATCCGGAAGCTGTTTAAGGCGCGTTATGGTAATAAATTCGCGAAGGCTGCTGATGGAACGGACCCTGGAAGCCATGTGAATGGTCTGGTTAGTTACTTTTCTTCTTCTTCTTCTTCTTCAAGTTCCAACTAGTTCAAGCTCCTTCGTTGTAATTTTATGACTTCTTTTCGTTTTCAGTTCAGGGAAAAACTGTGTGTAAAGTCTATTCCGGATAATATGAAGCAAGGCTTGATAGATGAACTGGCTAAAGATCTTAGACGCCAACTGGACACAAACGAGAGTATCATACAGAATCCCCAGCTTGTAAGATCACGCCATGATTCGCTTCTTTGACATATTTTTACCTAACGGTTTCTTGATTCACAAGTTTCTCGAAAATTCACAACCTTCCTACTTCCTACATCTTGACACCCATTTTTGCAGAATGTTGAGGATGCAAGTTCCCATGAAACAAAGAGGATTGATTGCCAAGGATCAGCCCAGCAGATGATCAGTTTGGAAAGTTGCGGCTCGAACCAGATACCTCCATCCCCTTTGGGAAGCAAGTTGGAGATGGAAAGAGAGGAAATTCAGTCTTCTTCGTTTGAAGACACGAACACAGCAGAAAAAACAGTTTTCTTTTTCAACGTTCTTAAAAAAAGAAGCATCCATGGGAGTATTGCAGAAGCAAGCTGGTTGGTGTTATATCCACAGCAAGCTCACTGTAAAGAAACAACACCGGTAAATGACTCCTGCCAAGACCTTGATTGGTTTCTATGTTGCTGCTTGGAGTACCCATACTGCAACTGTACAACTAAGGGGAAAGAAATAGCAATATATGACCAGAAATTGGAAGGCCAAGAGACAGATCATGGTGACCAAATTTTGCACTCAGATTTTGTTCTAGAAGAGTCCAAAAGAAGCAAGTCCTATTGCAAACATGTTCATCCAAAACTCCCGGACTATGATGAATTGGTAGCCAAATTTGTGGCTCTGAAGAAGGAGCACCAACAAAGAGCTACCGTTACTAGCTAGTGAGAAATGCTAAGCTCATGGTAGGCACAAAACTTCATATCCAATTATATTAGCGCACCTGATCAAATGACTGACATTGGTCCGTGATTTTCACTATAAATTTAGTACTATCCTTTCACTAGTTGTAATTTCATAATTTGCCGCTTTTTTTCGTAGCCATAAAATTAATTGTGTTGCTACATAAAATTTGTCTGGTTTTTAGCCAAGGTGTGGTGAGATGGAGCACTAGAAATCTTATTTTTTTTCATAAAAAAACCTTAAGTGGATTTCTCTGTAACAGCTCCAAAATTCCCAATATAGAATTACACTTAATACATGCGCCGTAAAAAATGATAATATTTTTTAAGTATTATATAAAAAAATAAATAAATAAAACTATCACATGATCATGAGACTTGGTATGCAGACTATGAGTGGTGAACGTCTGCAAATGTTTAATTCATAGTTTATGCGACTGTCAATTACCACAAACTATTAAATCACATGCGCCATTGAATCTAAAGGGACCCATTAATCCAACAGTTTGTAAAGTGTGACGATCCTTAAATATTAAGGAATACTAATGTATACTTGGAATTAAATTTAAAGTTGAAGAGTTATTTTTTCAATATATATATATATATAATAAAGTTGAAGTATTTGGCAGATTTAGCATTTCTAGTAGAAAAACAATAATTTCTACGTTCGAGTGAACGTACGGACTAGAAATGCTTTGCGAAAATTTGTTGAAAACTGCTGCTACTAGCCGTCCAATTCCAATACAAATTTTTCTAATCGGTTTAGTTTAAGTGACTTTAATTCAATATAATTTATTTTTATTTTTATATTTTTTATTTGAAATAAATTCATTTGAAAGCCTATATTATATAGGTGTGATAATCTATTTAAAGTAAAATTTTTAATAATTTTATTATTTTAAATTTATAAATTTTTCTTTTTTATGATATGCATAAATAAAGAAAAAAATTATAAAAATTTAATAACATTATAAAATTTTTACTTTCAATAGATTATTACACTTACATAATATTAGAATTCAATAAAATTTATTCCAATAAGATAGAGTACAAATAAAAATAAATAATTTAAATTAAACTAAATTAAATTAAAATGAATTCGTTGCAAGTCTTTGAACTTAATTTGTTGTTGCAAGCAAATAACTATTAAATTTTATAATGGGACACAACATTTTTATATTTCTCATGAAACTAAATACAAAATGCAAGCCTTTGGTTTTCAAAATCATGTCAAATATCAGATGGACTATAACCCACATGGTAGCATTACTCCCGGCTGAAAACTTGGGCCATGTGTCAACATGTTTTTTTTTTTCCTCCAATTTTCTTCATTTCGACAAAAAGGAATGCCCCAAGCCAGGGTAAAAAGAAGGGCATCAATACACTGTCATCTGTTTGTAGCCAATCAATTTTACATCAACATCACAATCATCAATTTATTCGAGCCGGAAACAACCACGGGACCATGAAAACCTTCGGCTTAATCCACTTTTTGATAGCGCCATTTATATTATATAATTTTCAGTTATTTGTAAAATTTCTATCTAGGTTTCAAAATGGAGAACGAGACATCCTTTTAAGCCAAAAACTTTATACTGCTATAGTCAAATACCATAATTCAAATCTCGACTTTTATAAGAAAATTTCTTCTATTTGTAGTCATTGAGTAGATTTGTGTTGAGATGGCATGGAGTGTAGTCTAGTATGAATACTACTATTATACTACATCCATCTCAAGCTCTTTACATCATTTCAGCTTTTTAACTTAAGTTTACTTATACTAATATTTACTAAAATTTTTAAAATTTATATTTAGAAACTGTAAATCTATAAATATTAGCATAAATAAATTTAAGCTAAACTTAAATAAAAAATAAAAATAATATAAAAAATATGGGACAAATAGAGTATTATCTCTTGCATTGGCCAAACCCATCAGAACACAAGGAAATGTTAATATGTTATACAAACACGATGAACTGCTTTTAGAGGATAAAAACAGAACATTTGAAAGTAAGAGATGAAAGAAGGCTTGCCCTTCAAAACCCCAAGGACCGCTGTATTTATTACTATTAATAAATTGCCTGCTGTAGAAGAAAGGCCCGGTGCAGGTACAACGCTAAGTTTGATTTAATGGCTCATTTATTATTCTCCACAGTTTGACACCGCAAACCCAAACTCAAAGACCGGTATCTTTTCTTTCCTTTTTCCTTTTTCTTTTTTCTTCTTGTTGGGGTGACGCTCTGGTGATTTACATCTCCTCAAACAAATCTTTCAGTACTGGGGTTTGTCCGAGAACTGAGATTTGGTGGTCTCTGTTCCGCGGGTCTTTAGCTATGGCTTCAACCTTGTTGCTGGTGGCAGTATTTGTGCTTGATCTGATTGCTTTTGCACTTGCGGTGGCAGCTGAGCAGAGGAGAACTACTGTGAGTTTTTCTTACATGATTTTAGTTGCCTGCCTGCCTCATGTTCTTCTTTTTGTTTCTGTGAATTAACTTGCTTTCCGTCTCTTGTTCTCTCATGGGAATAAGTTAGCTCTTTTCTGGTTATGTTGATCGGGTCCAAGATTTTGCTAACAGAATTTTCATGGTGGTACTGGAATGATGTTACTATCTTGGGCTTATGATTTCTTTTCGGGAAGTTCCAGGCTTTTTGCTCTTTCCTGCTGGGAAATTGTTGCTTTATCTTGTTCTCCTTTTCCTCGTCTTACAGTTGCTTTGCAAATTAATCTTTCGGGGTTGCTTTATGTAGATCTAGACTTCTTTTTTCTTTTAAAAATGTGTTTGGTCTGCAATTGCAACTTTTCCTAACTAGATTCCATTTTGCTGTAATTGCACCTTGTAAGCATAAGGATGTCTTGTATGATTTGGATTGAACTTGGTGGGTGAACTAAGAGATAAATAGGAAACTAGTTTTAGCGCATGATCAATCGGTTTGAGGATGCAGCAGAGGATACTGAACTATTTAGCAGCTAAAGTTTTGATGTTTTCTTGGAGAAATCCTTGGTTTGTGATGGAAGTTTATTCAAATAACATGCTCTAAGTCTTTAATTGTTGATGGCATAACTTGGAGAGTGTTAGAGAACATACTCAGCTAACTACCTGTTTATCAGTTAAATTCAGTTATTGCACTTCAGATTGATACATTAGTTTCCAAATAACTGTGACTGGAATTGCTGAATATAGAGGAAAGGCCAAGAAATTCAGAAAGAATAAGGTGTAGTTTTTAGCTCATGCTTTGTAGCTCTTAAGGAATAAGGAGATTAGGACTGGGGAAATATGAAGGCAGAGAATATTTCAGAACTTTGAATGGAATTAGGGTACCGTGAATTTGGAATGTCATTTTGGTGCTTGAGAGCAGCAGCAACATTTTGCATCTTATAGGTAATTACTCTTTCAATACTTCTAGGTAATTGGAATTAGACTTTGAATTTAGAGGTTCAAGATTCCTTAAGTTGGGGTCTGGAGGATGATGGAGAGAGGATGTCAGTACCTTAATTTGCTAGTTAGAGGTCAGTGAGTTAGGATGCAGCAGGTGACAAAAAATTGACATACCTTGATTTTTTTTTTTTTCAATGGTGTACTCTCCATTCGACTTTCATATGCTTTGTGGTTATGACTCAAACATCCACAGGCCACACTCGGTCGGAATGGGACTGAAAGTTGGTGCATATACGACAAAGACATTGCAACTAGCTTAGGTGTGGGTTCGTTCTTAGTGCTACTGGTTAGTCAACTCCTAATAATGGTGGTAAGTCGATGCTTATGCTGTGGAAAAGCAATGAGACCTAGTGGTTCAAGGGCATGGGCGATTGTCCTGTTCATCACTTGCTGGTATGCGGACGTAGCAAGCACTTGTCCAATTTTTATCTTCAAGTTTCCCCAGATTTTCCATTATTATCCATTGTTAACCTGTTGTTTAATTGACTTCTCAGGGTTTTCTTTTTCATTGCTGAGGTATGCTTGTTGGCTGGCTCAGTTAGGAATGCTTATCACACCAAATACAGAAGTTACATATCAAGTGAGCCCCCATCATGCACAAAACTGAGGAAGGGAGTCTTTGGAGCAGGGGCTGCTTTCGTGGTTTTAACTGGCATTGTCTCAGAGCTTTACTATGTTAGTTATTCCAAGGCTAATGATGGGCAGGCTACTTATGCAAGAGATACCGGGGTGAGGATGGGAAACCTGTAGATTCATGACTGGTCTGAACCACTTCAGCATGTTTGGTTTAAAAAGTTAATGATGAATCTGTTGTTGGCGGGGTGAAGATGGGAAACCTGTAGATTCATGGGTGGTCTGAAACACTTGGGCATGTTTGGTTTAAAAAGTTAATGATGAATCCTTTGTTGGATATGCAATCCAGGTTAGTCATTGTTTGAACTACGTCACGGTTCTGTCATGAACTCTTTTAAGTGAACATGTCTTTTTAGACGATATTTTGTCGTTGGCTAGGCAGAATGTATTGTGAATTTGGACAGCTGATATACGTATAGAACAATCTCCTGATGATTTATCTGTTGAGAATCTTGTCGTCGTTCTCTTAATCTATTCGCTTCGTGCTTGTCTTCTGTATGGGGTGAAATGAAGCAATGCTACAGGTATCATTAACGCGGCTGATTAATGATAATGCAAATGAAACTATGAAGCACTTGGTTCAGCTTTAACCCAGTTGCTGCAAGGATGCCTTGAAACTATTCCCAGGTCGAACGATTTGCATTTTCAACAGGGCCCTATTTAGGTAACAGGGTCAGGTGACGGACTGACGGGCACATTTCATACGTGTGTTGCTGTGAGTCCCATTTGGAGCCGCCAGTCCGTCACCCTCGCATTTCCCTTTTTAATATCTGGAAATGCCACCGTCGCAGTCCGTCACAGGCCGTGATCAAGGATCATCACAAGACTATGACGGGATCGTGGCTCTTTTAAAAGGACATTATTCCATGACCCAACTCAGAGATGATGCTACACTTGTATTGATTAGAAATTTCCAGCAATGACGCGAAGGAAACCATGAAGTAGATGTGGGGCGTGACGGGCAAGTAGAGCCCACTTAAATATGGCCCAATTGTTGCTGAGTTGATAAACATTAGCGGCCTTATGTGGATGCAATTCTTGATAAAATCGAATAATTGTAGTTCCAACTTAAGTGATTGATATGCTCCCATGACCTAACGAAAACGCGTTACTTGTATTAAATTTCAAATTCAAATTTTGCCATTGTTACATACACAAAATGATATTACAAGTTTTCAAATTTAAGAGAGAACAAATTTTTGTGAAGGGATCTTATAGAAACTCCTCTTAACAACTTTAGTCTGCCTATGTTCTTAGACTGATCGGAGATATATGAATTTTTAAGATTGTCTACACAACGCCTCAAGTTTCAAGTGGTAGCATTATTATAAATTAGTCACGAAATGGAATTTCTATAATAAAAAATTCACAACCAGTTTTGCAATTTTTTTTTTATTCCTTCGACAGACCAGGCATCCCATGTGATCCATTCCAAAAGATTTTGCACCATGAGTGGTTAATATGAAAACTTGAATCAAATTAAGCAACTTTTAAGCTGGGTGACATACTTTATATAGAGCAAGAGTTGGAATCGGAACAATTGCTAAAAAGTGTCACATTTTAATATTAGTAAAAATATTATGAAAGCAAGAATTAAAACAGCAATTAACAATGATATCCGAAAAAGTTGAGTGGGCTATAAAAGACCTTCAAGATGACTGAATCTGCAATAAAATACAAGGTTATGTGGCTCTGGAATTGTGTATCTGAAAAAAAAAAATCATTTAATACTTAAGTTAATGTTAGTTAGAGAATAATATAAAAAATTTAGAGAGAGTGATCAGAATATTTCTCATAACCTATTAAGAAAATCAATTATAGGCCTACAAATGTTGTGGTCATGCAGGAAACTCCCATCATTCTGTCACAGATCCGTAATTATGGGAATCACTTCGTTAATATAAACAAATTCAATTAAAACAATTAACTCATTATATTTATCTCATGACAATTTTTCAATGGCCGCCTCTGAACCGATCTGAACCCATTAGTAAACTTCAATGGGCATTTGTGGGAGAGAAACCAAAGTCTACTATAGCATCAAATAGCCAAAAAAAAAAAAAGAGGGAGACACAATAAACTTACAATAGAAAGATTATGATTATAAAAAATAAAAATAACTTTTAGATAATAAAAATAGTACTAGTAAGATAGGGGGATGGCCCATAAGGCACGTGTTGGAGTTAATGAAATGAAAATCCTGCAGAATCACTGTTTGAACCGTCCGTTAATGCCATCCCACAGCAACTTCTAGAATGTTTGTGCGGACAAAAAGAAGAGAATTGTTATATTCTCTCATCTGCAAACAAAAGGTTCTCATCACTATCCCGTTTATTTATTATGCGCAAAGAAGCCACGGCTGATCAACAATTCCCCTCTGTCCATATCCCATAATTAATTATATCATAGAGATTTATATGAAAATTTTTATAAATGCCCTCTTATCATTAAATATGAGGACGTACTAATATGAACACCTAAATATTACTTAACCAACAATACTCTCACACAATTAGCTCTCCTCTGAACCATAGTGAAAAATATCACACTTGAAAGTCAAACATGAAAAATGATAAACATTTTTGCTGACACAATCGGATCTTTGGTTAACCAATAGCGGAAATATCATAAATAATTGCACTAGAGGGCTCCTCCTTTGTTCCTTAAACCCGAGTACTAATTACCTATTCTTTTTTAAATTTAAATAAATAAAAATAAGAATTGAAGTAACAATTGAAAGCAGAAATGAGAGCACTAAAATAAAAAAATTATATAACTTAGCCTAAGAACTCTAAACATGCAAAATCATGTATGGTAGATCCATAAATATTAGTCCGGACCATAGATCAGCATAATTTACTTTCTTCTTTTTTTTGATTTTTTTTTTCGCGTTTGGAGGAAAAAGAAAAACAGAATGTACAACTTCGAACACCGGAGTTAAAAAAATTAAAAAAGGGCTCCAAACTGTACATCAATCCCACCCCCACCTAATGGTCACTAGTACTATTATAGACAGGAAAACCGTTACCTGTTGCAGATGAGATTGGTCATGGTTCAAGATCCATTCAAAGAAATTGAAAGAGGTCAGATGAAACAAGCGAACCCAGATTAAACAGAAAGAAATTAAAGCATTAAATATTGTAATAAATATATTAACAGTTCTAGTTAATCGAATCACCAGTTAATTAATTATCATGGTTTGATTTTGATCTCCGAACCATCAATATCCCACGGAACACTGAGTTCAGTAGTAGAAACAAGCGCGTCAACCTCATCCCAGTTCCAGCTGTAGCTGCGGCTTCCTTCCATCCGCCATGGGAATTCATCCATCATCGTCTCTTTAACAGAATCATAGACACCTGAAGATTGCAGGGAGTCTAAAGAGCCCGAGCTCGAACCTGGAAATGGGTATTGCAGACCTGTGTTTTGAGGCAATATTGATGGATCAATAGCAGGTGAGGTTGGAGCAGAGACGTTGTGAGGCTGAGCAGCTGGCATGGCAGAGGCGGAGGCGATGGCGGTAGCAGAGGGGGATGATGTCTTGAGGCGCTTGTTCTTGCGGGCACCGCCGACGGGGACATTGCGGAGGGTGCCGCCTTGGGTCCAGTGGCGCTTGCAGGCCTTGCACAGGTACCGGGGCTGTGACTTGCTGTAGTTGTTGTAGTAGCAGAACTTGGTGTTGGTGGACTCACACCGAGGACACTTCTCTGCTTTTTGTTCTTTGTCCTGTTTTAGGTTTTGGTTTTGATTACGGGTCTTGTTGTTGTTCATGATCCTTCAATTTTGTTGATCTTGTATGGGATTTGAAGAACAGGAAACAAGAAGGAGCAAATTTGAGAGAATTGGAGGCCAACAAATAAATAAGGGTCGTTTAGTTTTTGGGGAGTTTTTCATCTCACATAGTGACTACAATACATACGCGGAAAGAGAAGTGTGAAATAAGGACTATATAAAATTTTCAAAAAAGAATCGGAAACATAACATGGTTCTTTAATATTTAAAACCCACCCGCCCCCACCACTAAAAAAAAAAAAAACTTCGCTGCAAGGATCGGTTTACATAAATATAAGAGTTAATATATAATTAATTTTTGCACATTCTTTTAAAAAACATTTATAATTTTTTCACACTTCATTGAACTAATAATTAGGTTTAGAAATTGATTAATTAATGTAGATAATTTGACAATTTCTAGATTAATTGAAAAATTTTACCATTTTCATCTAATAGTGAGAAGCAGAATATGCAAAAATTTATAAATCAAATCAAACTAAAAAATTTTATGGATGATCTTCGCCATTAAAATATTTAATCTAACAGTTAAATGGATCATATTTATTATAGAATGATACAAGAGTTAGTAACTTATATTACACCAGAGTAAATGAATCATTATAAGGTCTTTCACATTCACACAATAGTTCTCCAACGAAAAAATTGTAGAGTTTTTTTTTTTTTTTTTTTGTATTCAGGATTAAATTTAAGAAAAAGAAAAGGAGGTACAAGAGTTAACACATCTACATAACATAACCATCAAGACTACCCTAAATCCAAAAGAAGGGATAAAACAGTTTGTCTGTTAGTATCAAATTTAACGAGTTCAAGCCTTTGACTGAAAAATTGTTAAAGACTAAGCTTTCATAATGATGAAATATTGATAGGCAACTAACATTCTACAATCATCTGAGTGGAGTTGCTTGCTTCTAAGTAAGAAAATCCTCCAATGTTTAAGAAAGCTTTGAACCCTTTTAACTTAATAAAACTTGTTGTTCCCATTGTCTTGTATGAGACATCCGACTGTTGATGGAATCTAAATCCCTTATTAAAACCATCTAGAGGGAGCAAGTGTTGTCATTTTATCGTAAGTCTATGAATTCTTGAATTCAGATGTTTGAATCTTATGCTGCCAACTTATGTTGAGTCAATGAAATGGTTGCTAACTAAAGATTCCGTAGTCTTGATCCCGTAGTCTTTCTCTTAAGATATGAGTTAGAATTCACAAAGAACTTGGAAGAAGAGCTCAAAGAGGAAAATTGTAGAGTTGAAAAATGACTCTTCTTAAAAGTAATCAAATTCTTATATAATTTTTCATCTTAAAATGATTATTATGAATTTAAAAAATATGAGTTTCAATCCTTTATTTTCAATTCAAATATATTCTTAACCTAGAATTTGTTGCTCGATTGGCCCTAGATATTTGTAAGTATTTGCATCTTGATCTTTTTTTTTTTTATTGTGGTACTCAGAAGTAAGTTATGGTTATAGGTATAGGTATAGGTAATTATGAGTAAGGGATGAAGGAGAGTAGGGTTAGCGCGCCTTAAACCCAGGTGGGCTACAAGGCGGCAGGATATTTCCACCATTTTGCCCATAGGCTGGAAACGCAATAATATCTTTCCACTGTTGAGCTTGACAAAAATTTCAAGTAAATATTCCATGGATTATCCCACACATTACTTTCTTTATAACTTAACTTATCACTGTTTTTCCTCATCAAAGATCCTTAACTTGTGTTTTAGAAATTAGAAACTTAAGTGAATCAGTTAGTAAAGAAGCAGTTAACCAAGCTAACTAAATGTCAGTTGTCACTTCAAAATTTTCACTTTAGTTCTTTTTTTTGTTTTTTGAAGTCCTAATAGAGGGGTAAAAAATACTAGACAGTTAAATTAATTAGGAAGAAATCTCAAATTTGCCACCAATATTTTAGATTAGGAGTGGATACGTCATTATAGTTTTTTTGGGCCCAATCTCCCACTAATGTTTTAAAATGAACTAGATATGCAACTGGAGTTTCAAATTGAAAATGGATATGTCACTAACCCATTAAAATATTAATGAAAAACGTTAAAAGTAACAAGTTTTGAAATTTTAGAATGATGATGTAAATTTTAACAAACTTCAATGATGTTTTGTAATTAGACTCTCTCTCCTTCTCTTTCTTTCTTGAATGTCGGTAAGGAAATCAGATAGTAAAAGCAGAGGGAGGGCGGCACGGCGGCCAATGATAAAAATTCTATTCTTTATTTACCATCACGTTTTTATTCTGAAAAGAAAACAAAGAAATCAATACAGAGCATCACTTATTTTTCTCTTATTCCTTTTTTGTGATGGGCATGTCCTTCAAGGTTTATGCCACCGGCAATTCTCCTCTTCTCCAAACAAAGCATCTTGCCAACGACCCCTTAATTGTTGATTTTTCAAGTAAATTTTCTCTTTGCTGTTTTTTTTTTCTCTTCTTCAAAATTTGGTCTCATAAAAAACAATAAGCATCAAGTGTTCATCTCTGGCATTATCAGACTTGTTTGATTCTTTCCTTCAGCTCAATTTTCCATTGAATTTTCCCCTCTTTTTCTTATCTGTCATTTGTATTCCTGAATCCATCTCTGTTGGGAAAAATTTTTCAATCTCAGCTTCAACTGTTAGTTCAATGTGGAGTTAAACAATGGAGATAGACATCGGAGATAGAGGGAGATTGGATGACGAAGATGGAGGGAATGCAGCAATAGGTAGGTCGGGGCATTGTAATGGAGACAGTGATGGGGCTAAACCGTTAATGATGGAGATCAAACCCTTTTTTGCCAAAAGTCTCAAAGGTTCTAATATTTTTTAAAAGATACATAATAACTCTAAGATTTCAAAATTGTTTATTTTTACCATTTTTTGTTATTTTTTAACACATAGTGGCATATTTGAGCTATTTTTGAAACATCAATAGGAAATTAGGCCCTAAAAAACTATGGTGGTAGATCCATGCCCAACCCAAAACATTAATAGCAAATTTGAGATTTCTACCAATTGTTTGACAACTATATCCCAACAAAGTTATAAGTATACATTGTGGAATAACTATCTAGCAATTGTTAGATAATATACTGAACGATTTATAGTTATAAATTTACTAGTAAACAATTACTAGCTTGTTTAATTTAAAAAAAATTCATATTACATTTTCCTTTCCTTTGAATACAGATCTAAGGTTATGAGTTCTCAAACATGGTTAACTATAAGAGATATGCATACATGTGAATCATGATGAAAAATCGAAGATTAAAAGTAAGGATATCAAAAAATACCCTACCCCGCCCTAATCTCCCTAAACCCGACTGTTCAAACACGAAACTGATCCTACTCTTAAAGCCATTGGGAATTTATGAGTTTAACTTATCCTATGGTTCCTATCCGACCCTACCCACATGTATCTTAAGTTAGTATATTTATATTTAAAATATGATTTTATTTTAAAAATAAAATTCTAATTTAATATAAATTATCTTATATTACTTTAGTCTATGATTTTTTAAGTATTAATTAATTGTGACTATATACATTCTTTTGAAAATATATGTAAATATATATAAAAAAATTAAGTCTCAAAAAAGCAAACATATGTCTTAAAATGGGTTGGTGGATAATACTTTCTCTACAGGTAGGCGGGTACTATCTGAACCTAATTACTTGAGATAAGAGTTTGTAATTAGCTATACTTAGCTCAAACCCGGCCCATTGACATCTCTAATTCAAAGTCCTTGCATAGTCATTTATTGCTTTTTCATCGCAAATACTCTAAAATTTGTAAAAAGAAATTGAGGCAAACAAAAAAAAAGTTAAGTACAATTTACTCCCGAGGTTTGGTGATATTACACATTACTCTCTTCTATTTCAAAAATATACACTTTACTCATATCTTTTTTACACTATCCAACAACAATTTCTAAAATTTTAATTTAAACTAAATGGTAGTCATCTCTTAGTAATTTTAATTTGTATGTTACTCATTTTTTATAATTAATAGACATTTTAAATTATTGATTTTTTCTTTCTATAGATGTAAAACTATTTTTTTAATAGGGTAACGTATAAGGTAGAGGGTAAATTGTATTTCTGAAACAAAAGGGATAAGGTGTAATATCACCTAAACTTTAATGGGCAACTTGTAATAAACCTGAAAAATGATGGACCTCATTGTTTTTCATCACTTTTGAGGATAAAAAGATATTGCTCGGCTTTTAATAATGAATTTTTTGTCACTAATCAAATTATTCAAATCTATCAATTTTACAAAGAAATTTGTTTTCTCTAACAAACTTGTGACGAATTTAGGCCATCGGTTTTGTGGATCTCTTTTGTAGTTCTTAGTTTTTCATTTTCTCTTATAATTGGGAGCTTGGAGCATCAGGTTGAAGGTGGATTTTGACAATGAGTAGATCAGGAGCGCCTTATCCACCAATTCTGACAATAATGAGGCCTTACTACTTAATTGATTGTCTAGATGACTTACAGACTTCACAAACTATCATATCCTTAATTCTTTACAGAAAATATTTTGAAATGAACATGCAACTGATGCACGCAAACCATAGAGTTTCAGGTAACATGCAAAGAGCTTCATAATTGCACAATTGTTGCTAGTTCAAGTGAAAGAGACTCGGCAAGAAATCAAACAACTTGGTTGATGGCATGTCGTAGTTTCTACACAATCGGTAGTATCATCCATATATTCTATAAAGTTGCATTTCACTAATGACTTAAAATTTTCCATTTAACCCCTCAATGTTTCTCATCTCGTGCAATTGAGGCATGACCTTTTGTTTTTTTCATCGGTACACACAGGGTGAAGCCCATCAATGGGTTAATTTGATGCAGCCCATTCATTGTGGTCAAAAAACCTATGCACAAATGACAAACTTATGAGTGTATTTTAGTTTCAGTAATCAGAAAGACTAATGATTAATTGATAAATTGAGCAGTAAGAGAGTGAGTTGGAGACACGCTGTCAAGTAACTGTAACCTTCGAACAGTGAGAAAATTTCTTTGTACCTACCAAAACCCACTCAACTAGGAATTCTAGGGTCGGTGACATGCCTTGTCGGCAACGAATCACATATGGAACTTGAGAGCAATTTGATCCCACAATTAACAAAGAGTTGTTAGTTGAACTGCACCTAGAACCAATTTAGTTTCTAAAGCGGAGGAGAAATGGGGATTAGGCGGCCACCTTGATCAATTGGTGAAGCATTAATTCCCATCAACAACAACAGTAGCTCCAAGTGTTAGGTTTTGCTTCCAAACACCATCTACAATAAAACAAAGCTAGGAGTTGATCAAGCTTCTTTGAACCCCAAGTAGACATAAGGGGTTCAATGGTGTCAGAGTGTCTTAAGGAATAGACGTTCTAGTAGTCTTTAGGGGCTTTTGGGGCAGAGATTGATGACAAGTACATTTCTCCTAGTAATTAAGGATAAAGGTGGAAGGATGCGTTACCCCAAAAAACTTATGAGTAAAGTTTACTTTCAAGACTACTTTGCCTCAAACAAATTAGATCTTGCAAAAAATTGGTATACTAGAAATTGTTCGAGCTTGCTTTTGCAGGACCACCATTTTTGGTTTGCACTTACACTGGCCAACCGATTGTAGGGTCGAGAAAACAAAAAATTGCGTTGGTTTTGTAAAAATTCCTAACGAGTATTCTTTGTCTTTATTTTAATTTATTTTTTACTTTCTTTTTCATTGTTATGCATGATAATACATACAAGCAGTATAATGCCACCTATGTCTAATTGGAGTGACAAAGAGGTGCCAGTGCAAGGTGAACTTTGAAAAATGTAATATCTTTTCTTTATTTCAACTACAAAGAAAAAAGTGAATATGAAAAAAAAAATCAATACAATGAGAAATATAAGCCAAAAGATGACTCCACCTGCAAGTCTATATTACTATAGAGCCCTTAAAGGCTTAAAGCACAATTATACACACACAGATCACAATTTTATATGATAGATCAAAATAAAATTACATTTTATCTTTTTAGGTTTTATAGTTAATTTTTTTATTTATATAGGTAGTCTTGTTAAGGTCTCTAATACCTAATTAGTTCTAGTGCTTGCTTGATTATTGTTGGCTTTGTCTAGATTTTGTGCAATTTATTTATAAATTCTGCACTTTAAATTTATTCTAGTTTACCTGAAAAATTCAACTTGATCCGATTTTTTTCCCTTCACTCAGTGTTACAGGAATAAGTAGATTTTTTGTGTTCAATTTTATATTTCTATTTTCCTTTAGAGTCTTATTATACCTTCGTTGGTTAAGATGTCATTTTGCTTACTTTTAATTGGAATGAAACATCTTTCGTCAAAAAAAATTAAAATTTTATTTAGTTTGAAGATCAATTGTATAATTTACCATTTTTTTAGTAAAAAAAGAAACAGCCCAAGTAAAAACAAATTCGGACAAAAATAAATAAATAAACGAGGAAACAATAGCAACTATGTTCATGATAACAATGCCATGTTTTAGGTAATTAGTATATATAATCCAAATTTCTATGGATTTTTATTTTTTTAATGCATCAAAAATTCATAAAATTTTAATAATATCATAAAAAATTTCCAATAAATAAATTATTATACCTAAATAATATTAACTTTCAAATGACATTAATCTCAAATAAAATAACGTAAAAATAAAAATATTAAGTTAAATTAATTTAAATTTAAATATAATAGATAAAATCTGTGACTCAGGTTGTTTCCCTCTTTAAACAAAAGAAAAAAATCTTATTGGTTAAGATCATAGATTGATAGTTGGCAACTTGGCGTCAAGTGCTCGCCCGTGGTAGCTGAGCTGTGGATTGATGATGCCCTGGGCGAATGATGATTCCATGGCGTTGATAGGCAATTAGCACTCACATGCAAAAATCATATCTCATCTTGAAGTCAAAAACAATTATCAAAAAGAAAATCTTGAAGTCAAAATAACAACTTAAAGATTATTTTTGTTCTAGTCATAAAATTTACTTGGGGAAAGTTACAAAAAACCCCCTGTGATTTGGTCAAACCTACAGTTTACCCCCTCTATTTTGAGAAACCTACACTTTGCCCCCCATTTTTTTATAATGCCTTATAACAACTTCTAAAACTGTATTTAAACTCTATGATAATCATCTTTCAGTAATTTTAATCTATTTGGTATTTTTTTTATAGTTAATAGATATTTTAAACTATTATTTTTTCCTTTCTGTAAATGTATTTTCCCACCTGTAATTATATATCAGTATTTTTTAAAGGTCGGTTTACTGTAAAAAAAATATAAAAAATCTTAAAATTACTAGAGCATTATTACATACAGTTTAAATACAGTTTCAGAAGTTGTAGTCGGGCAGCATAAAAAATATAGGGAGCAAAGTGTAGGTTTCTCAAAATAGAGGGGCAAACTGTAGATTTGACCAAACCATAGGGGGGTTTTTGTAACTTTCCCAATTTACTTGTCTAAACGAAATTTTTTACTTGTTTTCTTGTTATGCATTTTTGGATTTTATTATGATTATAATAGTTTCAAAAGAATACCGCTTTTCCATCATTTTTGCAAAGCAAGAAAAGAAAAAGAGTTTGATTTCGACGAGATAGTATATTATTCGCAAGTGGTGGATTTACGTCAAACAGAATTTATAACGCCGCTAGTAAGATGGTGTTTCATATGAAATTAAAAGTGCTTGTTTTAAAATGTCTAATATTGAGTTTGGAATCTGCTTCTACTGTTTTAGTATTTACTTTTGATATGTAAATGTCTATATGTCATTTATTAGTGGTACAATAAGACAATTTTTTTGTTCAAGTTTTACATTTAAAGGGAGATAACCGTATCTTTTTTAAGAATATATATGGATAAATTACGTAATATTTTTATTGTTTTCCATTTTTTTGGAGCCTAGATCTGTTAAAATTTCTTACATCATGTTTAATGTGAATGTATATAAACATTTCATACACAAAAATAAACATTAGATATAAAGATTTGTATGCTACATAGAAGAGCTAGGCATCTCATATAAAGAATTAGACACCACAAACTCAAAAATGGATATTACAAACTTATATTGGATACCTTGAAATAACGTCATTTACAATTTTTCCTCTTTCGTCATTTAATATGTAAAAGAAAAAATTTTAAATTATTCAAATCATTATTCTCTATATTGATATGTCATAATTAATAACTAATTAAAAGATTTCAAGCATGGTGTCTATTTTGATGTATATGTGTGCCTGCTTCTAGTATATAAGTGTCTACTTCTAGTCTATATGTGTCTACTTCTAGTCTATAAATGTTTGCTAGATAAATGTAGATATCTACTTCTTGTTTTTAGGTGTCTATTTCTCATTTATAGGTGTCTGTTTCTAGTCTATAGATGTCTATGAAAGACTGCTGATCTGGTGTCTAGTATTGTTGTTAGCGTGAAAACATAAAAAATAGTAATTGATTCTGATCCTCCCAATAAAAAAATAAAATAGATTTTGCAGAATAAAATAATTTTTTTCATTAGATGAGAATTGTTTGATGTTAAAAATAAAAAAAATGTAATTAATTTAATTTCTTAAAAATATGGGGGGAAAATCTAAAAAACAAACTTCTTTTGAAAAATATCTTTAGAAAAATATGTGAAAATAAAAAAAATTGAATTTGAAAAGTAAAAAAAAAAAGGCCGAACGAAAGTTAGTGTTCCATCCCTGGTGTACGTCCGCGCAATAAGTCTCCAATTTTGACTAAATATCGTGGGTGAAATTTCAATTGCATGGAATTCGGTTGTCGTTCAGCCAGTTAGCAGTATATTAACTAACTAGTGACCGTTTTCTTTTCATCACTAGAAACAGTTACCAATTCAGTCAAGGTCTGGTGATGGACTAGTGACTGTTTTTCATGGCCTATATTTTGGTTACCAGATAACTGTTAACTAAAAGATCCACTACAACATTGAAGGAAAATAGTGGCTAAAAATCCAAACAAAAGGCAGTTGAAAAAGCCCATTTTTTGTGATTGGGATTTCAGTTGATCTTTAGTCATAGAAATCCTAGTCACTAGAGAAGAGCATTCGAGCTTGGACTAAAAGCTCAATCACTCCCCTTAGTGATGTAGCGTGAAAAATATAGACTAAACAGTTCAGTCACTGGGTTAGTGTTAATTTTTTTTCTAATTAGTTTATACAATTGTAAACATAATAAATAGAAATATTTATAATAATTTTAAATGGAATTAATTTAATAAAATTAAAATTAAAATTAATCTAATTATAAAATAATTTAAATGTTAAACCAAATCCAGGTTAATTAAATAAAAATGAAGTAGTTAAATATCAACATCCAACCCAAGCCGCACCATAGCATGATTCAGAAACTAAATGTCTGAGGCATTCTATGTCTTGGTTACATAACTCCCAAGTTGAGTATGCTAAGACTCATATGCACCAAGGACCAAACCATTAGGGCCAAGTATGACCACAAATCTCCTTATTACTTTCAAGTTAGAGATGTTTCATGCATCAAATGTCATTGCCACTGACTTGCTGAGTTTATTTGTGATCATTAATGGGTTAATGCCCGGCATGTTGGTAACTAACCAGACGAAAACTCTTGATACTTCTATTATAATATGATTAGTTCATTTTCCCACTCTGATCGAAGACTGGTGCTAATCTAGACAACTTTGTTTGGATCTGATGGGTCTATGGGCGTTTTTTTTAGCTCATCAATTTAAGGAGCCTTGCTTTAAAATCAATTTGTTTTAACTTAAGTCAACTGACTTATTTTTACTTATACATCTTTTTTACCTGAAACTAATTTTATTTAAAATTCAATATGTAGATACAATAATTCATTTGAAAGTGAATTTTCATGATGTTGGTAAATTTTTATGAATTTTTTCTTTTTTAATGCCATAAACTAGAAAATTTCATAAAAATTTAGTAAGATTACAAAAATTGAACTTTCAATAGATTATTGCAGTTATATAATATTGAATTTTAATAAAATTAGTTATGGGTAAAAAAGACATAATAATAAAAATAAGTCATTTTGGAGTCTCTTAACTTAAGTTAAAATGAACTGGGTTTAGTTTCTATTCATCCCTAAGACAAAAAGGTTCTAGTGTTAGGGTTACCAGAACATCTAGGCATACATAACCCCAAAATCGTTGTCGATATCTTACCAACTGATCTTAGGGACCCAACTCCTTTGGATCTCTAAAGTCCTAGGTCTAATATGAAGTCAAAACTAGATTGGCAATGTATGCTAAATAGAGCATTATAAGGAGATGGTGAACTAATGACTTTGAATTCTACCAATGATATAGCATGCTTGTTATTCTTCTTGTCCCCAGGTAGTTCTTCTCATATGGTGATAGATAGAGTGATCATTCATTTGATTGGAATAGGCTTATTGTCGGCACTGTATACCGAGCTAGGGCACAACCTCAAGAGGGCTTGGACACATGTGTTCATCTAATTTTGAGCATGCTTATAATCATGTCATGTTGGGACCCCATGTCCATCAATATCCTTTTTTCTTGATGCCTGGTGATTATTACTTAGAATACTATGGAATGCTAGTAAGGTTGTGGGAAGAGTGCAATGTGATGATTTGAGAAAAATTGGTACCTACTAGGAGCATGAGATTTCAATAATTGAGTGAATAAAAAGAGATTGTCTATTAATAGTAGGACAATTCAGCATGTGGATGGTCAGACGGTTGCCCTCACTCCCAACCATTGATTGGACTAATGTATTAGCTTTCTCATGTCAACCTTAGTCCATTGCTTAGGAGCCTCTCACAACTTCATTGATTAATTGTACTAAATTCTCATGCCAAACTAGCTCTTTGATGGTATTTTTCAGCTAATAACAATTATCAGCAAAGTGCCCATGATCTTGTAAATTGAGAGCCAGCATAATCTTTCGGCAAGATAAACATATAGGGGATTTGTGTTTTATACCTAGTGGAACTTGCAAAAGACTTTGTGATTTCTTTTATCGGTAAAAGCTCTTATAGGGTTAGGCATTTTGAATTTTTAATATTTTTTCATTATTACGATCACCTACTCACATGGTTTGTTCATGGGAGTGCAGGTCTCCTTAGTCCTAACTTGTCAAAGTCATGGGACCTGTCCTCCTTAAATAGGGCTTACCTTCTTTATGCAAAAAAAACCTTTTTTTTTTCTCATATAAACCCAAACTTAATCTCCTGGCTCAAATGTGATGTTTTTCCTTCTTTTGTTGGCTTCAGTTGTACATTATTAAGTTTTCTTCTTTATTTGTAGCATCACCTTCTCATGCATAAACTTGACCATCTTGGCCTTAATAGCTTATCTAAGCTAGATAGATCACTTATAGTCCAAGGCATTAAATCCATAGGGATTAGTGGGTTAAAACCATAAACAATCTCAAATGGTAAGAATCTTGTGGTTTTATGCACTATCCTATTATAAGCAAAGTCAAATGTGGTAAAACATCTTCCCAAGTTTTTAATTCTTTTGGATAATGGCTCTAAGTATAGTAATCAAGGTTCTATTAGTTACCTCAATTTAGCCATTAGTTTACGAATGACAAGTTGTGGAAAACAGCAACTTAGTACTTAACTTGCCCCACAAAACTCTCCAAAAGTGACTTAAAAACTTTACATCTCAATCACTCACAATTGTCCTCAGAATACCATGCAATCTCACAACTTCCTTGAAGAATAAGTTGGTAATGTGCACAACATCACCAGTCTTTTGACATGAAACAAAGTGAGTTATCTTTGAGAATCTATCCATAATTACAGAGATAGAATCTTTTTCATTCTTTGTTCTAAAAAGTCCTACAACAAAATCCATAGAAAAGTCAGCCCACAGATGATATGGAATAAGTAAAAGAGTGAAAAGACCATAAGGATTTTTTTTGACTTAGCCTTTTTACACTCAAGATAACTAGAACAAAACTTCTCCACATTTTTCTCTATTTTCAGCCAAAAGAACTTTTCTTTAAGTTCTCAAAGAAGACTTAAAAATGCACAACTTATCTTGCTTGAAAAGAAAACCATCAACTTTATAAAACTTTTCATAACTTGAATTTGCACACTTTGCATATACTTATCCAAAGTCAAAATCTTCTGCATATAAATCCTTTAAATAATCAAACCCTAAGATTTTTGCATTTAAAGTAGAAAGAAGAACAAACCTCCTTGATAATGCATCAGCCATAACATTCTTCTTACCTTGCTTATATTTGATGTGGTATGGAAAGGTTTCTATGAACTCTACCCACTTTGCATGCCTTTTATTAAGCTTTCCTTAGGCCTTCAAATGCTCCAATGATTGATGGTATGTATAGATGATGAACTCTTTCAGCCATAGATAATGTTGCTAAATTTCAAGTGTTCTAACCAAAACATACATCTCCTTGTCATATATTAGGTAGTTTAAGGTTGCTCCACTTTACTTTTCACTAAAGTAAGTTATAGTCTACCCCTCATGCATTAAAATAGCTCCAATACCATGTCCATATGAATCTGTTAGTGTTGTGCCCAAAAGTCAATCATGAGATGATTGTATTTTGCACACTGAGTCATGATATTTTATTGAGGCATTAATCCAGTAATTATGTTTGTTGTTTTGTTTGCCTGTGACATAATCAAACATAATTATAACCCAAGAATAATAGTATTCTTAAACTTCCATGGTCTAGTATTATTATGAAGTAGGTTACAATAATACATAAAGACTAGTATGTGTGGAAACTAATATGAGATATGTAATCTACATATGGGTACAAGTTTGAGAACTTGTGTACTGGACCGACCCACCATGAAAACACTACATGGATCATTATATGAGTGTCATAAGTAATTCTCATAGTGATCATGGTATATGCAGTCATTTGATCTAAGGTCATTAATGTTCTCTACATGTGAGTCATATACTTTGATAGTTCCCTTTGCTGTTCGTAACTGAGTGAACTTGAAAGTGGTCATTGGGTATGTCACATATCATATAGAGGGTATTGTATGATCAAGATGAAATTTGTCCTTCCTATGTAACAGAAGTGATATCTTTGGGTCCCTTAATTGAGTGAGATTAAAGAAACGCATAACCATACTCAGATGAGTTGATATGAGATATCAATGTCATTAGTTTTAGTCAATTTACTTGATAATCAAGAAACCTTAGATTGGGCTGGACGAGAGTGACACATTCCATGTCACATGCTCGGTCTTGATATCTTGGACAAAGGGACAATGACATATATAAATAATGATCATAGAGATTTAGTCAAATCATCGACTATGTTGTCACTTTGATAGCAATGATGTGTTACTAGACACCGCTCATTGTTTATAACCATAAATGTGATTTATGATCATTGCCAATATGTTATGAGCCTATTAAGTCGCACACATAAAGCCAATTGGATTATTTGAGTACATAGGCCAAATTGTTTAGGTTTTGGTTTCATGATAATTTTGAATTAATAATTGGCCTAAAGGTTGAGCCATTATGAAGCCCGAAATTTGGTCTAATTCAATTAGGGTTACAAAACCTATTAGGTTTAGGAGTTAAGTGTCACTATATATATATATCATATAGTGAGAAAGGTTGAGTCATTATGAAGCCTGAAATTAGGCCTAATTCGATTAGGGTTATAAAACCTATTAGGCTTAGGAGTTAAGTCTTAATATAGTGAGAATTTTCACAGCCCTAGCCCTAGTCTCCTAAAAGACGAAATTAGAAAGGTTCTGAAAAGTTCTAGCCATACTTTCCTCTTGCCCTTCTTTGGAGGATGCAAGTTAACACTGTGGACGCAAGAGGAATGCAACTGCCAAAACGTGGTGGAGGTATGGTGATCCAAGTGGTTCGCATGGATACCATAGAAAGCTTGAACATGTCAACTGTTCAAGTTTGTGATTCAACTCAATAGTTAGGTGAAAGATCCCAGCGGACTAGGTATAAAAATTTTGAACACCCAATTTACTTCATTTCACTTGGATCTTATAGGATTTCGGTTAGTTTTCGCTGCATTTATTTGGCTCCCGAAACCCTGCAATATCATATTCAATTTCAAAAATCTTAGAAAAATCAGGCAAAGCTAAAACAGGTGCATTGCCCAATTTGTGCTTTAATGGCCTAAATGCATCTTCTTGAGCTTTCTCCCACTTAAAGCCTACATTCTTTTTAACAATCTCATTTAAAGGTCTAGCAATGCTATAAAAATCTTTCAGAAACCTCCTATAAAGGCTAGCAAGACTATGGAAAAATCTCACCTCAGAAATAGACTTAAGAGTGGGTTATTCTTCTATGGCTCTTACCTTCTCTTTGTCAACTTCTACACTTTTAGAACTCACAACAAAACCAAGGAATATAAATAGATCAGTACAAAAACAACATTTCCTAATATTGGCATACAACTTTTGTACTCTAAATGTCTCTAACACATGCCTTAGATGCTCAACATGCTCATGTAAACTCTTACTATAGAGTATAATGTCATCAATGTAAACCATAACAAACTTATCAATGAAATCTCTAAGAACATGATTCATAAGTCTCATAAAAGTATTAGGAGAATTAGTAAGTCTAAATGGCATGACTAACCATTCATAAAGCCCACATTCAGTCTCAAAAATAGTTTTCCATTCATCCCCCGCCCTCATTCTCATCTGATGGTAACCACTCTTAAGATCAACCTTTGAAAATATAGTAGAACCATTTAATTCATCAAGCATGTCATCAAGTCAAGGGATATGATGTATATACTATATAGTGATTTTTGTTGATAGGCCTACAATCCATACACATTCTCCAAGTACCATTCTTTTTAGGCACTCAAACCACAAGCACAACACAAAGGCCTAAGCTTTCCCTCACATTGCCTTTAGACATCAAATCTTCAACTTATCTTTAAATCTCCTTTGTCTCCTTGAGGTTGCTCTTATGTGTAATCTTATTTGGAATAGGAGCTTTAGAAATAATATTAATTTGATACTCAATGCCCCTAAAAAGTGATAGTCCACTTGGCATATTTGAGAACACATTTTCAAAATCCTTCAACGACGACACAACAGCACTTGAAAGTTTGTTGGTTAAGTCATTAGAAAGGAAGAAAGACCTTTTGTAAAGTAAAAAAAGCATTGACCTTTGTGCTTTCAAGGCTTTCCTCACATCACTGATCTTGATTGACAAGCTCTCTTTTCTTCTCTCAACTCTCCCTTGTTTGTTTTACCTCAGGAACTCTTAACACTCATCTTCCCCTTAAGTCTACTATTATCACACCTCTCAAATGTTCTCTTAACTTTTCGCTTAAGTTTCTTTTCACTCAACCCCTCATCTATCTTTTTCCTTTCATTTGATTTTCTCTCGACTTCACTATTGATTTTCCTTTAATCCTCCATGACTTTTTGTTGTATAAGTTGCACCAATGTGATGGGCCTCTTCTTAAACTTGAATGAGTACATATTCTTGAAATCATCATAAATCACCTCTACCATATTGCCAAGGTCATCCCAAAAAGATGTGACTTGCTTCCATGGGTACAACATCACATAGAAATTTATCCTCATACCCCCCCAATCTTGAAGGATTCCATCACTTGCCTTGTCACTTGGATTTTACCTTCATTATTAAGCCATTATAGCTTAGTCTCAGATGTTTTATAATTGGAAGCTGTAACTTATCAACCAAAGTAGTACTAGCAACATTAGTATAACTTCCACCATCAATAATCTTACTACATATCTTTCCTCCAATGTAGCATCTTGTGTGAAAGATGTTCTCTCTTTGGTCATTCTCCTCTTTGATTTAAACATTCAAAGCTCTTCTAGCCATAAGTGTACACCTCATCTACACACTCTACATCTAAATCATCTTTCGTAGTAGGCTCACTTGGTAAATCATGATCTTTATTGTCATTTTTATTAATCACAACTTCACCTTAGTCATTCAACATCATGACTCATTGATTGACATAATCTCTTGCATAATGACCTTCACCCTTGCACTTAAATTATACTCTGTCATAATCTTTAACAATGAGTTGAGGATTAGAAGTACCGTCCTTAGGCCTTTGAAAGGTGCCTCAGCGTTGCCTCTAAACTTCTCCTTCTTGGACTCCTCCCTTATTGCTTCATTGGGCTATGTTTGCATCAGGTTAGGCATTTTGGTGCATATCTTGTTGCCCTTCTCCTTTTGAGTTGCTTCTTTAACTTTATGGTTGTGTGCACTATGTCATCTAGCTCTACACATGGTTGCAACTCAACAAGATTAACAATGTCAGTGTTTAACCCATGTAAACATCTTGCCATAATTGCCTCTTGATCCTCCTCTATGTTAGCCTCATCACGGTCACCTCTAAGTCTTTATAATAGTCCCCCACAAATCTTGCTCATTGGGTCAATCTTTGAAGCCCTTGATGTAGCTCTTTTTGGCAAAACTTAGAACAAATCTCTTTCTTATGATAGCTTTCAACTCATGCCATGTTTGAATCGGATTATCATAGTTTATTTGCCTTGAACTCATAACCTGAGTCTACCAAACAAGTGCATAGTTTATAAACTCCAAAATGGCAAGCTTTACCTTCTTATCTTCTAGATAAGTGGAACACTCAATGATCATCTCCACTTTGGCCAACTATTCAAGGAATGCCTCTAGATCACTTATTCCTCTGAATTATGGAATTTGTAACTTGATGAAGTTGAGATTTGGATCCTCTTTTGGCTGCCCCCTCACGGGTCTTCTTAGTGGTGGTGATGGTGGTGGAAAGCTTTCAAGGTCCTTATCTTTATAGACTTGAAACTCTTGACTTATGGTTAAATCTCTTCTAAGTGGTGCTATCTCTGGATTTCGGTCTATGATGCCCTTTTGAGGTGCTCTATAAGCACTAAGTTCCTCCAACTTTCTATTTTGCCTATCCAACCTTTTGTTAGTCTCTTTTAGTTGGTCCAATATAAGCTTAAACCTTGAGCACATATCTTGGATTGTATAGTTATCCACATCCTCCTTCATGTATTGGTTCACTTATTTAGACATAACTCCTAAAATCAAAGAACTTCACAAAACACTTTTTTCTCTCAAATTTGTTAGTGAAAAGTTGCTTATATAACCAAATCTTTCAAGTTCAAAAACAACTCACTCAAAGCACACCAAAACTTTTAAAATCCTTCTAGGAAGAAAGAAAATAGGAAGAAAAATGTTAGAAAAAATTGAAAATATGATGTTCTTGCAATGAAAGATTGAAAGAACAAGATAAAGAAAAACTATGGTTTCTCGGGTGAACTAGGGTTTCAAGGAAATTAGAGTTTTTCCAACTAAAATGAATTTTGCTTGTTTTCAAAAAGGCTATCCAGCCATGGTATGATTGATAAACTTGGCTTTCAAATCTCCTAAAAAACTTCTTGCTGCAAACAAAAAAAAAAAAAGAAGAAAGAAAGAAATCAATACTTGCAACAAAAGAGAGAGTGCAACTTGTATTAAAAGAATAGAACTTGTATGAAATGAATGCAAAAAAAATAAAATGATAATGAGTTTATTTTTGTTATTTTCTAGATGTGTTGGATGCACAATACATAGATGGAATAATGGTAGCAACACTTGGATGAATTTGGATGAAGAAAGAGACAAGGTAGGCTCGGTTTTGAATTATTTAAACACAAATGATGAAATTTGAAAAAGGAAAGAACAAAACATATTAAAATGAATAGAATTATGAAAGAATGTAATAAATTAAAGCTAAATGAACACACACAAAAAATAGATAGGTCATACTTCTGGAACTTTGGTTCTGATACTACTTGATGGATTACTTGTTGCCCAAGATACTTAAGTTCCAAAAATTACCTGAATTGTTTACTATCCAAACTTATTCCAAGAATAAAAAATTGATTAATATGGAAAGAAAGAAAGTTAAAAATAGAATCAAGGATGAGAAGAAGAATTGTAGAAGAAAAATTAGAAGAAATTTTTTTGAAAAAAAAAGAACTTGGAGCATAAGTGCACTAAAGAACTAAGATAGAACAAGAAATATAAGAATTGCTCAAAGTAACTTGAAATATTATTAAGTTGTCTACAAGCC
This sequence comes from Aquilaria sinensis, assembly GCA_005392925.1. Taxonomy (NCBI): domain Eukaryota; kingdom Viridiplantae; phylum Streptophyta; class Magnoliopsida; order Malvales; family Thymelaeaceae; genus Aquilaria; species Aquilaria sinensis. The sequence continues at coordinate 126,671 of SMDT01000134.1, forward strand.
ATGAATTACAAACCTTATTTAAGTATTCCTAGATAGGGTAGCCATCCAAAATGAAACCAAAATGAAACACAAGTCCTAGAAGAACAAAAGCACTAATTATAGTTAAATTGTACAATGAGTATGCCCTTTATCCAATATGCCCCTTTATCCAATATGCCCAAAATCTAGTCCTTAGCCTAAAAATACATAGAAAACAAGAATTAACAAAGAAAAACTAGTAAAAAACACTTGCATACTAAAATGGTTGGAAGGGTCTCCAAAAGGGTTTTCGGGTGCAACCTAAGGGCTCTTTAGTCATGCTTAGGTCTTTTATGTCTGGTAAAGATTTTTTATCTTCTCTAGCTTGGATCTTTATAATATTGATAGAAATAAATGAATTTGGGTCTTGGACACTTCTTAGCTGGCCAAAAGCCTGCATGCTAAAGTTTGGCTCCAAATGCTCCAAAATTAAGGTTTAGAATGCTTCTTGCATCACTTTAGCCCTCTTCCTTGTTATAGGTCCTAGGTTGATTACCAAACGGTCCTTAGATGTCTCTAGGCTTGCTAGTCCTTCATCATCATGATAGTTGAATAGTTTTAACTTGTCAAAGAATGACTAAATGTGGTTGCATAGATCAGTGGTACCATCATACATTTCCAACTATGGAAGTTTAGATTTATCTGACATTGGAGCTTGCTACAAGGATGAGAATAGCAAAGTTGATTTGTCATTTTCATCCTCAGTACCCAGAGGTTGTGACAATTCTGCCTAGAGCTTGGTGAATTGCTCCTCCTACATTCTGAGGATCCACTTGAACTAGTCAGTGGTGGTCAAACCAATGTTTAAGGGTGTTGTCCGTTGTACTGACATGAGTAGGTAAAGATTAAGGGGCTAGGTATGACATGCGGCTCAAAGTAATAATTTGTTCACCTTGTGGCTGCTTATGACCATTAAACATCCTCATCTAAGGTGTTGGCTCTAGGTTTGAGGAGGTTCCCTACATTATGGGCCGGTTAGAATGCCAAAGTACCTAAGAGGATCTTTGTAGCCCGTAGGCAATAGCAATCCTGGAGCTCAACAGTATCCTGTAAGTCTGCTTAGTCCTATAAGATGTTGGTGGCTTATGAATTGTGGTCTTAGAGGATATTGGTGGCTCGTAGGCTACAATCTCGAAGGAAGGTGGTGGCTCGAGCTGTGGTCCAGAGGACAAATGGTAAGTTAGAGGTTGGCACTGTATGTTAGGATGTTTGTGGCCTATAAACTATCCTATAAAATAAGGTCATTTTGTGCCAAAGTGGTTGTTCTTGGAGTGAGGTGGGGATCCGGAGATTCCTAAAATCTTGAGAACAATGATTTTTATCATAGAGTTCCGTGTTGTCCCTAAAGGGTTATTTTTGTATTGATACATACATACAAGATATGGGCGAGAATCATAATAAAGGGCAGGTCTTTACTTATCATTATGCTTATTAGGGGCTTTAGAAAAAATGAGTCATCTTCTATTAGATTGGTATACTGAGTCTCTGGTCTACAGGGTAAATACCTCAACTGAGTGCATGTGCCCATGTCTATTAAGGCATTTGGTAATTCGGGAGCTTATGCTAAGGCTCCTAGCCTAGCATATAGTTGTTGGAACATCTTCATGGCCAACATTCCTAATGGTACTAGCACAATGGGGATTGGTAATGTTCCTATGATTGACATGGTTGGAGGACGCAAATCCATTACATCACTCCTAGGCAAATCATCCTTTTAGTTTTTCATACACTTGCCATAAATGATGTCAATGTTAATTTCTAACCTAAGAAGTGCTATTTGAGCAGGGAGCTTGGATATTACTACTCAAGCTGCGAGTAAGTCCGACTCACTGATCTTCCTTGGTATGGGAAAGAAGCTCTAGGGTCATGGACTAAACACCTGGAAGACACTCTGATGTCTAAGTCAAAAATAGAATTTATGGGGTTTAGTTTGGTCAAAGGTTAATAAATGTAAGGATCGAATTCCAAAAATGAAGAAGGAAGGGGTATTTATAGGTTTTGAGGTGCATGACACTCTTCAGGTTTGGTGAGAGATTGACACATATGTAGACTGAATTGAGCTCCCAGGACTAATGTGTGCACTCCCCTTTCCTCTTACTTAAGCGGGCGCATGAAATCACGTTTGGTTCAATCTTTGGGGAATCTTCTCAATTGGATTATCAATGAATCATCCAAGCGGATCCGCATCACTAATGATAATAGAACATTTTCACTAACAACATGAAAATGGAAAAAAATGATTGAAAAATATATTAAAAAAATCAGTTATTTTTTTGAAAAAAAAAAGTCTTTTCAAAAAAATAGTCACACATACCCAAATCATGACAAGAAACTAGCTTGCTATAAATAAATGTTAACAAACCTTCCAAGCCTTGTCATGTGAACATTCCTTCTCGATAAACTTCACTCTAATTTGCTATATTTTTTTCCCATTTGCAATTTTTATGGGAAAAATGAAAAGATGATGTGCGGAAGAATAAGAATAGTTATTTGGTGCACCCATTGTACAACAATATACCTATATTTTCGTGATATTTATAAAACTGTTATTACATCTTAAACAACACATCTTACAAAACTATCACTACGTCTCAAACAGAACATCTTACGAAATAAACAACACCTTTTACAAGACAATCGTTGCATGTTAAATTGCACATCTTACGAAATGAATAACACTTTACAAAATAACACATTTATCTAAATAAAACAAGATTTCTTATTTAATTGAATAACGTTATCTACGAACAGTTTTTATTATGAAATGAATAACATATTATAGAATATCACAATTGTAAAAATGGGACAATACTTATTATAAAATAGGCAGCATTTTACAGAATAATACTTCTTACTAAATAGAACACTATATTACAAAAAAGTATAATTTTGTGAATGGAACAACACTTCTTATTGAAAGGAACAATGCTATTTATGAACAACACATCTTAGGAAATAAATGACACACTTGTGTGAAATGAACAATAATTCCTATTGAAAGGAACAATATTATTTGCGAACAAAATATTTTATAAAATGCACAACATCTTCCAGAATAACATATTTATATGAGATGAACAATACTTCTTACTTAAAGGAATAACATTGTTTATAAACAACACATGTAATAAAATGAACAATATCTTACAGTAAACCAAATAATTGAATCTTGGTATTAATTTCCTAACTCGGAGATATTTTAAGAAGGATAAAAAACTATGCGGTTTATTATATAATCCAACCAAATTCTTTAAGTATTAAAGAAAAAAGAGTGAGCCAGCCTAAAAATCCTAGATTAGTGGCAGGAAATGGGGGCTAGCAGACGTTCGATGTTAGTGTTGGTCTGATGGAAAAATGATGGAAATTTAGGATTCAGAAATGTGGTTATGGCGAATGGTCCACAGGGTGTCAAATTAGCAGTCACCGCCCTTTCCAAACCCCCACTTCTTCTGTTTCTGTTCTCTGAAAAGTAACAACCACTAGTCCTTTCATCAGACACTTCCATGCAATGGAAGATCATCCGATCTTGACACCTTTCCTAATGTCCACACCACACTATCCCTCATAAAAAAGAATAATTGCTATGGAATTCTCAAACTTGGCGACTTTTGCATATGCAATTTGGACTTCATGGGAGAGCCGAGAGCCGCTTCACGTAATTAGGCCACGAACTAATAATGGTAAGTAAATGAAATAGTATGAGATAAGCTTAGGACAGGACAGCCCGGAAGAGAAGAAAAGAATCTAATGGAACACTGGGGAATCATGGAATGGAACATGGTGGGCTAGCTAGGTCAAGTGGGTCTGTATGTCTCTTCCCCCCTTGCCTCGGAAACGACGAAACAGAAAATCGGCTCTCACCAAATTGGCCCCGCTCTTCTTATGTGGAGCCCTGACAAGTTTATTTTGGACAATGAGAAATTGTTCGTTATTCCATTCGGAAATAACAAACTCTTATGTTACTATTTTCCTCCATAAACGTAGATGGTGTATTTTGTCTCTATCAAATATCGAATGAACTTGAGCAATATGAAAGAATGTGGTATCATCTTTTCGTTCAACTCTTGTGGGCTTATTAATCACAACACCATAATCTGTCTCCGCTAACTAGTTTGATTGACACCGAGAAACACTATCAAAGTCAGGCTCAGATTTAAGTCACACGGATTTCTTGAGGAACTAAGTGATTGATGATGTATAAATGTATCAACTCACAAGTTCATACAAATAAGGTAAAAACAGGCTAAAAATGTAAAATGTGACTCACCGCTCTTTAGATTGAAAGAAATAATTGATTAATCCATCATCTTACCTATAAATGCTTTTAGGTACCCCAACCAAACAATTAAAGAAGAACTGCTTAAATGTCAAAAGTCTTTGATAGTTTAGTCACTTGATAATTTTAAAAGTTAAAAAGTGACAAAAAAATTATGGAACGGATACGTCTTGGATGATTTGGGTTTAAGTGGCTGCTAAACCGATAACATATCAAAAGAGGAAATCACTATAGAAGCCATGCATCTTGTTAGGTTCCAATGCATTAATGTAATTACGTCGTTGGATGGTCCTGGAAGTGACCACATCATCCATATGTTGGCATTTCTTTTGGAGTGGGTTAAAGTTCATGTTTGTGTTCCAAGAAAACTAATTAAAACTAAACTGATCGAGTAAAATATAATCAAAATGGGGCAGAGCGCCATGTCAGTCGTAAGATGTTATATCTGGGTCTCTCCTTAATTCAGATAAACAAGTTCACTCTACACATTGAAAATGCTCAGCAGCACCTAGAAATAACAAGCGAGAAGCTTTTGATGCAAATGTCGGTCACTTTCCTATCATGCTCCAAATCACTCCGGTAGTCTGTTTGTTTTTCGTTTTTCAGTTTCATTTTTTTTTTCTGTCCAAGCCCAATAAATGACTAGTCTCCGCTAGGAGTACATGGTTGGCCACAAATAACTTGATTACGTATCATTAGGAAATGCATTATCATAAATAATGACAGCTAGTAGTATCCCTAGACTAAAGGGCTACACGGTACCTTATAGTTTAAACCATATATCATGCGTCTCAACTGGGACTTCACACTAGGTAGGCTACCCTTTTGGGTCATGATCTATTTGTTTAGCAAGGACAACAGTCCCTGCTAAGAACAAACTAGCAAAATTTGTTAACCTTGACCCCTGTGTGTGCTGTGCATGAAAGAACATCAGGTGTTTCGCCATCATGACTTTGCTAGTATTGTCTGACATGTTACACAAGGGGATTATGAAGATGAGCGATGCTCCAAGTTGGTATAGATTCTGCAGCTGGTTTTGTAAATCTGTTTTGAAGCAAAAACGAGAAAAGTCGATAGAAGTACGTTTGTGGCTACCATTGGGCGAGAAAAAAATTTAAAAAAAAAAACAAAATTTAAAATTTAAAGAGAGAGAGAGACAGAGAGATTTAAACTAAGCAAAACTAGAACGGATGATTCCTCCTCATACTGTAGGTCGTAACATCACAACAAGCTACATGTGACAACAGAATTCATATTTGACTTGCTCCAACTTATCTGGAAACAAATCTGATTGACGAAGTATCTTCCTCAAGAAAAGAGAGTTTCCTAAGTCGCGAAGCAATTCAAACATCCTTCAAGGCCAGCAATGCAACATACCATTACCTGCCTTAAAATTTGAAATCCTTTTTCTTGGACTTACCTTCCTTTTCTTGCATCTTCCGTTTCCGTTTCTTCTCATTCTGCAAGCATTACAGGGCGCAATCAAGATGAGAGACACAAAAGCAGAGAAGTGGAAAAAGACATCGTTACTTGCAATGCGATACAGAAAATGTGTTGCAGAAAATGAGGTTTAAAAGATGCTGTTGCTTGCAACATGATACAGAAAATGCAGTGTCTGTGTCCTTTGACAGGTAGGAAAGAACTTTCTATTTTATATGCTGTGCACAAGGGTTTGAATGTAGAGAACTGAGGGCTGTATGATTAAACATATTAAACTCCATCCCAGTGAAGAATAACTAGAATTTTTGGTCCCCTAATATAAAAGACGAAAAAAGAAAAGAAGGAATTTCTCTTCAAGCTTTTCTCCAATTAGAACTACAACCTTGACTCCGAGGGCAATATCATGCATTTGTGCGACAGGCAGTATATTATTATTAGGACATGCACAATCAGTATACCTCGAAAAGCATGCCACAGAACCCCAACACACACACACACACACAAGCCATGAGAAATTGTTGGGAGCTTTACCTCAGCAACCATGTCACTGAAATCCTCCCGCTGACTTCTAAGCTTCTCCTCCTCCCTAGCCTCCTCATACCTGTGCAATTCATTCACCAACATCAGTGCTGTAATGGAACCTGAACATACTTTCTTTTTATATTTACATATATCAATAAAATAAAGATTAGCTTACTTTGCAGGCAAGACATTATCCATAACTTCCAATTCCTCAGGTTGCAGACTGACTTCCACTCTGTCTGATTTTTGACCTTTAAGAAGATCAACCTTCATAAAAACCAAAAGAAAAAAAGAAAAAAAAATCAAAATCAAATTTTATAGTAGCCATGGCTTCCAATTCCTCAGCCTCAGGTTGTGCACGTTATAGTATCCAAAATAATAGGGGAAGTGTACTAATCTTAATTCCAGGATGCATGACGTTTAATATCCGAAATACAGTGCATATATGAGGAAATTACACACCACAAATATTATCCATTTATAGTTTATAGAATCTCTCTCCCTTTGCCAGACTCCTGCCAGAAACTATAAACTATAAAATCATCAGATACAACTTTCTTACCCTTTTGGCTCCTGTTTTGTCCTGTGTGCCAGTGTTAACCACATACCTGTGGACAAAAACAGAGTTTTAGACTATGAAGTTACAAAACTGTAGAAACAGTGTACTAGATACTATGCCAGTTTTCTTCAGAGAAATGTGCATAACCAGATAGTCATATGCAGTTGTACTGTTTCAGATTGTCATTATTCAAGATGATTAAACTTATCAAATATATGTCCAAAAACACGGGTCAAAAATGGATGATTTGAGCAACAAAATATGTGAACATTAGAGCAATATGATTTTCTGAGTAAAACACAATAAACTATCACATTCTTTACATACATAATGCAAACACAATAGCATACTTGAGAACAAAATTATATACAACAGCCCACATAACTTTAACTTTTCAATTATTTATTCTGTGCATTCATCGTGGTTTAGAAATAAACATTTTATCTCTTTTTTGTGCCCTTGGGGGGCGCTTTGGCTAAAATCTTCTACTATGTGAAAGTTCATACTCTATCTTCCCAATTATCACTTTTTCCGTTTTAAAAAAAAATTAACTTTTTAATAAAATTTCACATTTTCCAAAGTAAAAAAAATCATTAAAAAATTAATGCTTCTGCATAACAATAATACTGCTAGCATTTTTTGGACATCTTGAAGTGTTGTACCTCAATCAGTGCACAAGTTTCAAAAAACAAAATGGTATATGACAAAATGAACACTTTTAATCACTTAAAAATAATCCATGAAAAATAACCTATGAAAAAGGGCTATCTAGAAAATTTCAAAAGAAATTAAGTTCAACAAAGTAAACCAAAAGTTCGTTCAGAAAATAACTGTTTCACAACATGAAAAAATTGAAGTTAAGAAACCAGTGTTTAAAATGGAAAAGAAACAAACAAACAAACACGTTTTTGAACTTGAGAGAGAGAGAGATGGATGCAAGATCTGTTTTCAAATAAGTGTTGGAAACATAAGAACAGAAGCCCATCACATGATGGTCTATGCATAATGATTGCATCCACTGTTGCCTGGGTTTGAAACTGAGTGCTGCATATTAATCTTTTCATGGCTAAAATAGCTTCAAAGCAAAACTTGACAAAACAATCAGCAGGACCAATATGGACAGTACCACTGGCACCATGACAAGAACAAGATCGTTAACTGCACATTGTTCTTCAACAGGTACCAGAACATGCCAGCCATATCTAAAACCATGTGCCAAACACAAATACTCACTAACAAAAGATTAAGTGAAGAAGATTACGTGTGTGTTGTCCCAAGTAAAGTTCCCGGAGCAATTCTTTCTTCCTTTTCTTCAAGTACCTGCAAAGGAAAGGTAAGGAAACAATCAGCATCTAATGATACAGTGCTGGTTTATCTTCCTACTTGCTAGCAAGAATAGACTGAGAATAAAAAACAAACTGTCTGAGTGGGATGTTACTAGTCATGAATCATTATGCTTGCAGTTTTTGTAGTTTCAAATCCGAAACCTTATGTCAACTGTTCTTTGAATGTAAATTTGCAAATGAAGTGTAGGAACAGGTTAAAGTCTTGATGAAAATGGGAGGGCATTGGTCAGCCAAGTGTTTCCATCAGATTTGGAATGGTTCTCCAGAAATGTTAGGGGGAAGAGCTTCATGGCAAAATGCAGGAGATCCTATTGACTTCTACTACCTATTTTCTCTGGCAGAAAAGGAAAAACAGAATATTAACCTCACCAGCAGCTAAGAAATCATGTGACGTTGCCCACTAAGTGAAGCAATTAGTAGTTCTTCCACTTGATTCTATGCCCAGACAGCTCTACTTCTATTTACTTTTTCTAATCTTTTGTTTCTTAGGGGCTGTTTGGTTGGGTTTAACATGACCCAATTAAAACATTTTACAAGTCAGGCCCGCATATAAGAGATGGGGTCCATGAGTTTGTTCCCCTTTTACCCATGATGTTGTGTTAATTAGCATGTGGGAACAGTGATGTTTTAAGCACATGGCACCAACTCCCCAACCACTTCCACAAACTGCCCCATCCATGTACTATCATACCTCATGGCTTTGAATATGTCAATCCTCACCTCCCTGTATATCCCCTGCTTTGGTTCAGGCCATTTGTGAACATCCTCAGTCTCCTTGCTTTACGGTGCATCCAATGTCAGCTGTGTGATTCAGCTTGTTGATTTCATTCCTGAACCAATTCCGCCTCCGACTGCCTAGACGTAGAGGGTATGGAGGAATTTACACAAACAGGCGTTTGTTGCTTAAACAGCTGGCTACATAGAGTATGATCCCAGTCAAGCTCAGGTCTGCAGCAAATGGATGGAGCAGAGCAGCTGATGCATGGCACGGGGATGGGACCAGAGCTTAGAGGGACTCAGAGACAGAGCATGAATGCATACTGGAGCTACAGTGATCTCCACGGAGGGGGCATAATGGCTGATGTACAGCCAGGGGAGACAGGTGTGAGGTAACAGAGTGGGTTGAGCTGGGGGATTCTTAGGGCCGGATGTAAATAAAACAAACTTCGTGGGCAATTAGATTACTGTTCAACACGTGGTTGGACCCAGTTGCTAACGTGTCAAATTGGCGCGTTTAACGTCATACGAACTGGCCCTCACTTTTTGTTCTGCCTGATTTTTCTGTGCAGCACAGGCATAGGTTTTATCTTCTTTTTTTTTGTCTTTTTTTTTATTTGTTTCAAGTCAGGTTTTCCCTGTTTATATGTAGGCTCCTGATATTTTTGTAAGTGCCATTTGGCTTTCTTATCAATAAAGTTACATGCCTAGGGCACTTCCCCAAAATAATAATAATAATAATAATAATAACAATAACAATAACAATGATAATGATAATGATAATGTTAATGACAACGATACAGTGCTTCCATCACAGAGCAGAATGTCAGGTTTTTTGTCCCAAACAAATGACATGTCAATAAAATGTACATCATACATGTAAATAACGAAGGAAACATCCAATGGGTGGCTAGGTGGATTTCAATAAAACACTGATATAGTTAGGTGGGGCCGCCTTAATTTTTATAATTGGAACAGAGACATACTTTTTTCATATAGGAGTAACAGATAAGCATAGACGGAATTAAGAAACACTCACATAGAAAACCCCCTTTCAAAGAGGAGAAGCAGATAAACATAGACGAAATTAAGAAACACTCAGATAGAAAACTCACTTGGTAAAGAGGCTTCTCAGGCTCCTTCCTTTGCTGCTTGCGAAGGTCAATGACATCAGGAGTCTCAACGCCAGTAGGGGTACTACATGTAACACATGAAACAATTGAAACATAAAACAGACAGAAAGAGGAGAAAGGGAGGAGGGGGTTGAAGTTCAATGTCAGAAAATTGTAAAATAGTAGGGTAGAACCCTAGATAGTAAACAAAATAATGTTTCTGCCCACAATTTTGGACAGTAAAATTTGTTGTAAACAGACAAGCAAACAAAACAAGATTTCTTGCAATAATACACTGCAGTGACACCAATACGCCTGAAAAGTGATGAAATGCTAAAATGATGGAAACCCTGATAGAAGCCATACCTAGAGAGGCTATCCACAGACTCAATCCCAGCCTCTAACTCGTCTTCTCCAAGCTGTTCTACTTCTTCTTCTTCTTCTTCTTCTTCCTCCTCCTCCTCTTCTTCCTCTTCCTCCAAATCACCCCAGTGCTTTGTTTTATCAACAGGTTCTTCCTGGATTTACATTAGAAAAAATTCCAGATTCTCATCAGATAGTCTGTATACCAGTTAATTGGAGGACAGATAAAATATTGGGGCCATAAAATTTCTGTCTCCATACTCCATTCCAGTTATAACATCATTTCTTACAGCAGCAAGACTGAATTCCTAGTGTTTTTACTCAAATCACTACAAATCTCTAGTTGAAGGTGTCCCATCCACCTAACAACTAGAAGCACAAGGACAGTATCAAATGAGATATGTCCGTTTTAAAATTAACTGCTATTGCATGAAAGCAAATCACAAACTAAAGTCCCCACAAAGACATTGCCCTAAGTCAAAACAAATGATACTTAAGTAACCAAATTAAGGACCCACAAATTTTCAGAAAGTACCTCATAGTTTGGTTGCTCTTGCTGGAAGACGCCAAAAACATCTCCATACAATGGGCGCCCATGCTGTTTGCAATAAATTGAAATAAGTCATCACATCTGGACAAAATCAGTAATTCTCCCGAAAGAGTTTAAGTAATAAAATCAGCAATTCTCAAAAGACTAAGAGCCTATTCAGTCAGACTAACACTTCATTAGAATTTTAGCTTTTGCATCCATGTTTAGTTTTAACTTCTACAAGAACAGCTTACATAGAAGCTGAACACTGCCATTCCCGAAGCCAACAAAATGTGGCACTAACTAAAGTAGCATGACCAAGAAACCCACTGAAAGAAGTACCTCATCAACAGGAGGCTTGCCCCAGCCACCAGGATGATAGCCAAAACTTGCCCCAGGAGGGATCGGAGCATTCAGCCCAGGTATTTTCAGATGTGGATATGATGGTGGAGGACCATATCTCTGAGAAGAAAACGCAGTAGGTCACATCAAAGGATATTAGGAAAAACGTCAAAGCTTAATACACTAGCCACACTAACCTGCATATTGATAAGCCATGGTGGTGGAGCACCCTCTGGCATACCAAGGGCTTCCTTTAATTCCTGAGACAATGTACCTGGCTTCATCTCTCTTAGTTTCACCTACATTCAGCAAGAAAGAAACAATATGAATAACCATGTAATTTTCTATGGAGAGAATATGCATGTCATCACTACTATGACACTTTCTACCGACAAATCCCATCTCCACAATGGCATAAAGAGCAATCCATGATCATATATTGGAAAAAGAACAAACACATAAAATCTACCAATTCACATTGCTTCACCACAGACAAGATCACTAAGTTTTTTGTTCGGATGGAAAGACACTTCAATCTTCATTCCACAAGATGACTAAATAGCAACATGAAACCTTGAAAGGGTGAGGAAATAGATACCTCAAATTCCTTCCCCTCATAATATAGATCCCCATGAGTTGTGAGCTTTGGCTTTGTCTGGTACTTGAAAAATGCATCATGGAGAACCTAATGACAAAATCATCCAGTCATGAAAAAATGGCACAGCAAGAAAAAGAATGATTGAAGTAAGGATAAAACAACCAAATAAATCATTAAGGAAGAACTAGAGACCTGATAGTCGATATCCATTTTACCCATCTTAGGCTGCATACGCTCACGTTGCTTTTGCTTCAGTTTCTTACTATCTTCTTTCTCAATGTAAGCCTGAAATAAAGATACATACAATGAATTACATGTTGCTCATTGAAGACAGACGGAACAGCAATTAAGACAAAGATATACACATCAGGCCCCAAGCAACAATCATAAATGGTAAGGACCAGCACAGTAACTATGGAAAAGGGCAAAAGGGAAATAAGAATTCAAAATGAAAACCTGCACTTTGTTCAGTTTCTGAGAGAGGCAGGTATAAAAATCAATGATTTTCTTTTGGTAAATTAGGAAAAAAAATTATAGAACAAGATATTCAAGACTTAAAAATTCAAAGAACATTGCTGCAGGGGAATTATCAACAAATTCACTAATCCAGCAGCATAGCATAACGTTTGTCTCTCCTAAAGCATTAGATTGCCTACATGTTTAGCTATCAGAAATTAACTGTGTTCCCTCCTCAAAATAAGTAGCTAAAAATTTGAGAAAATAAGGAAAGATAGCAAAAAATGGAGATTTCACATGGAACATTTTCAATCAAGAAATCCAAAATACTGCAGTATGTATGTTGCTTCAGTGTATAGTTCAAAATACCTGTCTAATTTTCTCAATGCCAGTTTTTGCAATGAAATCAGGAAGCTGAAAAGGTTGTTTCTCAATACCACGTTTTCCCTGCAAAACAAATCCAAATGCTGATATTATCAAGAATTTTAAGTGGAGAAAATGCTAAAGAAAATCAGATCCAACTTAGGCCTTAAAATAATAAAAGGTGACTATAGCCCAAGCACTAAGGCCAGTGGAAAGGACTCTGTAAATTCAAAATAAATTAATTAGAATCTCAACAATGAACAAAACCTAAGACATTGATGATAGCAATAGATGGTGAAATAAAGTTTCATCCCCCATAAAGCACAAATATGATATCCATAACCCGATTCCCAGATAACAAATATGGAAAAGAAAAATCATTCAAGAGTCCCATTTTTGCAAACACCTACAATTTCCAGCCTCCAATGCTTTCACAGCAGTTCCCCTGCAAGAACCACATACATACATATAAGAGAAACCTTCTCAACATGATCTCCCCTCACCCTCCTCCCTAAATCTCTCGTGAATTATACAGCTGTTTGTAATGCCTACAATTTCATAAAGATCACACACATTAGATAGCAAGCTTCCCTAACCTGCAAATATTTCCTTTTTTGACTCCAATGCCTTGGAACAGGAACAGTATTCCGGTACGATTTCAGATAAACCAGCAACCTTGGGTCTGCGGCAGTTGCATCCCACACCTAACAAATTGAAAAAAATTTCAATACTTAAAGAGGGAAAATAGAAAATGCATGCTTATGTAACCACTGGTACCGCCTAAAATTTAATTAAAAACACATTCCTCTAATCTAAACACACTTACCCTATGTAACAGAAACTTAAACTAGTTTGTGCCACATAAAAAGCAACAAATACATAATAATGTACACTGTAACGATACTCCAGACGTCAAACAAAATTCTTAGATGTACCCAAAAAGTAAGGCACTGAACCAAACCAACAAAGTATGGAACAGACATCAGAAGTATCAATCCTTCAGTTCAGATAAGAGCCTAGATGATATGAAATGAGAACTACATAGAGCAAAAAATCTCAAGTCTCTTCTTAAGGGAAAGAAGAAAACCATCACCAAGTCAACGAGCTATATAATGCACACACAAAATCATACGAAAAAATTTTCAACAGTTCATGCAAGTTAATAAGAAAATAAAATCACAGCTAAGTGGCTAAAACATATAAACACAATTAGTAGCAACAACCAGTATGATAAAACATATCATGAGTCAAGGTAAAGTTAAGGGTAAAAAGAAATCAAAATACACATAACACTCACATAAGTGTGAGTGAGAGAGTTTGTGTGTGTGTGTTTTGGGAAAACTAATAGCAAGAAGGAAATAAAGCAACAGTGGGGCGTGGACAGGTTGGTAAGCATAGTATAATAAATTACCCCACCTCAACAACATCAGGCCTAGAACAAATCTGCTTCAGATCAGCGATCTTCATCCTTCGTTGAAGCTGGATGGAAATAATTGCTTGTCAGTCCGAACCACAACAAAAGAGAAGTAGTATAAGATAAAACAATAGGATAAAAGCAAACATAGCGGCAGTCAGTAGCCAGTAGGTGAAGAAAACCTTTTTTTTCTTATTAGATATGCCCTTTTCTTTCTGTTGATTGTCTTGTTCTTCTGCATCAGAATCAGAATCAACTTTCTTCTTCGCCTCCGCATCTTGGATTGATTCATCCTTCTTGTTAGTTTCCTTAATATATGCACCAAAGTGAGAGACCAAACAATTGCCAAGTTCCATAAAAAAGAGACGAGCATTGAGCAGCATCAACAGCCCAGTTAACAAATTCATACCTCATTATTAGCAGCTTCTTGGAAGTTGAACCTTTCAAAAATCTTTCTGAATTCCTCATCAATGCCATCCTCTAACACTGGCTTCTCTGGGACATACTCCACCTCGACCTTCTCAACAACCTAAAAATCAAGCATAAACAAAACTAGTCACAACAAAAGAAGACAACAGTTCCACTTTTAACAACTTAAACCATAATTAAACAAACAAAACTAAGTTGAAGACATTAAAATGTGTAATAGCAACTTAATGTGTAAATCCCAATAAGCCAACCCCAAATACAACATTTTATCTATCAATTGTTTGCCATTATCAATTTTAATCGACTTTTTTTGCGTAAAGCACACAAGATTTGAGTCAAACAAGCTAACAACGTCACGAAAACCCTAACAGATTAGGTTCAGGACGAAGTACCGTATTAGCGTCGGAGTTCTCCTTGGCTTCATCATCGTCCGAGCCGCTGTCTCCGCCGTCACCCACAGATCCGTTCTTCAAACGAGAGGCTTTGTTGTTCTTCTTCTGCTTGCGGCGGCGACGCCGCCTTTCGCTCTCACGATACTTCTTGGAGGCGTTAGCGTCTGCGTTGGATTGGCTGAGACCTCCGTCGGCCGCGAAGACGCCGTTAGGATGGGGCAGAGTCTCCGCCGTCATTGTTTGTGCCGGTGAATCGACGAATTCTTGCGAGTGGTAAGTTGGCACCTGGTGAAGGAGACGGGAAAGGGCAGCGAAAAACCGTAATTCTTGGTCAAGCAGCAGCCGCACGAAAAGGGTAAGCAGGCTAGCGGGTCGGTTTGACGAATTGGGCCACTTTTGTGTAGATTTAGGAGATGGGCCTTTGTCCTTATTCGGCCTAAAAGCCCTTTCGCTCCCTGAAATTTTCCAACTCGGACCTTTTACCCCAAGAACTTTGAATCACGTTCACTCGCCCATTAAATTTTGGAAATTGGTACATTTTACCCCTTTGTCCCATCTAAATGGTTGTTTATGTATATGAGGAACGAAACGAAGATGAAATGGAAGATGAAGGACTGATATCCATTTTTCCCACATAAACCTCTAGTTTTGTAAAACGAGTTGGGTATCAGAATTAAATAAGTCATATTTTGATGCACAATGTTGGTTGTATTATATAGATTATACAGTATTTGTGATTTCTTGAATTACTCAAATCAAGAATGTTAAAATGGATAATTAAAATAATGAAAAAGTCAAGTTAAATGGTTAGTTAGCATTTTATCTTCTGTCTTATCTTCATTCCGATTCTCATGTAACTTAAACAGTCATTTAACTGGGGTAAGAAAGTATAATGTACCAATTTTTAAATTTTGAAGGGTAAGTGAATCCAAATCAAAGTTCATGGAGAAAAGGTTCGAGTTAGCAAAGTTCAATAGATGAAAGGGTCTTTGGTCGTCCCTATCTGGATAAAGATAAAAATCATCAAGAAAATGTACAATTGGTCCATCAACTTTGCAAACTCGCACGAGCCAGTCTCTTAACTTTGACTTATAATGTTTTAGTCCTCAAAATTTGATAAATCATGCAACTTAATCTTTTGATTGACCAAGAACATGCATAGGCATTCATGTGGCCTAAACCACATTGACAAATCTATTGTCTATTTTCGTTCCAATTGCTTGGGCATGAAATCAGCTACTTGCCCATGTTTTACCATATGTTTGGCCATCTGCTTTGATGATGACTCTTCTTTATACCCTCATCTGGCCTTTATTTCTCACTCCTCATTTTTCCTTAACAATCTTTCACTTTTTCACTTCCCTCAATGCCACATTCTTCAAGCTCTTCTATTATGCCTTTTACATTAGGCAATTCAAGAAATCTAGGCAATCGCAAATTGAATAGCCCTGTGATGAGTTTCTTAATAAAGATCATGGTCTAGTGATCAACCATCTAATTTGGTACATAAACATTGTTGGATTTGTCAGTGGTGGTCGTCTGTTTGGTCACTATTTTTAAGTATAGTAAAAGAAATGGTGACGAAACTAACTTGTTTGTTTGAGCTAATTTCAAGTATTTGCTTGTGACTAATATAAAGATATGTTGTGAAATAATGCACCAAGTGTCTCATGTGCCAGGTGTCATTTATGACAATTGGAGTGGCAGAGGTGGAGACCTGATAATCAAGTGAAAGCAGGGAGATATAAGTGGACATCACAAGATAAAATAAACAAGAATGACATCAAATATCTTGGAGTATGAAATGCCAACATACAGAGAAGGTGAACATCTTTGAATTCCTTGAAAGCATAAAAAATAGGCCAATTAGTCCAAGTCAGGTTTTTCATATAAGTCAAATTTGAATAGTGGGAGTCTAGAGAGTGTTGAGAGGATTCAGAACTTGTTGAGGTTTGTAAGGAACTATTTATAAAGTAAGCTAGTTTTTTTGAAAATTTTGTTTCTTGTTATGGCTAATTCTGTGGCCACAAAGTATAAGGAGTCGACAATGATGAGAATTTGGCAAATAAATGGGCTACGACCCAACTTTAGCAATAGGAGAATAATCATTTACAAAGATGGTTGGTGATAATGAGTGGAAAATAGACTAATGCCATTTGCCTTTTCGTCCTATGAGGCACTAACTCAGTTAATTAATCAAAGTTTAAGGATCAAGTTGCATTGACTTATACTATGACTAACTTGCTTAAGTTGACAAAGTTTTATGGACTAACCATGCATTTTAAGCAAAAAAATTGTGAATTTGCAAAAATAAAATTAGATGGAAAAATATTGTGGTAGTTTGTGACCATCATATATATGTTATGGACCACCCAATTATGATGCATGAAATTATGCTCCTCATGACACATCTCTGATGGTTATGGCTGGTCATAATAGTGAAGCCCAATAAGATGATTCCATGGTGACAAACTGACAATTGACAAGGAAAGGTGTTTAGTTTGGTTAGGTATGATTTTAAATAACATGTGAGATATGGCCTACCTTATGAGATTTTAGTTAGGTTCAATTTTATACTAACACAATTACGATCTGAAATGGGTTTTTGTATGTACTAGCTTTTATGAAATATATTATAGTACTATTTATTGTAGCTCTACTCATTTTTTATATTATATGATAGCATAAACATATCACTATTTCTTTTAACTTTTATCTAACTTATATTGATTGCATTGTAATAAAGAATCAAAATGGTGATTGGCGGTTTAGTGATAAAATGGTTTTTTTTTGTTTGCTACCAACTGATGACTAATCCTTAAGGTTTAGTGACCAATTGGCAACCAACAAGTAATCAACTAATGATCAAAATATAATAGACTAGAGATCAAATCCTTTAGGATGTTTTTTTATGATTGATCAGTGATTAAATTTTTTGTGATTGAAAGTTTAGTCTAATTTTTTGTTGGGATTCCACATCTTTATTGCATTTTTATATGATAAACATAATTATTTAAAATAAATCGGACACATAAACTAACCAAAATCATAGGAAATGTACTTTCATTTTGGTTTAGTTACTCATGGTTTCAAAGTAACCTAACTCGTAACAATGCGACTCAATTTAAATTGGTTTGAAAAATGATTATTTTTTTCTATGAATTATTATAATTCTTTAGTTTTTTGGCTTGCCAAGTATAGAAATGAAATAAATTATAGTCACCGCTAACAATTTTTTATACTTTCTGTACAATGTAACCTAGGCACTAAACCCTTTGAGTATAATAGGGGTGAAAACAAGCTAAGCTTTATCGAGTAACTTGAACTAAAGCTTAACTATACTTTTATCTATGTTTATTGAGCTCAAGGCATGGTGTAAGTTTGATATCTTTTTGGGTTGAGGTTCAAGCTTAAGGTAGTACAGCTCAATTGAGCTCTAGCTTTAGATATTATGGCAAAATAGTTAAAACATTTGTTTCCCAAATACTCAAGTCAAGTTATTACATGTAAGATTTATTGCAATTTACCTACTTATATTTGACTCCTAACCTTTCAAAAGTGAAAATTTTTCTCTAATTCTATCAATTCATCTAGCTTTGTAATCAACCTTAAGCCTATGTTTTGGGGCTCATCAAAGCTTGAGCATATAAGCCCATGAACCTATGGGGGATTTGGGTTAGTTAGCTTGTTTTCACCTATAAGCATATTAATGTGACCCCAAGGATGAATATGCTTGTAGGACTAATTGGAAACAATAATAAAATTTTATATTTATAATTAGTGGCGTTCATTTGATTAGATCAGTTTACAACAATTTGATCAATTTTGGGTTCATATGAAATTGATTTAAAACATTTGAATTGCATAATAAAGCCAATTTAGATCTTTTGAATTATAATTCGGTTTATTCTATTTTCATTAAAACTATCCAAATTATAATTCTTTTATTTGATTTTTCATAATCTAGTTATTCTTTGTTGAACTAAGCATATGTTAATTGAAAAAAATAAGATAAATATTCATAATATGTATTTTATACCAAAAATTAAAGGTTGATTTATAACATCTAATCTAGAATTAAAGAAAATTAACCTTACATATGCAGGGCCGAAAAAAATAATTATAAAATATGTATTATTTTTTAGTTTATTTGATTTGTTATACTTCAAGTTTAGAAACCAATAATTGGTCCAATAACCAAATTAAATTTCAATTTTGAACCAAATAGCCAAATATTTGTACCATTTTATCCAGTCTAAATAATTTGTTTGATTTTTTTTGTTTCATTTAAATAATGAACACCCTTATTCTCAAAGAAATAAATGCATGAATTAAGGTCTCATGCCTCATGGAGTATCCATGGAGCTTTGTTTCCTATTCAACATCTAAACCTTCATCTCATTATTTTAATGCAAAATTCATGCGTTTAATAGTCATTATTGTTGAAGTCATTAATGTTGACCTAAAATTTTTAGCATCAGTTTTTCATCTTAAAATAATATTTTCATATATACTATTTTGTGAAATTAGTAAACCAATGTTATGTATATAAATATTCCAAATCTCAACTATGTTAACATCAATTTACTAATTAAAATTTGTTTTTAATTGAAAAATGAAATTATGTCAATTTTTTTTTCAAACTATGCGAATTAATCATTACTCACCCCAAGTTATTTGTTTCATTTTAGTTTTTTAACATATGTTTTACTTAAATTTATTTATATATCATTTGATATATATTTAAAAAAATAAAATATAAAAACTATAAGTTCTATAGTTTCTAAGTAATATAATTTTTTAAAAAGTTTTATATAAATAATGTAAATAAATCTCCAGCCTTTTAACCTAGTAGTTAATGGCTTTGAGAGATATGGAGGAGGTTAGGGTTCAAATCTTAGCCTCCTCACTCCCTGCAATATGTCTTATAAAAGCTAGTTTGGTTACCAATCTGGTCTAAAAAAAGCTGGTATACTCATTTCTTTAATAGTATATCTCTTCATGTAAACTTGCATAATAATTCTAAATACAAAAAAAAAATGTAAATAAATTCAAATCAAACTTAAATAAAAAAAATAAAATATATCAAAGAACTTGGGAAGGAGATAGTACTATTTTATCATTTATAGATGTATGTATGTTGTACATTGATATGAAATGAAAACAAGAAAAAGAAATTGATAACCTTCAATAGATGGTACACCATAATACATCATAGTATCATGGTAAATTGAAAAGAAAAGCACATAGAAGAATAAACATATGAAATACTATGGTGTTACGTGTGAAAAATCAACAAGTCATGAAAACTTGTGTATTACATACCGCATATCTATGATATGTGATATTTGGCATAATATATCGCTGGTGTGAAATTTGAGGCCATGCATTGACCATAAACCAAATACAAGTGGAGTCATCCACATGTAACGGTTTGCATGCAAATTATGAAGTTATTTGTTCTAGTTTTTTCTTCATGAGTAATTTGAATGATGTGTTCTCTAATTTACAATTTCAATATAAGTGAATCTACAACATTTACAAAGAATATGGGATGGTGGGAAATTCCATAGTCCTCATATAATGTACTTATAACAAGGGGTGAACATTGTTCAGATAAAATTGAAAAAAACTATAACAAATTGAATGAATTTGGAATAAAATGGATTGGTTATTTGGTTTGGTTTAGTTAGAAATCAGTTTTTTTTTTTTAATTTTGGTTCTTTTATTTGACACATGTATGATAGTTGAATAGTCCAAATAAATTGATTGGTATAATTAGATTTTTAATTCCCTCAACCTTAAGTATATATTCTCTCATCTCTTCAGTTCGCTCCTTTCAGCTACCGCCAATATGCCCCCTAAGAACAAAAAATTATCTTATTCTTAAGTTTTTGACAATTCATACATTGCATGCCTTCAATATTATCCATTTAGTCACTAATCCCCCTCCCTTATTCTCTACCCATTTGTAGAAAGTGAGAAGCAGTTGCACTTCATCTCACAACCTTATTTTCCAATTTATCCTTTATAAATCATGGTTACTAGGGAACATTTTCACAATTCCATGATAGGACAAGGAATAACTACTGTTGTTAGGGAAAGAATGGCCTCCATTGACGAAAAGTATATTAGATCTATTAGCTTCAACCGCCGTCAAGATGATCAATAAGGAAAATAGAATAGACTCGTGAGTATAACAACAAATCAAAAGGAAAACAGTGATTCTCCTCTAGCTTCCATTATGTTTGGTTGTTATGATTAAAGAAGAAAAATATAGATTAGTTTAGGAAGGATTTGGGGGACAATGACTGCATAGGTCTATTAGTCAATGGGAAGTAGATTATATATTGTGTAGAGTCAAACTACAGAACAAAACAATCAAGTGTATTCAGTTGGTTTGGTTTTGACTCTTGTTTGAAATTTGATTAGATTAGTTAATGAAATTTAAAACTAAAAATCATTCATTTTAAGCAATTTAATGGCTAGTGAATGAACTAATCGAACGATGACCGCTACTTATAACTCAGTTGACTATCACTAGTACAACCAACCACTTTGACTTTTTGTTCTTTACACTTCAGTTTATGAGGGGAATCACATTCAACCACTTTAACTTCCTTTTGTCTTTCATTTTATTTGCTATTTCTGAGTATAGAAATAATTAATGTGACAGCTTGTGCTTTAGCAGCTTCACTTCCGTAAGATGGAGAAATTAAGTGTCCCATCCCACATTCTAAAGTTTGAGAGGCGAGTCGTCATGATTCAAAGTTGAAGGGTTTATATGTACGGGTCACTTAAGTTTGAGGGGTAATTGAGATTAGGCCTTCAGAAAGCCCACCCAAATTTAGGGGAAATTGATTTCAAATTCCCGCCGAAACGGTATCTTAAAATTTTCTCTCCTCTCAAAAAGAAAACTGGAGTGATTACTTTGGGCATTTGCGGAAGCGAGCGAGCAGAGAGGTCGAGAGGATGGCAACAGCGGAAGAGTTCGCTTCTCGCGAGCCCGACCCAATCCAAGGGCAATCGAGAGGCCCGAGGCTGGTCATCAACGAGATGATAATGAGGAACTTCAAGTCTTACGCCGGGGAGCAGCGAGTTGGCCCCTTTCACAAGGTCAGGTTTGCTTTGCCTTTGCTGCTACTTTATTCCATTCATCTTCTGTTTGCAGAATAATATCAGAAACTATCTTAATTTTGTAAGAATTTGACTTGGGTCCCTGTGAAATACTAAGAATTTTGCATATTGGCTCTTCAATTCAGTCTTTTCTGGGTTCTTTCTCTTTTTGAAATCTTTTTATTTTTTGTGGTGAAAAATAGAGCTTTTCTGCGGTGGTTGGACCCAATGGAAGTGGCAAGAGCAACGTGATCGATGCAATGCTTTTTGTGTTTGGGAAGCGAGCAAAACAGGTTCTAATACCTACGAAAACATTTTTCATTCTCTACTTTAGCTGTTTCCCTTTCTTTTTTTTTTTTTTTTTTTTGGGGTCGGGGCATGACCATGTGGGCTTCAATGGCAGATGCGACTCAACAAAGTTTCAGAGCTCATCCACAACTCCACCAATCACCAAAATCTGGACAGTGCTGGTGTTTCTGTTCATTTTCAGGAGATAATTGATCTGGTATGCCTTTTTCTTGCAATGGAATTATCTTTGTACCTTGTAAGTTAAAGACAATGAAAATAAATGTTTAAGCATCATGCCAAAAACCTTGGTTTAAGGAAGCCATTTCCGCAAAAAATAATGTAAATGCTCCATAATATCTTCTTTTTATTTCTGAAAATCAAATTTCACCAGTAAATATGTACACCAAATAAAGCCGACGAACTTCAAATTGAATTTTTCATGCTATCATAACCATTCAAGCAACCCTCAATGGGTTTTTAACAATTTTCTCGTGCTGTAGGATGATGGAACGTATGAGGTTGTTGGAGGCAGTGATTTTGTAATTACCCGAGTAGCATTTCGGGATAACTCTTCCAAGTATTACATTAATGATCGTTCAAGTAACTTTACCGAGGTTACCAAGAAGTTGAAAGGAAAAGGTGTTGACCTTGACAACAATAGGTTCCTGATTCTTCAGGTCAAAAACAGTACAATGAATAAGTGATGCGCTTTCTCGCTATTTTAGCTGCTATCTGCTTTGGATGCTATAAATATTCTAGTTGGTTGTTTCTAGGGTGAAGTTGAGCAAATTTCACTGATGAAGCCAAAAGCCCAAGGGCCTCATGATGAAGGTTTCCTTGAATATCTAGAGGACATAATAGGAACTAACAAATATGTCGAAAAGATCGATGAATCTTATAAAGAGTGAGTATAACTAGCACACAGAAAAATCCATGATGTATATGGTTTCTGTGAAGTTAAGACTTGTAACAAGTATATGCATGTTTTCTGATATTTGTGATAGGCTGGAATCTCTCAATGAAAAACGGTCAGGTGTTGTTCAGATGGTCAAATTAGCTGAGAAAGAAAGAGATAGTTTGGAGGTTCGTATTTCCACATGGTGCTTGTAGTCTTTGGAAGTATTTATAATTAATCACTTTCATTGTCAATTTTTGTGTATTTTATTTTTTCTACCTGTCTTTTCCTTCCTGTTAGGGTGTTGCAATCGAAGCTGAGGCCTACATGCTAAAAGAGCTGTCTCTCCTGAAATGGCAAGAGAGAGCCACAAAATTGGCATATGAAGATACCAACACAAAAATAGTTGAAGTACAACAAAATGTTTCCAGCCTAGAAGAAAATTTGAAGAGTGAAAGGTCCCCTACTCACAATATCTGATTGTGCCTGCTCTATAGTTAATGGAAAAAGAAAGTTGTGCGCATAACATTTTTTCTGAAATATTTCAGGGAGAAGATACGAGAAAACCATAAAACAATGAAGGAGCTCGAGTCTGTGCACGATAAGCATATGAAAAGAAATGAGGTTGGTACTGTTGTAACAGAAACGCATGTGGAAATACTTCTAGCCAGTTCTTATAATTGCCTAGTTCATCGAAACAGTCAGGTCCCATCCAAGAGTAAGGGCAATACTGATGCTTGTATTTTGCTGTTTCTTTTGTGCTAGATTGAGACATTTATGCTACTCCCCTTCTTAATAAGACTTATGGTTCATATGATGTGAACATTTATCAGGACTATGAAATTCATCTTTTGGAATGCTCAAATTCTACTTGAGCATCCAAAAGGTCCTGAAGACCGACATCATTTTAATGATCAGGCTTTGGCCTTGGTGCAAAATATGTAATGCCTAGTTGAGGTCTTCAACGCCAACTCTGCTTGGATGAGGCTTCTTTTACTTGCCAGTTCATGAAATGCCTGACAGCCTGATTTTATGTTTGCTGGAGATGCACAGAACTTATGATGTCACAAGCTAACAGAAATTATTTGTTATCTGATAAGGAACTGTACAACGATATGAGAACTTATAAGGAAGATTTCAAGGAGTTTGAAAGGCAGGATGTTAAGTACCGTGAAGATCTGAAGCACATGAAGCAAAAGATCAAGAAACTTCAAGACAAAGTTGATAAGGTAGCACTCTTTTGTCAATTGAGTACAGTATATGTATCTTATCTTATACTACTTTTCTCAGGATTCATCAAAAATTGAAGATGCAAGGAATGAATGCCTGCGGTCAACAAATCAAATACCCAAGCTCCAGGAGAATATTCCAAATCTACAAAAAGTATTGGTGGAAGAGGAAAGAGTGTTGGAAGAAATTAAAGAAAGCTGCAAAGGTGTGTGAATATTTTTGTTGCAGTGTGTTAAATTTTTGCTATACATGCTACAAGATTCATGCCTGCATAGCCTTAGTTTGATGTGACGAATTTTTCTATTATTCATCACTAATTTCCTGCCTGCTGTCTTACATATTTTTTAACACGCATCTCTCCCTATGCATGTTAAGCTTGCTTGGGCCTATAAGATTATTGAACTTAATGTTGTTGGCTATGCAGTTGAAACTGAGAGATACCGCTGTGAGCTTACAAGTGTTCGCTCCCAACTTGAACCTTGGGAGAAAGAACTAATTGTACACAAGGGAAGGCTGGATGTGGCTTCTGCAGAAAGCAAGCTGCTGACCCAAAAGGTACTAGATTATTAGAACAAATTGATATGCACATGTTAATCAACAAGAGAAAATGAGTACGGGCATTGTGTTTGTAAGCCTTCCCCGTAAATCATTATCGCTGAAGTTTTTGCTTCAGCTTGAAAGATTTATTCTTATTTTTTATTGTTTCAGCATGAAGCTGCGGTGAAAGCATTTCAGGATGCTCAGCGACAAATAGACAACCTCTCAGCAAAAATTAAGACAAAAACAGAAGTGATTGCAAATATGCAGAGTGATTTGGAAAAAAAGAATCTTGAAACCAAGGAATCACGTAAACTAGAACAGGTTGAAGTTCCGTAAGCGGTTTCAGCTTTAGCTAATTGGTTCTGGTTGTACAGATATTTTGTCTCTGTTTTCCAGTTTGAAGCCCTAAGAATTCTTTTCATTTCTTTTGGCGTTGTTTAATAGAGTGATAAGGGTAGGATTTTGCAGGAATTAATCAAAGAACAAGATATGTTGATTCCTCGTGAGCAAGCTGCTAGAGAGAAGGTTGCAGAACTTAAATCTGTTATGGACTCGGAGAACAGTCAAGGCTCTGTTTTGAAAGCCATCTTGAGAGCTAAAGAATCAGGTCAAATTGAGGGTATCTATGGCAGAATGGGTGATTTGGGTGCCATAGATGGTTAGTTTTCTTTCCCTGAAAGCCTATTATCTTTTTTCTAGTCCTTTCCTCATTTCACATTTTAGAAATCCGCAGAAGTTTTAGGTGTTGATCTTATCTCGTTGGTGGCTTATCTGAACTTTGTATGTTCTGATCATTTTTGCCTTCGAGGATATATGCATTTGTCTCATTTCGCTTTTATGAATTATAGGAGTACAAGTGATATGTAGAATGAAAATGATTTCTTATACATTCTCTTCATGTTCAATTATAGCTTTTCATTTCCTAAAGTTCCGCACTTACTAGCTTTCTCTTAACTTGCAGCAAAATATGATGTTGCAATATCAACTGCATGTCCTGGACTTGATTATATTGTTGTCGAAACAACTGCAGCTGCCCAGGCATGTGTGGAGCTACTCCGAAGGGAGAAGCTTGGTGTTGCAACATTCATGATATTGGTATTGGCTTAGCAGTATAAAAGTGTTGTTTCATTTTCTTCATAAGAAAAGCAAATCAGTGTATTCTTTCTTTTTCTAATAACTTCAAGGCTCTCTCTCTCTCTCGTGCGTGCACACACATACAGTAAAACCCGAATAAAAGTATATCTGAGTTTTAGTCCAGTGGCATGCTTTTCCCCCCCTTTTGGATGGGTTGGAAACAACTTGTTTTCTACATTACGATGAGATTGGTGATGATGGGGTTCTGGGGTTCTCCAGTTGTTTGGACTAGCAAAAACAACTTTTAAATGCTAAGCATTATTTGCTGGTAATTTATCAAGTTAACGATATCCTGTATTCATCTTAAAGATCTTGACAGTTACACAAGTCGTTCGGACTTTCAAACTGTACAAAAATAACTTCAGATTTAACTTCTCAACATATCATGCTTGATTTGCATTCCTTGTTATTTCCTGCTCAGGAAAAACAAGTTGACCTTTTAGCAAAGTCAAGGGAGAAAGTAAGCACGCCTGAAGGGGTTCCACGCCTTTATGACTTGATAAAAGTTCAGGATGGAAGAATGAGGCTTGCTTTTTATGCAGCTTTGGGAAACACATTGGTAGCAAATGATCTTGATCAGGTGTATTTCAAATCTTCTTAATTGAATGCATCAGCCATGGTATTTTTATTCTGTGTTTTATATGCGTTAACTGGGGTGCATAGTTGTTGGTTGAAAGCCTTGGAATTTTTACTTTGCTTTTTATATGCATTATATAATAGAAGTTGCTAGTTTTCTGGTAACTCATGTTTTGGTACTCTCTTGCTGTCCTAATAAACATTTCTCTTCATCCCAGAATGAAATGATGCATGTTTCTAGAACATTCTTGCGGTTTCTTAACATGGTGCGTTCATTCTCTAATGCAGGCAACACGTATTGCATATGGAGGAAACAAAGAATTTCGACGTGTAGTAACGCTTGATGGTGCTCTTTTTGAAAAGTCTGGAACCATGAGTGGAGGTGGAAGTAAGCCACGTGGTGGAAAGATGGGCACATGTATTCGTGCTACAAGTGTGTCTAAAGAAGCTGTCACTAATGCTGAATTGGAGCTTGCTTCTATGATCGACTCTTTGATCAACATTCGACAAAGAATTTCTAATGCAATGAGGTGCTATCAGGCCTCAGAAAAAGCAGCTGCACATATGGAGATGGAAATAGCAAAAAGTCGGAAAGAGGTACCCAGCATACTTATTAACAAGGGATTTATCTTGTCATATTGGAAGTATGTTGTGAAAGTTTTTCTACCTGTAATGCAGATTGAAAGTTTGAAGTCACAACACCAGTATATTGAAAGGCAACTTGAATCTCTCAAGGCAGCATCACTACCAAAACAGGATGAGGTTAATAGGCTTGAGGAGCTAGGAAAAGCTATTTCTTCAGAAGAAGAAAAAATCAATGAACTTATGGAAGGGTCGAAACAGTTGAAGGAGAAGGTATGGGCATGATTTGTTTCTTTTTCTTTTTCTTTTGTGCGTAAAGATGTATAGAGTTAACAGTCTGAAGACTGAAGAACTTCCATAAGTTTTAGGCTCAAGTGACTTCAGGTTTTCTCTATTTCCAGGCTTTGGAGCTGCAGAACAAAATAGAAAATGCTGGTGGTGAAACTCTGAAGACACAAAATGCTAAGGTTGCGAAAATTCAGTCTGTAAGTTCTTCCCAGAATGCAATTGCAAATTCCCTTACAATGCATGTTCTCTTACTGTTGATGTCAATATTTTAGGAAATTGACAAAAGTAACACTGAGATTAACCGCCATAAAGTGCAAATTGATACAAGTGAAAAAATGATCAAGAAGCTAGCGAAAGGGATTGAGGAGTCAAAGAAGGAGATAGAACGATTGTCTGAAGAGAAAGAAAAGTTGTGTGGCATGTTCAAAGATATAGAACAGAAGGCCTTCATAGTTCAAGAGAATTATGAGAAGACACAGAAGGTTGATTTTAGTACATCTTACTCTTTCCACTAGTGTTCTGATTTTTGGTAATGAAGTATCAAGTTCAACCCTGTAATGACATCTGATTTTTCCACCATTTCTCAGCTGATTGATGGACATAAAGAGGTGTTGGATAAAGCAAAATCTGATTATGAGAAAGTCAAGAAAACTGTGGATGAGTTGCGGGCTTCAGAGGTACCTTTAATTAAAGCTCTCATCTGTCATTTCTATCTGTGGATTCAAAAATTTCAACTTGTTCATATGGTAATGCAGGTTGATGCGGAGTTCAAATTGCAAGATATGAAAAAGATGTTTAAGGAGTTGGAAATGAAGGCGAAGGGTTACAAGAAACGACTTGATGAATTAGAAACAGCACTAGTAAAGCATTTGGAACAGTATGTTTCTTACTCTACTCAGAACAAAGATACATTTAAAAGCCATTCAATGTATAGGCATTATTTTTCTCGTCATTTGTAGGATTCAGAAGGATCTGGTGAATCCCGAAAAGCTTCAAGCAACCCTTGCTGATGAAGCTCTAGCTGGGTCTTGTGATCTAAAAAGGGCCCTTGAGATGGTGGCATTGTTGGAAGCACAGCTGAAAGAGATGAATCCAAACCTTGATTCAATCTCCGAGTATGAATCTTACAACAATTAAATCGTAGCGGAAAATTATTCTTCTATAATGAAAGTGGAAATAGAATATCACTTTTGTTTGGAGGTTTGACATCAATGATTTTTACAGGTATAGAAGAAAGTTGTCTCTGTATAATGAACGGGTAGAGGATCTAATTATGGTTACACAACAGCGTGATGAATTAAAGAAACAGTATGATGAGTGGAGGAAGAAAAGGTATGGGCATGATTTCAAGCTCTCCCCTTTTCTTTATTACGATGAGTTGGCTCTTATACTGAAGTTTTTTATGGTTATGGTTCCAGGTTGGATGAATTCATGGCAGGGTTTAATGCAATCTCTCTGAAGCTGAAGGAAATGTATCAGGTTGGTTTTTGGTAGCCAGTGTAGTGCTTTTCATTCGGCACATCATTGTCTCTTTTGGCATTGTTTGTATATGATATCTGTGGAGTTTTGCATCCTTGTTTCATCCATTTGTTTTGTTAAACGTCTTCCATTTTAACCTGTTAATAAACTTATTTTATCCTGTGCCTTCTGTATTGATGCTAATAACTGGGTGTGCGAATGGTTGGCTAGATTTTTTATCTTCTATTAATTAACAATTGTAGCTTATTGACTGACCCGATCAGATGATAACTCTTGGAGGCGATGCGGAACTTGAACTGGTGGACTCCTTGGATCCTTTTTCTGAAGGTGTGGTTTTCAGTGTCAGACCACCAAAGAAGAGTTGGAAGAACATTGCGAACTTATCGGGTGGTGAAAAGGTTATAACTGCTAAACAAGCATGCTCTATTTTTTGTTTTTCAAATGTGTAACCAATGAAGCATGCTCATGTAATAGTTCCGTTTCCTGCTGCTTGCTAGACCCTTAGCTCGTTGGCCCTTGTCTTTGCCCTTCATCACTACAAGCCCACACCTCTATATGTGATGGATGAAATCGATGCAGCGCTTGGTATGGTTTGCTGAATCTTTCAGTGCTTGCTTTACACACTTTGGCTATGTTGTTCCTCCTGTGATTTCTTGAGAACTCTTTGATTCCAGATTTCAAGAATGTTTCTATTGTTGGGCACTATGTGAAAGACCGGACAAGGGATGCACAGTTTATAATTATAAGGTACGTTATGTTTTGCCCCCTGCCAGGCTCTTCAATACCGTGTGGTGTAGCGTATGCACTTAGGCTATTTGCATCTTGGAACCTGCAGCCTAAGGAATAACATGTTCGAGTTAGCTGATCGTTTGGTCGGGATTTACAAGACCGATAACTGCACGAAGAGCATTACGATCAATCCTGGGAGTTTTGTGATTTGTGAGAAAGGGAAAGCGGCTTGATCGATAGGGCTATCCCAGTTACGCTTAATTATCCAGGATAGGTGTTTATATTTGTAGAATATATATGCGCGCGGAAACCCTCAATGATATATTAAATTATATTTTAAAAGCCATAAAGGTTCTACTGTTTGAACTACAATGATCAATAGTGTAGGGATGATTTTGCTCTTCCTCCCTCAAGTGCTGTTGTCTTTTTCTTTTTTGACTTCTTCCAACTATGGTCAAACTTCTCTTTTGGTCTCTAGATGTTTCACTTCTACCCTAATGCTCTTCAACGTTTGCTTTCTGTCGTTAGCTTTTGGAATTTTCCTTCTTTTGGTTTCTAGATGTTTCACTTCTATCCTAATGCTCCTTGATTTTTGCTTTTTGTTGTCAGTTTTTGGTATTTAATATGAAATAACTTTAGTCAATTTATAAAAAAAAAACTTTATGGTTTAATAAAGTGATTTGGTCAATAATTCTTAAATTAAAAATGAATTTTTTTATCTATATTAAAAATTGAAATTTAAGTTGATAAGAGATAAAATTTTTTAGTTAATTATTTTTTAATCATCAAAAAAATATCTTTCATTTCAAATAATGTATAATATTATGTTTCATAATTTTATGTTTTGGTCATAATTGGTAGTTTTAATGATAGGAACATAACATAAAAAAAATCTTAACTCAAAATTTTAATCAATGAACATAAATTTATGACTTAGAATTTTTAAGTTATTATTATTGATATTTATTTTAATTATAAATTTATAGAAAAAATTACTCATTATAATGTGCGGGTTAAACATAACCTCATATATGGCTATAAGTTGCTACGCATAGGGCCTCCCTTGTGTGTTGTGATAGGGCATCACTGCTTTGCTTTTGTTATGGTTAGCACCTAAAATGTTCGGTTGGATAGGAGTTTCTTAGAAAACGGCTTCAAACAACATTAATGACAGGGTACATAAGGAAAGAGATTTTTTTTTTTGTGTATTTAGAATTGGTTCGTACGAAAGTGCTAGGGTATGAGGAGGTACTGAAAGTAAGGGGAATGTTTGTACTTTCGGTACGTTAAAAGACAACTAAATCTACACAATGAAATGGGGAATGGAGTGTTTGCACTCGGTAAGTCGGGTTTGTGTCCTGAATGCTTCGCCACTATTTTGGGCAGTGCAATGTGGGATTAAGGAAAGAGATTTAAAAGGGAAAAGTACTAACAAACTCATTGTAGTTATGGTTATGGACCGATTTTGTTATTATAGTTTGGAGTGGTTTTAATTACATTATTAAAGTTATAGTTTGGGCTCAAATTAGTTATTAATGTTATAATTTGGTATTGAATATGCGACTAGCCGTTAAAAATCTAATGGTAAAGGCATAAAGTTGTTGGTTTTTGAGATCTTAGGATACTAATGCAATTTTTAATAAATTTTAAGAATTTTATGTAATTTATCATTTTCATTTATTTTGTGTGTTAGTCATTGTATCTATCAATGCTGGATTCTCCACCGGTGACAGAGGTGATGTTGAATGAGGTAGTGATAGACATCACTATTTGTAAACAAAAAAACTATGATAGCTGGAAGCAGATGATTAAAAATACATCTTTATTAGATAAGTGAGTTTCATTTTATTAATGTTCGGATTATTTGTAGTATTAAAATATGATGGCTAATTTAAATATCATTTTTTGAGGCACCAGTGGCGAATTTGGTGAATGATAGAGTACGGGTGGAAATGACATGAGTAGCGTATCAAACAATTTGCGCTCAAGTTCAATTTTTTATGTTATCAAGCCAAACTTTAGACTTGAACTATTAACAAGCCAAGTTTCGAGTCTGAGTATGTCTGGCTCAGGCTTATATCGAGCCTAACGAGCTTAATGTTATTTTAACATAAAAATAATATTAAGTTTAATTTTGATATATCTAAAAGACTAATAGTAAAAACCCTATCCCCATTCTATCTCTATCCCAGACCTAGTCCCACCTCACGGTCCCTAGCCTTTCAGCCTCTCCCTAATCTCTCGACTCTCTACGCTGCCAACGTTTGCGGTGTCTTCATCACTGTCAATCGAGAGATGATCGCTGCTGCTCTGGAACTCCATCGCTCCGCTGCGTTTTAAGAATTCCGCCAATTGAGAGACGCTTGCCGCTGCTTCGGAACTCGTCACCATCAATCGAGTGACCGTCAGTCGCTGCTTCAGACAATTAGACCTCCGCCGCTCCAACGCTGTTTTAGAACTCTATTACTCTGCTGCTTCGTCACTCATCTCCACCGTTCAATCACTCGCCCACCCACCGGAAATCTTGTATAATCAGATTAGATTTAATTCAGCCAATAATTTCATTGCCATTGATCACTATGATGGTTTATGGTTTGCCTGACCATATGGTACTTGATTTTTTTTTAATTATAGTTCATTGAAAAATTGAAGTAACTGCCAGGGAAAAAAATGGCATGATTATGATGGTATAAATATATTGCAATAGCATGGGTGTATAGAATAAAATAATAGTCTCGAACAAGAAATTTCAATTTGAGATCAAAATACATTGACGGAACAACCGACAAAACGAGTTTGTGAACGTGATAATGGGCAATTGAAAAGGGTTCCAATCCATCATTGAATTTGAGTTGTAAATTTAGAGCTCCTGCAATTATCAATACAAGCTGGCCATTGAACCCTCTCGATCCAGTACTTTTGCAAAGAATTTTAGAGCTAAAACAGTTAGTTTTCTAAATTATGTAGATTATTTGAAAGAATTTTAAAGAGGGCTTATAAAGCATTTTACCATTGTATTGTAGCAGGCGAGGATGCATTTAGCTATCCGTTTGAGTTGTCATTGGCTGATTTTGCAATTCTTCAATCTTTATTGGCTATGTTTTCTTTAGTTGATTTTGCAATTCTTGAAGCTCTTACGCAATATTAGCTATATTTAGTATTTTATTGCTTCTGAAATGCCAGTGTTATTGAACATAGAGTGTCTGATTCTTGAAAATATAAAACATTTTTGCGGCTTGTTTTTTTTTTGTAAAACATCTCGTGCTAAAATTGTTGATGAATTGCTAATGGATTAACAAACATGATGTCAAAATTTGTGTTCATTTTTCATGATTGGAAATTGGGTTGTTCCTGCTTCTTGTAAAGTAATAGATTTTTTTTTTGTCTTAAATGTATTTTATATGTGTAGGGCAATCAATGGTGATGAGAATGGAGCTCGGGAAATATGTTCAAACAAGTGCAGATTGACCTCAAATTAATTTGCCATTTGTTCTTTTTTGCTTTTGATATTGCTTATGATATTGCTTTGGATGCACTTAGTTGACTTTATGTTTAGTTGTTGGACTTAATTATGTTGACCGTTGAACTTGGATGAACGTAGTTAACTTTAAGTTCAGTTGGATTTGATTATATAATTATGTAAGTTGTATGGTTTTTTTTTTCTTGTTTGGTATGAAAATTTTGGTTGGCTCATTAATTTGAGCTTAAATCTCAATTTAAGCTTTGAGCCTGGAATCAAGTTTCCAGTTTATCGAGTTATTGAGCAAAGCCCGAACTTTGTCGAGCCGAGCTTCGAGTCTCATTTTTCGAGTTTGTCAAACCCAAGCCCGACCTTGAGCCAAGCCAAGCCATTTCTCAATGAACCGAGCCAAACCAGAAAGTTTTTTTATTTGAAATGGTAGGAACTGTCAGATTTTTTATTTGAAATGATAGGAAAAATAAACATTTCTGATAGAGGAACCATTTGTTGCTGGATGCATGTTATTGTTAAGGCAACCACACTCGCCTCGATCAACATTTTAATTTGTGTCCATGGAGGGAGCCAGATTCGACCGTTGGTATTGGTTACAAGAGCGGTTACAGTATATTAACCGCTAATAACCGTCAAAGTTCAGGCCCCTGGATGTCGGACCTTGCCCTGTCTGGCCCTTAAGTACTTGCAACCGTCCTCCTGCATCCATCCCAACCAATTTCTTCGACTCCCACAATCAATAGTAATGGTAATGGAGCAAACCCAGGAAGGAATCGGCATCAAAGTGTACAGCACCACCCCACCCCAACCACCGGACCCGGAGACCTCCGAGCGCATTCACACCTCCTCCCTCCCCACCCTTCCCAGTGCCGGCAAGAGCAAGCGCCGCGCCGTGGCCAACGGCGTCCAGAAGACCATCTCCAAGACCTCCATGCTCGTCTCCTTCCTCCCTACCGGCACCCTCCTCACCTTCGAGATGGTCCTTCCCTCCATCTACCGCACCGGTGACTGCTCCTCCGTCTCCACCCTCATGATCCTCCTCCTCCTCTCCCTCTGCACCCTCTCCTGCTTCTTTTTCCACTTCACCGACAGTTTCCGCACCCCCGAGGGCAAGCTCTACTACGGCTTTGTCACCCCCCGCGGCCTCGCCGTCTTCAAGCCCGGCCTGGACCTGGAGGTCCCCAAGGACGCCCAGT
This sequence comes from Aquilaria sinensis, assembly GCA_005392925.1. Classification (NCBI taxonomy): domain Eukaryota; kingdom Viridiplantae; phylum Streptophyta; class Magnoliopsida; order Malvales; family Thymelaeaceae; genus Aquilaria; species Aquilaria sinensis. The sequence continues at coordinate 161,072 of SMDT01000134.1, forward strand.
TCCGCCTCGCCTTCACCGACGTGGTGCACGCGCTCATGTCCGCCCTTGTCTTCCTGGCCATCGCCTTCTCTGATCAACGGGTCACTGGTTGCCTGTTCCCGGGCCACCAGAAGGAGATGGATCAGGTGATGGAGAGTTTCCCGTTGATGGTCGGCATCCTCTGTAGCGGCCTCTTCCTTGTCTTCCCCCACACTCGCCATGGCATCGGTTGCTTAAGCGCTTAACATACATACGCGTATTAATTACTTCATTAATTATATATCTTTGTTTCTCTTTGTGTTTAACTAATTACTCTTTATAAGTTGCAGTAAGTAACCAATGAAAATGGATGTATATTCTTGTTTGTTTCTCTGTCACTGCAAAAATTCTATGGGTCTTCAGTCAACTAACAAAAATTTGTATTCCTTCCTATTCCTATTGCCCCCACCGAAAGATAAAAGTGTGGTGGAAGATATTCAAAGTGAAACGCCCTTAAAAAAAAAACTTTAATCTGTAGTACTATATTATTTACGACAATCTTTTGGCATTCATGTGTTGCAGATGAAAAATTATGCATGTACCATATAATTTCTTCTTCCCCACCCCCTTTTCCGGTACATATATATATATATGTCCACCAGAGAATAACAAATCATTGACTCAATAAGCATATATATGCCATACTTTCAAAAGTTCCTAGTTAGAGTGAAAAACATGAGTTTAACTGTGATTAATGTTTTTATAATGTTCAATTTTATAAATTCAAAATCAACCTACGTACAAAGTAATTATTTTTTGGTAAATTTAAACTGCTTAATAATTTTTCTGTTAGTTTTTTTTAGTTGAAATAGGGTATTAAAAGTTGTTAAACAGAAGAAAGAATTCTACGGTTAGTTGACTTAAATTAACATTTTTCCTTAATATAAATATGAAATAATTTTTTTTCTCACTACTGCTAATGGTGGTATATATAGCTCTCCTGTGCAAACTGTGGATTTCTGAATACCAAAAAAAAATTGTGGATTTCTGAAATAAGAAAAGGGGCAATGTATTTTCACCCATTTTGAATTTATTCATTCTTTTCTTACATGTGTCCCACCTGAATTAATTTTTTAGCTGAGGATATAATGCGCCACGTATAAAATTTTATGTTCTTTTTTTTTTTTAATTATTAAAATGCATTTTAGGATGCATTAATTCAAAAAATTTAAATTCATGAAGTATAACAAAAGTGGGAAAAGAAAAAATTTTAAAATTGATACATTTTAGAATGTATTTTGAAGGAAAAAAACACAAAGGCTCCTATAATTATTTTGTCCCCCATCTTTAATAAAAGTGGCGTGTTATCAAAGTTGTAATAGAGCATTAGGGAGAAGGTCGAGTGGTGGCGTTTGAAACACTACCAGGACCGAAGTTGTTTTCTCTGCCCCAAAATTATTTTGTCTTCTATTTTTTTGGGTGAAGCATTTTTGCTCTCGCCCAACATTTTTCTCTTTTTTTTTTTCTTTTCAAAATTTTCTTTTTGTTGTTTGGCAAAAAAATATTCTTTTGTCTAACTAATTAAAAACAACATGTGTTTTTTTTACTCATTATAGATAATTTGTTAGATGATGTACAAAAACGCTTAAAACATATGAACATCTAAATCTCAAAAAGAGAACGTGTACAAAGAAACATCTATAGATACTCAGAAGACATTTAAAATTGCCCAAGAGAATATATATAGTTTCTATAAAGTTATATGTTTTTTTATAATTTGATTCTTATTTATGCTTTCGTGTGTTTAGTTCTTTTCTTTATCTAATTTTTAGCAATTGTTATTTTATGTATTTTAGTTGCTCTTTTGGATCTTTCATTCATTTTAGATATTCCCGAAGCATTCTATGTGCAACAACAAAATGTCTAGGTTCGAACATGTTTGTTACAAGAGAGAACATTAGATAACAAAAAAAAAACAACTATTTATTTATTATTTTTGCCCTTTTCACTATTTGTTTATTTATTTTTTTTGTGGTCCAATTTTTGTTTTAATCTTGTAAAATAATAATGTGCAAATCCGCATACCGAACAAATATATAGTCTATAAAGGAACATATGAATGTGAAATTAACGGGGGAACTAGAAGATATATAAAAGATGGAAGGGAACATAGAGATATAGCCATATAGGATAAAATTAGCAAAGAGAATTTATAAAGACAACATGGATTCGGGAGAGAAGCTTAAAAAAAAAACAAAAAGGATTCGGGAGAGAGTATATGGAAGAGTAGCAGTTGTTACGTCGGGATTACAGAAGCTGTAAAAAGATAACAATAAGAATACCTTTTGCAACTAGAGCACAGACGCTGTTTGACATTAGCGCCAAGATTAATGTTAAAATTTTGAGAAAAAAATTATTTAATGATAATTTTTAGTTTTTAATTTCAGCATTTCAATTTTAATTGTTAATAAATTATTCAAAACCTAATACTAATTATAAAAGCTATTTTTAGATGAGGTCAATGTATTTTTTATATATAAATTTATTTTATTTATTTATTGTTGAATCACTGGTAGTACAATCATACCATACACTTATCAATTCTACCATTGACAAAAACGTTAACGCCGTCCTTCTAGAAGTTCGGCAGGCCTGAATAATTAGTAGAAAACATTATTTTAATAGAAAATTAATTGAAATTTTGGTTTCTTTTGTAGTAATTAATTTTTTTTAAATTAGTGAATGATTTGTACACGTTATTTTATTTGTGTATTACCTTTCACACCATTAAATATGATATCCTTTTTTTTACAAATTTTATAGATGTTTGTTTGACAAAACTTAAAAAATACCAAACAACTGGCAGTGTTAATGCATGGTTTAAATTGATTGACTGGTCACTGAAGTATTTTGTATTTGGATCATCATCATTTTGATGTTCAATTACGCCACTGGACTTTATCAACCTTTTTTGTTTTTCTCTCCCCTATGCTAAAAGATACTGACAAAACTCTCACAATTATCTAAATCATCTAAAAATTCTCTCCCATATGAATGTCTTTTGTTTTTCCTGAAAATCATAAATATGTTGAGAAGAAAAAGGAGTTCAAAATTGTCCACTTGATTGAAAATCGTTGAAAATCGTCATCGACTCTATTACATTATCTAAAGCGCTAAGTGCTGATGTGACATTTTGAACAGTAATGTCACCTGATACAATACTTTTTTCTGGGTAAAATTCAAATTTGGTTCCTTAACTATTTAGTTTGTCCTAAAATAGTCCCCTAACTCTAAAAATGACTATTAAGGTTCCTTAATTCAAGCAATGCGTTTAATTTGACTCTCGTATGTTATTTCTGGTGTTATTTTTAACGGCGAATGCATATGTGGCATTTAATATCTCTTCTTTGTCCCACAAATGCCCTATGGCATGACAATAAGTGACAAGATTGAGAGAATAATAAATCTTAGACTCGAATTGATAAAAAATATAATTTTAGGTACTTAAAAAAAATTAAATAACTCAATCTTCCTCAATTCCAACCCAAAACTCCCAATCTACCTTCTTCTCCGGCCGACAATCACAATCAGGCCTCTGGTCCAATGGCGTTCGTTTGACTGGCAGCAAGGTACTTTGGAAACCAAGCAAACTAGTGACCAGTTGGAGACGGTGATGGACGGGATAGAGGTGGACAATAGGAGGAGGAAGAAAAGCAAAGACAGAGGCGAAAATCGATGGAGGAGCAAATTGACAGAAATCAACGAAGACGAATGGATAGAAATTGACAGAAATTGAAGGAAATCGACAAGCCATCTTGCTGCTGCCCAACAAAATTGAAGGAGAAACTAAGGCCGGTCTGAGCGAAAGGTATAACCGCGTTCATCGACAATTCTAGCAACGGGTTGGGGATTCGAGCGGCAATTTGATGGCGGGGAGGCCGTAATGATTCCTTCGACCCTTCCATCGATTTTCATCACCTTTCAACACATTTGATCTCTATCTTCGATCTCCATTGGTTTCCGTCATGAATCGGTAGCTAGAATCCCTTCTTCGTCGTCAATCTCCGTCATTTTCTGTCCCTGTTGATTTCCTCCTTCGTATTCGATCTCCTCCTCTAGTCATCCTTCTCCACCACCATATTGATTCATTTGCCTCCAGCTCGTCGGTCTCCAACTCCGTTCACCGTCTCCAGTCATTTGCCTCTGCCATATGGGTTTATCTATATTTTAGGTCCCATGATTTTGTATTTGTATCAATCTGTGTTTAAATTTTTATATATGTACAAAATGGTCACTTGTTTTAGTTAAAGGGAAAGCCATGTGACATTATGGGTGCCACGTAGGCAAGTTCCATCCAAATAACGGCTTAATTGACGGATGGGACTTGAATTGAACGCACTGCTTGAGTTAAGGGACCTTAATAGTCGTTTTTTGAATTAGGGAGCATTTTAGGACAAACTAAATAATTAAGGGACTAAATTTAGATTTTATTCTTTTTTTCTCTTGCGTTTTGACTTTTTTTTTGTTGGATGACTTTTTTTTTGTTTGGGGTTTTTTTTTTCTTTTGAGATTTCTTTCGGCTTGTGTCGTGTTGGCTACAATACCCACTCAACTTCACTAATATATTTTTTTTGTTGACTTTTTTTTTTTTGTTTTGGTTTTTCTTTATTTGGGCTTTTTTTGGACTTGGGATGTATTAATTGCTGTACCTACTTTGTTACAGTAACTTTTTTTGTACATCTAATTTTTTTCATTTGGATTTTTTTTGTGTTTGGGATGTTGTGAACAATAGTACAACACTATGCTCTACTTCAGTGTTTTTTTGTACTCGGTTTTCTTTTTGTTTGGGTTGTATTTTCGTTTGGGTATTTTTCCTATTTTCATTACATTAGTAATAGTAAAATCGTCTACTACAGTTTTTTTCTTTTTTTTTGCGCTTTGGCTTTGTTTTTGTTGGGATGGTTTTTGTTTTCATTTGGTGTTTTTTTTTTCATTTGAGATTTCTTTGAGCTTGAGGTGTGTTAGCTATAGTACCTACTATGCTTCTATAATGTTTTGTTTTTTGTGTGTCTATTTTTTTTGTTTGGGTTGAGTTTTTTTTCATTTGAGTCTTTTTTTATTAATTTCAATTTTCTTGGGACCTAAGATATGTTAGCTATAGTACCTACTCTATTAGAATAACCTTTTTTGTGCATCTGGTTTTTTTTGTTTGGTTTTTCTTTTTTGAGTTTGGGACGTTGTGAATAGTATTACGTGCTATTTCAGTTTTTCTTTTGTGCCCGGTTTTCTTTTCATTTGAGTTGTTTTTTTCATTTGGATTTTTTTTTTCCGTTTGCGTTGTATTTTTTACCCTATATTTATTCGTCACATTTGGTTTTTTTCCGGTTTGCTGTTTTTCCCCAAACTCGGTTGTTTTTCAAGGCTGTTGAGAATACAAATGGTCAAATTACACAATAAGTCTTTCATTTATTTTAGATGATATTTTTTCCCAAACTTTAAAATCAGTCTTTTTTTCCCCTCAACACTTGACAGTACTCATATTGTTATAAAGCCAGAGGGTATCCAAGTATGCAATAGATCCTCTGTTTGTCTAAAATGATATCTTTTCATCTTCAAATTTTAAAAACATACATTTTTGTCACTTTGTTCAAACAAGCACAAATGATGTCCTATTTTTTTTTTTTTCCACTTCAAACTCCTGAATGTTTATGAGTTATAGTCAAAACCCCAGTTTGTGCTTAAATCCCAAACCTAATTGGTTATCAACAATTTTAAAACATTTCAATTTTTTCTTAAATTTTTTAAATTGATCATGACTTGGTTTAAATTAACACATTTTTAACTCTTTTTTTACTTTATATAAATGCAATCAATATAAAAAATTTGTTTTTTCATTGATCAACCTGCAACGAAGTGCAAGTCACTTACTAGTGTTAGCTAATTATGCCGGATTCCAATCCAGCAGAGCAATCAAGATTTAGTTCGTTTTAACTCAAGTTAATTTAATTTAAAATAACTTATTTTTATTTTTACATATTACCTAGAACTAATTTCATTTAAATTTAATATCATGTAGATGTAATAATTCATTTAAAATAAAATTTTCATAAGGTTATTAAATTTTTATGAATTTTCCTTTTTAATGCCTAAAATTAGAAAAATTCATAAAAATTTAGTAAGATTATAAAAATTTTATTTTCAATAGATTATTACATATACATAATATTGGATTTTAAATAAAATTAATTTTGAGTTAAAAAATGTAAAAATGAAAATAAGCCATTTTGGATTAAGTTAACTTAAATTAAAAAAAATTGGCTCCAAGTATTCAAATTCCTAATTTGAGCATATTTTAGTACAATTAAATGAATCAACTAAATTTTAGTAATATAGAAGTTCCAACTAATCAAGTTTCTAACAACAATATATTTATTAACAGGAGTTCTAATAAATGTGGCACTTTATTTATGTTGGTGAGTTTTTGTTATGGGTAATTTGAGGGCAGCGATTTAAGGAGTCACTTATATTTTTGTTTCTATCTCCACTTCCGTAATTTTTTTTTCTCACACCTTACACAAAGCTTCTAATAAGGAATAATTATTATAAATATGCATTATGGAAGCTAGACAATGGGAATAATATGACAAAGGAACAAATAAGTATTTTTGTTAGGAAATAACAGGATGAGATAAAGATATAACTATATTCAGTAAGAGAACAAAAACTATCTGACAAGGAACACCTACAATAGATATAACAAGTAGTTATTAAATATCGAAATGAATTAATATATTTGTAATTGAACAACAAGATTAGAAAAGGAAACAACTATATTACACAAGAGAACATGAATAATCTGATAAGGAACAACTACTACAAGCATAATGAATAATTATTAAATATCAGAAGGAATAAATATTTTTGTTAGAAAACAATAAGATTAGACAAAAGAACAACTATATTCAGTTAGAGAACAGAAACATCTGATAAGGAATAATTACTACAAGCATAATAAATAGTTATAAAATATAATAGATATATTTATCAGAGAGCAACAGGCATAAATGATGGAATAATTATATTCAGCAAGAGAACAAAAACAATCTTATAAGGAACAACCAGTATAGGGATACAAAGTAGTTATTGTATATTAAAAGGAACAAATATATTTGTAAAAAACAACAAGAAGAGACAATAGAACAATTATATTCAGTAATAAAACATGAAGAATATGATAAGGAATAATTATTACAGGCAAAACAAGCAAATATTAAATAGCAGAAAGAACGGTAATTTTTTTTTCTCAAAAATAGAAATTTTCAGACCAAAAGTTTAGTATGACAAAAATAAAAAGGATGGCTTAACTATCCAATATTCAATAAGCTCCTTCCGCTTGCACATTGGCCTTCATCTTCCTTTTTGTCGTTCGCGTCCTCACCATCATCATAATCCTCATTGTTGTCACATTCGATCGTAGTCTTCTTTATAATCATCTTTCACATCCTCAACCATTACCTCATCTTCTTGAAGCTTCTTAAAGCTACTCCTCGACAGAGGTGGCATGATCCTTTTTTGACTTAAAGACCTTGATGGTAGGAGTTGATGATGACATTTTGATTGAGAGAGATTTAGCATATGATGACATTATTGTAATTTATAGAAACTTGAGAAGCAATGGTTGGTTCGTAAGTAGTTTAATGTTGGGCTATATGTCTTGTGTCAAGTGTATGGTATAACTACTTTTAGTATTTCATTATTACAATTAACTATTTTCATATTATAAATAGATATTTTAGCATTATGATTTGATATAAATAACCCAAGAATCTGATAAGCATCAAGTCTTCAGGCCAAAGAACATATTTATCATACGAAATCATAAGAAGCTTATGTAGACTCGAGAACAATGACACAAGCTCACTCGGGCCTCAGCTAACAACTTAGCTATGTATATAAAGAATATCTCTTTCTTCTCCCTAGGACATATGCTACAACTCTATTGACTTTGGTGTTGGAGAAGTCTTTTCAGTATCTTAACATCTGGCCCATCGTATCGCTAATTTATATAATTATACGTAGGTAATTAGAATCTAATGGGGGAAATGGGTAAATCCACTGTTCTCTAGGACTCCAAGGTAATTAGCTTATCATAACTGAAAAAGTTTTGACCTTTTTTCACCATAAAAAGTATGTTATCAACTTACTATGAGTCTATAACTGAACATAATGTCGCAAAAATGCTCGTATTCAAACATCGGAATAAATTTATCACAATAGAATGAGATTAGGGGCTTGCTTGTAATTAAAAGCGGAAGTTCGCAAAGGCTATTAAGGTAATGGAATCGGATTCTCGCGAATAAAATAAAAAATATTGTAGACGATAGAGACGCTTGGCCATTTCCCATTATTAATTCACAAGTCAGAGCTCGCTTGTCATTTCGCTATTTGTTGCTGCCAGCTAAATTCGCCGTTGACGAAGCTTCGTTGCGACGTAAAGCCGGTTGGCCGAGAATAATTCCAGACTTACTCGATTCTCCTACTCTTCATCTGGTGCGGTTTCATTCCTCAGCTGATTGTTTTCCTCGATTTATTTCTGTTTCCCGTTGGGTCCTTCAGATTTTCCATGGTTGTTGGTGTTTGATGGAGAAGGTCGGATGTTTCTTTGTTTTTGAGTTGAAATGTAGAGCGGTTTCGGAATCTTGTTTGGGGATTTTATTTCTCGATTTCGTTTTCGGTTGATTTTTTCCTCTTGAACCAAACGGGGGGAGGATTGCGGGGACATGGGCGGCGAGGGTTCGTTTTATGGTGAAAATGGTAGAAATTGGTAGCTTTGGTTATTGACTTACTTTTGCGCAGAAATTTTGGCGACTATTTGGTAAGATTTCGCTACGTCTTTTTTCTCATTTTTGTGTTGCAGTTTCACTTGGATTTTACTGTGATTAGCTTTAAATCCTGTTTTCCATGTTAGATTTTTCTGTTGAAGATGAGGTAAGAAACTTGGGAGTGGAGTTCTCTTTGACGCCTTCCCATTTAGATTCTCAAACAAAAATGGGTGTTTTTATGTTCTAGTCTTGGTTTGTATGCTATCGTTAGAGAGTTAAGATGCTTCATAGTTCAGAATCGGTTGTTTAAGCTGATCCTTGGTGCTTTATAGCTAGATTAGAGAGGTGTTTGACTGCTCATTGTAAAGTTTAGGAACATGTATGGTCTCCTCTAAACTGAGGGAGCATTGCTCTTCTTCCTTGGTTCTATCACGGGGGTCAGGTGAAGCAATATGCTCACGGAGGATGATCGCTTAGAGTCAAAGAATTTAAGTAAAATTAGGTAAAAGGGTGAGTTAAGACTGATATCATTGAATCGTTGACCCTCCTTCCCCTCCTAAGTTCTTTCTGCTGTTACATAATTTCATGAGAACATTAGTTTGAAGTCGAGGAATTCTGAGGAGAAATAAGGGAGAAAATTTTGGGGTTTGGTTAAATATTCCATTCATCTGGACTTTTATAGGATTAAATCATCAAATCATAAACAAGAAAACCATCATCTGTAACTAAGGCAGAAAATTTGTATGAATAAAGCCCTACTAAGCCATTTGTGCTGATATTTAGGTTTGTGAGAATTTCAAGGCTACTCATAGCTTGAAAGCTTAAAATCTTGTTTGTAAGGGGATGGTCTCAGCTGTTCACCTGATCATAGCTTCTCGAACTTGTTTGTAGAATGGTACCATTTTATCCCCTCGGAAACATCTCATTAAAACTGTCATAATCTTATACTCTTGATTCTATACTGAAGCTAATGTTGACCAGAAAATATACCTTCCTTTAATACTCCAGTTATATGATATGAATCAATCTATGTGCAGCTTCTTGATACTTTATTTGCTGATAGGTTTTGGAAAGTGGATATGCTTTGGCTATGAAAAGGATTTTCTGAACGTGATACCAGCTGTACATCATCAATGAAAAAACTTACTGCTGATTTTCTACTTGCTTTTTATTGATTGTTTTGGGTTGAAACATTTTAGTCTTGGAGTCTTGGACTCTGAACATTTTACTTACTTTGACGTCACAATCAATTTGATGCTGGAGCAAAAAAATTTCCAATTTTCCTTCTGCGCCCATCCCTTTCTTCATTATGTCAGCCTTCTTTTTCAAGAATTTATCTTCATAAAAAAGATGAAGATTTTGCGGACCAAAATGAGAAAGAGGTTGTTTAAATTTTGGCTTGGAGCTTTTTTTAGCAAAGATGTCTAAGCTTATATTTTATATTTCCATCATATTGAAGTGGAGTTAACTCCATGATTCCATGGTGTTAATCTCTCTCATGATAAGAAAAAACCTTAAAATCTATATTGAAATTTCAAGAAGGAATTATTGTGCTCTTAAAAAGTGGAACAAAAGAAGGACCAGGAGCAGCACTTACTAGTCTGTATGCTGTGCTCAAGAACTATTGTGTATATGAGTCCAAAGTTGTGGGCCCTCCCGCTTTGCCTTCAAAAAAGTCCTAGATGAGTGATCAACTTTCATTCTGCTTGATTTAAGTGGACCACAAAGTAGGTTCATATGATCTTATCTCTTTAGTGCTTTCTACGGACATGTATTCTTGCACTAGACTTGTGTCGTTGCAAAGTTATTACCTGCTGAGATGCTATTGATGTAGCCCGTTTTACCATGTCATGATTTAGTGTCTTTTGTTTCCAAATACCAGACTGTCAGAGTTGTATTGATTGTTAGGTCGATGCCCTCACGTTGAATTTGCAGTCTGTGCATGCTAGGAATGTTTTCAACTGCAAAATTCACACACTGATTTGATTCTGTCTTCACTGTTTATCACAGACTTGAGAGCTTCTTGCTGAAAACAAAGATCTAGCACCAGATCCATGGCCTTCCAGCAGTGTGTTGGCCGTGAGTGGAGACCGTTTGCTGGTAGAGCGACGCCAGAAAGTCAGAATGGTTGCTTTGATTGCAATATCTGCTTTGACTTTGCTCGTGAACCAGTTGTCACCCACTGTGGACACCTTTATTGTTGGCCCTGTATCTATAAGTGGCTTCATGTACAGAGTGCCTCCCTTGCCTCTGATGAGCACCCACAGTGTCCGGTATGCAAGGCTGACATATCCCATACAACTATGGTGCCCCTCTACGGCAGGGGTCAATCAGAGTCCAGGCTTGAGTCCAAGGCGCACTCTAACAGTATGGTGATACCGCCAAGACCTCGAGCTCACGGCAACCAAGCTGTTGCATCAACCGCATGTCAGAATGGCCAGCAGCTTCCCTACCGTAATCCTTACCAAACACAAAACAGCCCTCATCCATACCTTGAAGAAAATTCTACCTCGCCAATTGTCAACCTCAGTAGAATGACTATGACTGGTGTTGTGAATCCAATGGTCGGTATGTTTGGAGAGATGGTCTATGCAAGGGTTTTCGGGAACTCAGAAAGCATGTATGGGTATCGGAGCATGCATCCCCTGATGGGAAGTAGTACTCCAAGGCTGAGAAGGCAGGAAATGCAGGCAGATAAGTCGCTCAACAGAGTCTCCATCTTCCTCTTCTGCTGCTTCCTTCTGTGCCTAATTGTATTCTGAAATGAGAGTTTGTACGGCGTTATATCAGTAAAGAATCACATACATAAGGTATGCAGATTTATATGGATAGATAAGCGGAGCCTCTGATAATAGGAGACAATACTAAATATTATTGGGACTTAAGGTTGGATTCTGTCTTGCCTTGGCAACGTACAGAAGTGCAATGAGCGAGAAAGAAAGTCTTGGAATTGTTCTTGGCTTTGTCTTGTATGAATTTAATCCAAAAGAAGATAGATTTAAGAAATTTTTATGCTGAGGAAGATATATATGATGACATGTTGCCATGTTAGTAATTGAATACTAATTTGAAGGCAAATTACGCGCATGAAATTCATGTTGAGGCAGGATGGGGGCAATTTACAAGTGAAGTCAGTCAGTGAAGGCTGAACGAGGATCATGTGTCCGGTTAATGGCTCCATGGTTGGATAAAGAAGGGTCGGAAATCTTGCGTGCGCAACAATTTCCCTTCTTGGAAGTCGCTGAGAAGAAGAAGTTGGCAAACAGAGCAGCATCAGTTGTTATGATCTCCTCCGCCAGCAGCCACCTTTTGGACGTTCAACTTCTCCTGGTACTGATTTTTGCTTGTGGTTTTGGCTGCCCATAATCCTGTACAGCTTTAGCAAGCTTTTTCTTTGACTTCGACATTTAGTAGCTTCAACGCCAAGGCAACATGCATCCCTTGTGATTGCATCCCTTCAGCCCCTAGTCTTGTGCTGCCGTTGCGTTTATCTTCACGAACCCTGGCTAGGCATTTACCAACTACCCCGACCCTTGAGCTTTCTCGATTGTTGTGCCGCAACTTCATATTGCTCTCACAGCACCAGCAATTAACACATGCAACGTTTTGATGCCAGAGATCATTCGTGTCTCTGGTCTTGTTGATTCCAGCCAGACTTTCTTCGAATTCTGAGACCCTTGTGTAACAATAACGGAAATAACTTTGAGCAAACGGTTTCCTTTGTTCCCCAGTAGCAATTTTGTGCAAGAAGAACTCATTGCTCTCAACCTTAGTACCAAAACCACTTTCTCGTTCTTTCGAACCTCCAAGATTTACCATATTGCGAATCAAGTCCTGAACTTTTTTGTTTGACGCACTTACCTCTATCCTTCATCACAAATGTCATGACAAGAGACAATAATCTGGACCCTTTACGAAAGAAACACTTAACCCAAGCCAATCCTTGTATTTGAACAGCCCCAAACGCTACAAGTCTTATTTCGTTGCCACCTGACTGGGTACCCACCCAATAACAAGGCCCGTCTATGCAAAGAACAACTTGGTTACCAGTAATAGATAAGCTTATCACATAATATCTCGACCTTACTCAGATACAACTATTTCCAAACATTGGTGCTCAGCGAGCACACTGCGAGCTGTCTTGTAGTCGGCCACGGTCCATTAGTGCGCGAGCCCTTGTAATCCTTGGGTAGAGGATCCACTCCGATCCCAAAAGTTTCGTTACACCAAACCACCGCCATGCAGGCTAGCAACTTGTACTCTGGGTAGAAACCTTAACTCTATGGTGGCAGGGTTGCACAGACCAAAGATAGTCCACTGGTCACTAACGAGAGGAGCAACCCGCCTCATAGTGCGTCCCAGAGGTACCCGGGTACAACGTCGCCCAGATTCAGCCCGGCATGATGTGATGAATCCAAAAGCTGTTCATCGAGGAAGAGCTGCGGCGGCATCCTTCTTGCTGTAGCTCAAGTGAGTGATCGTAGACGATGAAGGAACTGAGTAAATTTTGTAAATAGTCCCTAACCTTTAATTTTCGTTTTGTATCAGTCCCTAACTTATTGAATATTCTATTTTGGTCTAAAACCTATTAAAATTGTTTTGTTTGGTCCTTCACCAGATGAAATTTATTAATTCAGAATAATTGCTTGAAATAAAATTTTGAAATTTTCATTTAAATATTCAGTTACTGTCTTCCAGTAAATTTAAACAGTTTAATATTTTTTTATAGCAAATAGACAATTTAAATTAATAGTTTTTTTTCTTGAACAAAATAAGTTTAATTTAAAAAAAAAAAATGATTTGAATTTTCTATTAACTATAAAAAATTTATTATATAGATTAAATTTATTATAAGATGGTTACCAAATAGTTTAAATTATGATTTAAATTTTTTTATCATACAAATATTTTAAATTAATATATTCCATCCAATAAGGACCAAAATGAAATGTTTTTAATAGATTTAAAACTAAACTTTTTAATAGATTTAAAATAAAAATAAAATATTTAATAAGTTAATGACTAAAATAAAATAATAGTTAAAAGTTAGAGAGCATTTATTCAATTTACTCTTAAAGAAGCTCTAGGAGACTAGTTCTTTAGGCCAATGCTCATGGATTCGCATCTTGGGCACGTGATAATATATGAAACAAAGTAATGAACTTGCACTAGAACTTCTAGCATCGATGACTCGGGAAGAGAAAAACGAACAATCTACCAATTCTATTACCATCTTGACTCGTCTTCCTTGTTAATTGGGTTTAGTTTTCTTGTTGAGGAAGAATCCGAAACCGGCGTTAGGCATGGGCATTGCTTGTTGGGAAACAAATCCGTAATGAAAGATGCTTCTAGTAGATCGTTTACTTGCTATCATTAACCTATTATATACTTCATCCATCTAAAAAGTTTTGCTCAATTTGTTTTTTACAATTAATTTAGAATTTTTTATTTTTAGTATTTTAATATATAAATGATAAACCAAGATATATAGTTTTTAAATATATATTTTTTTTAAAATTTTTTCTAACAAACAATAATATGAATAAATTCAAATAAAAATACACTAAAAAGTCAAATAGAGCAAAAATTTTATGACAGACGGAGTATATTATAAAGTACAAGCTGGGGTGATGAAGTAATTATTGAATTAATTGATATACTAATTGATTGACACGTCAAATTTTAATCTAAAAATCCAAAAATACCCTTAATGAAACACAACACCTAGCCCATGCTTAGTTTCGGAAAATTTTCTAATTTTTTTAGAGAATTTTTTAAAAATTGGAAAATCTATTATATATAATATAAAGCACAAGTTGGAGGTGATTAAGTAATTACTGAATTAATTGATATACTAATTAATTGACATATCAAATTCTAACCTTTAAATCCAAAAATACCCTTAATGAAATGCAACATTTAGGCCATGTTTAATTTTAGAAAATTTTCTAAAAATCAGAAAATGAGAAGAAAATATGTTTAGTGCGTAAGTTTTCTTTTTTCTATTTTCTCAAAAAACAGTTTTCCATATTATGAAAAATTGGAAAACACTATTTTTACTGTTTTCCAATTTTTCATATATTAAAAAAGCATTAAAAATTATGTCTGTGTTTTTCTCGCTCTCAACTTTTTATCTCATTTGCCATCACCGCTATCAGATCTCTCCCTTATTGCCTGCTTGACCAATCTCTTTATCACCACTATTCAGGTAGCTTCACTGGAGTCTCCTCAGATGTTAGCTTCATGGATGATAGGTTGACTCTTTTATTTGAAGGCGAATATGGAATCGGCAGTGGATCGTGGAGCTTGTAATTGGACCTATTTCCTTCCTTCAAAACAATTCCACTCATTATCAATAGTGGATGAGAAGATTTCTTTCATAATGTTTTTAAGAGGTCTGGAAAGTCTGTCTAAGGGTACATGGTTTTGCAATTGAATACCTAAACATCTGTTTTTCTACCCTATGAAAGCATCAATTTTTAGAGGTTTTCCTTGATTATGCTTGAAAGGTAGCTCATATTTGCTATTTATATCATGAGAAACATTGGGAACGTTTAGAGGGCTTACCTCAATTAAAAGCTATTTCGTTGGCAACTACAACATGGGGGTGCTTGTGTTGGTGTTTCCTGAAAAGGCAAATTATTTAATGACATTTTCTTTAGGAGACAGTTCATCTAGTTTCATGGATCTAGGTTCTACAACCTTCTCACGGACCTGTGTAATGGTGTATCCATATCATTATATCCTATTTAGTCAAACTTTAACCAATTTAGTTCTTTTTTTTATGTCTCCCCTTAAAGAGCTGAATTCAATACAAGCTGGGGAAAATAGTTTATACCTAAGAAATGTGACATTCATAGTGACATAAGTATATTGAGTACTCAGGTTGTAACATCATTACCTCTTTTTATGTGTAGCATAACTAAGAGAAAAACACCATTGGGCACAAGGGTTTGGTTTTGTGCATTGGTTTTTATACAACTACATAAATTGTACACACCAAAAGATCTTGTGCTATGGCCTTCTAGGCAGCAGACAATCAACGATCATGTAAAACTTATTTAATAAGTCTAAATAAAATGTTTAATGCCTTATTTATAGTGAATTAGCAAGTTAATGAAGTTATTAGAGAGTTAGATGATTCCTAGGTCATTTTGGCACCTAAGTATCACTAAGAGCAAAACTGTCATTTTGTAATCCAAAGTGATAGGCTTAGCTTTAAAGTTCATAAGTTGTTCTTTAGAACCTAAGTGATAAAAAACTAAAGTATGGGACAAAATTTTCTAGTCTCATGGCACTATTTAAGCGGGTCTTTTATTAAAAAGGGAAAAGTTAAAGATGTTTGGAAGGAAGATTGGTTTTTGAACACATTTGGGAGCTTCCTTTTACATAGTTTTGGTATGGTGATCTTTATGTGGCATTTTTTATGCTCGGGAAGCTTAGGTACATGTTTTTCTTTGTTTTCCTTTGTTTTTCTTAGTTTTTTGACATTTTTTGAGCTTAAGTATAGCTTAATTGAGCTTGAATTGGTGCCATTTATTTGTGTTAGAACCATAAGAACACCCTATAAGAGCCCATTTTTGCTTTGATGGGCTTAATGCTTACCTGTTTTTCATAATTGAGGTAAGGGTTTAGTTTATACACTTGTTTGATGCATGTATTAGTTGATTGCTTGATGGTTTAAGTAGTTTAGAAGATATGCACTGTTATGGTAAAAATTAACTTATGGTGAGCTAGTGAGTTCAATGGTGACCTAGTGAGTTCCAAGGCTTAGTGTGGTATGTTTGTTTGCCTAAAGCTTAGAAAGGTTTACATGAAAATGGTCTATGGTGGTCCTTGGAGAGTTTCGGAGCTTATGGAGGTAAGGCATCAAGGTTTGGGAGGTTTATGAAGCGCCCAAAGTGATTATAGAGGCAGTTGCCAACACCTGAGTATAAGGCCCACAGCTCTAAAAATCCCAAGGTGCATCCGAATGGTTTACACATTGCCGCTGTAGCACCTTTACTAGCACTGTGGAACCATGGACCAATTTGGGGGCATTTTTATGAAGACGGTTACAAGAAAGGGGCTAAGGAATGCCTAGAGTCCTTAGGGTTTTATGTAATCTAAGTGTGGCTTGGGGCTTTCAAGGTCTTTAAGGAACTGGGGTAAAACCATCAAAGTTTGGAATTGAAACTTGATCTCCAAATAGGCAACATGGAAACCAATAGTGAAAAAAAGAATAAAGAATACAATAATGGGATGGAGTTCAGTAACCATTTGTGGTCTAGACAAGCCTTGGGCTTAAGACACCAATGTGGGAACTCAAAGGCACTTTTAGGAGTTTTCTAGAAGCTAGTGAGGCGAGTTCATCTAAAGTAATTCTTACCATAATAGGGTGAACTAAGTAATGATGGATAATAGGGTACCTAGGGTAAGGGCTTGGTGCACTTGTAGCCTATTCAAGTCATGACTTGAGGCACAAGTAATGACCTAATGCAACATAAGTAGGTATTGGGTGAAGGATTAGTACATTGGTGACCTAAATAAGCTTTATAGCACGAGGTACTAAGTGGGAGCCTAGTAAGCCTAATGTAGGTAAAGGCTTAGTACCATATTGACTTAGGCAAGCTAATTGCTTGGGGCACTATGCGGGAGCCTAGTACACCTAGTGAGTTCTTTACAACTTAAGCAAAAAGCATAAACCATATTCATCTATATAACAACAAAGGATAGGATAAGTGATGAGCTAAGCTCACTAGGAGCTAGTATACCAAGTACACTAGTAAGGTTAGCAAGCCAAGGCTTGTTAGGGTGAGTTGGGGGCCATAACTTACTAAGTATGGAACAATATTCCATGGAAGGGCTTGGATGAGGAAAGGTCCCAAAGAACCTGAACCTATATACATATGTTAGCCCTTAAACTGCAAGTGTGTGCAATAAACTTTAGACATTATGTATATATGGTTGTTCTTAGTGTTTCTTGCAGGTACCCGAATCCCTTACTGTGAATCTTTAGATTCTTACTCTCTTTAGTGTTATTGTGTAGATTTAAGTCTAAAAGGGGCTGACAACCATTGAAGGTTGTTGTGCTAGTGTTTTTAAACAAGTAACCACCTAGTGAATTTTTATTGATTCTAGTTTTATTGATTGAGAGTTTGTTGTGATAACTATAGTTGTTTTGGCCTTACAAATACTAGTGGTATAAGGAATGACATAGAAGGGCTTGGATCTTAGTAGTTGCTTTTGTTATAAGTATGTATACTAGATTATCCTTTGAAGTTCCTAGATTGAGTAGTATATTTGTACTTGCTTTTGGCCATGTACATAGTTTTATTTGTATAATGATGCATATACACAGTTATCGCTTATAGTAAACACACTGTATTTTATACTTTTTGACTTGCAGCTAAATTATGTTTTATAAATGCATGCAATGTTTTAGTTTTATTAGTCATAGAAAAATCAAAGTTGAAGCATGTATAGTGTATCATAGGTTAATAACTAGATGCATGAAAAATTTAATATGAGATAAATAAATAACTAGCCAATTGTAATTATTATGAAATTCGGTTTCATAGTTTTTTCGGAAGACTCCATTAAGGGTAAGGTCGCTATATCCTAGGTGGAAGCATAAAAGTTGTATGCGGAAAACATGTGTGAGTTAATAAATCTTGTAGAGCGTTTGAAAGCCTAAGACATAGAGTGAACCAAAGCAAATGAAACAATACTCTTATTCATACTTTATGAGAAAAGTACTTCATGGCTTTTAACTAGAATGCAAATTTCATACTTAAAGTATAAATCAGACAAGGCTATGAATAAAGTACAAGATAGATGCTTTAAATAACCAAAAGAAAGATTACCCAATTGAGGATGCCATAGCCAAATTGCTCAGCCTTAGGCTTGCGCAGGTGATTCATCTAGCATACTTAGCCTACAACAAATCCTTCCATGTCATAAAGCCCTGCCCATTTGATATATGCTTAATTATACATATTTTTACTATATTTTCCTTGACATTTGCTTGTCATTTGAGTCATTTTTTTTATAGGAATTGGTGTTGAGTCACTTCATATTTTATTTTCATATCATCTTTCATCTCTTTTGCAATGTGGAAGGATTTTTTAGGAAGTTTGGAGCTAGAACTTGAAGTTTTAAAAGTTTTCTATATAGACACGCCCTTAGCCATGGCCGTGTTCTATATGTTAATCATAAATTTCATGTCTCGCAACATGACAGGCCCTAGGTCACACTTGTAACCCAGCCCTTGTAAGCTAACACGCCCATGTACATGCCTGTGACCTAGCCTGTGTCAGTATTCAGTTGCATTTTTAAGTCATGATTTTAGTTCTGGAAAGGTAGTTCTTTTGCTCATTTTTAGTTTTTAGGTTAGCAATAGCCTAGGGTTTGTGGGAGAATGCAAGAGGAAGTAGTTTTAGGGCAATCAACATCATTTTCAGGCACATCAAAGTGAAGATTTCATGGATTTAAAGAGAGTTCAAAGATGGATTATCTTATTAGTTTTAGTTTTCTTTACCTTTGCTTATTTTTTTTACTTTACGATGAATTAAACTTCCATTATGATTATCATTGATGAATCCTAGAAGGATCTTGTTCTTTTGATTTATTTTGCTTGATGAATATAGTTTTCTTGAGATTTACCCATATGTGCTTCATTGTTTGTTGGGTTAATGGTAGCTTTAGCCTATTAATTTAACATTTATTTTCGAGCATGTTAAGATAACCTCTTGCGTCTTTGAGTAGATCACCACGTGGATAGAATAGACTGCATGCAAGTGTAGAGATAGGCTAACATAAAACCTCCATAATAAGGTCAAACCTAGTAGTGGGAATCACAAAGTGAGTAATGTATTTCTAGGGATTTTGGTTAAGGAAGAGATTCTAATTAACTAACCTATGAATAGGATTTTGTTCCTTGAGAGAGGAGTGTAGCTAATCTAGGAGCAAGGATATAACCAGGATTCATGTGTAGGGGCGAGGCGAAGGCACGGGTGTGAGTATATTGTTCGCTCATCGTTCACTCAACTAAAGTTTAGGAAACTTACAATTATCCCCTAAGGTTTGCTTTAATTTATAGTTTGCCCCCTTTTTATTTTTGAAAACCTACACTTTGTCTCATGTTTCCTTTACACTATTTAATAACAACTTCTAAAATTCTAATTTAAACTATACAATGTCATCTTCCAGTAATTTCAATCTCCTTAATATTTTTTTTTTGTAGTTAATAGACATTATAAATTATCAATTTTTTATTTCTATGAATGTATTTTTCTTCCTATAAATACATATTAGTATTTTTTTTACAGTCAGTTAGCTGTAAAAAAAATATAAAAAATCTTAAAATTTCTAGAACATTAATATTAGCTAGTTTAAGTTAGGGTTTTAGAAGTTATTATCAGACAATGTAAAGGAAGGAGTGTGTAAAGTATAGGTTTCTGAAAATAGAGGGGACAAAGTATAGGTTAGACCAAACCATAGGGGAGTTTTTGTCATTTTCTCACTAAAGTTTCTGATTTGCATAAGACATTTAAAAAAGGATAAAATCCACCAAAGCCCATCATTAATTCATGTGACCAATAGGCATCTAGGCCTTAGAAATTGCTTTATACTTATAGTACATGCGAATCTTTTAAGACACAAATTAATAGTCGCTTTTTCTTTCATCTATTTTATTCCTTTTAAAGATCTTTACCATCTAATAGATGTTTTCTAAAAAATAAAACATACTAGTGTCAAGACAATTCAAATATATGTCAAGCAGTAGATTTGGCTTAAGATTTTCAAGATATTCAAGGCATGATGTATAATGGCTGCAAAGACTCAAATATTTAACAAGCAAGTAGCACACACGACAAATAAATAAAACTAAATTCATATTTCTAAAAGTTACTAAATTCATATTTCTAAAAGTTACTCTATAATAATGTCTACACCCTTATACGTAAAATATAAAAAATAGTTAACAATTATTACCCTAAAAAAACATGTATTACTCCAAAACAGAGTGAATAAAGTGAAAGAGATAACACCTTAGTAACCTAAATAATTATAATACATGAATGAAGGTCTAAGTCATATTTTTCCCACCAAGAGGCCTAGTCTTCTTTTTGGATGTGAATGAAAAAGGAGCAGGTAGATGTGGTTTTGAACTCTTTTCTGCAACGTGATTACGAGCTCCAAAAAAGGCTATTTGATTGCTTATGGAGTATTGCATGATCAGGGGGTAATGAATTCCAGCCAGATCTTCGGTCAATGTTAGGACGACAAATGAACTTTACGGAATGACGTCGCCAATGAGTGGAGGCTTTGCATTTAGGTTGAAAAAAGTTAGAAATGGCTTACGAAAAAGCCTAAGGTTCCATAGAAATGATGACAATGTTGGCGGCGAGGCATGCTTTTTGGGCTCCGTTAAATGCCTGATGGTTTCAACCTCACGTGCACTCATGTGAGCATTTTGCTGGGTCAAGGGACTAAGTGATTGATTCTTGAAAGTTCAGAGTTCGAAATAATGCGGTTAGTAGTTTAGGAACTAAACTGTTTGAGTTATTATAATTCAGGGGACCAATAGGCATTTAGGCCTTTACATATATAATGTCATATTTATGCAATAATAATTTATTATATTTTTATGTTTAAATTTTACTTCTAAAATTAAACAATGTAAAACTTTTATGTCATGTGCCCGAGGTTTTTTTTGTTTGGCAGTTTTTCCTTATTTTTTTTTTAATTCCTAATCAATTTTGACCTAATATCAAATGAACAAACTACCAGGCTAGTAGAAGAACCATTTCGTAGTTGAACCAGTCAAATTGGCTAGTCTTATGTGGCTCTTACAATTATGTTGGTTGATTTCACTTTCTCTTATCTAAGCATGACAAATTAATGAGAATATAGGCTTTCTTGATTGTGAAAATATAGTTAATGTGAGTGTGACGCTGAACGGATTTATTTGTTTCAAAATTTGGAGTTCTCAAAAGTGAAATTTCTCTTGCACAGTGTATTTGGTGTTGCACTTGACTCTTTTGTCTCTCAAGTCCCAACTGCTAAGGGTTGGCCTTTTCCCATTGATGGCCAGAAGGCTAATTTCAACAATATCACTTGCCAGATCATCAAGGAATTTGGCTACCAAGAAATTGGCTATCTAAGGTGCTCCATCTATATATCTTATATCCTTTTGCACTATTTACTATTTTACTTATCTCAAATCTTTGTGTAATTTTTACATTTGTTAGTTTTTCTAAAGTTCTTATACTAAGTCAAAACAAAGCAAGTAATTTGTTTTTATGATGTATGTTATTCGAATGTATGAAAGAACATGATAAATGATGTATCCTTAAAATATATCAGTGGCTCTTTTACAGTCAAGATCATAATGGTAAGGAATAGGTTGACCATGTGCAAGATGAAGTACAAAGGCATCATCATGCCTCTGAAGTTCAGGGCTGAGAATTGAACATAGAGCAACGTTCACTTAGTGGATCTAGGCATGACAATCAATAGGATATGAGTGAGATAATGTTATTATCAGATTCTATCCATTATGTTGGATACTAAACTTGTATCCTATCTAGGGGTGTTATCGAACTCAGCCGAGCCCGAACCTCTCGGGCTCGAGCTCGGCTCGTTTAAGTTTGAGAAGTGTTCGAGTTTGGGCTAGAGCTTGATGAGCTCGAGAAAATGGTGCTCGAGTTCGGCTTGGTATGGTGGTTGAAAGGATTCGAACGTTCGAAGTGTTCGAAAATCTATTAAAGAGCGGGCCGGTGGCACAGCAAATGGGGGAGAGTCTGGTGAAGGAACAACTGATTGTGTGATTAGCAGTGTGCGACGGAGAAGAAGTTAGGCAAAGGAGTGGCTGATTGCGCGATTGAAGATGTGTGACAGAGGAGAAATCCGGCGAATGGGCAACCGATTGCATGATAGAAGAGAAATCTAGCGATGGGGCGATGCGCGACAGAGGAGAAATCCAGCGAATGTGCAACGCACGATATAAGAGAAATCAGGCAGAGCCCTGGAGAAGCGATCGACTACGCGACTCTCAGCGCTCGACAGAGGAGACGTCTGGCGAAGAAGTGAGATCGGTCATGGCTCGCTATAGCTTCATGATCGTGAGTGTCTGCTGGCTGTTGATGCCGCAAATGACTAATTAGTGAAGCCGCAGTCGTAGGCGTTGCAGAAGGCGAAGATCGGAGCGTTGAGGTGAACCATGAGAATGTGGTACCACTTGATCTAGTAGTGGAATATGGGAGCTTAGGACGATGGGGCTGAAGGGAGGTTAGTAAATGAGGGAGCCGATGAAATCACTGGAGGATGAGGGTTACCGATGAGAAAATCTGGGTGAATTCTAAGTCAGAACAAATGAGTTTTAGGTTTAGGTAATTTATTTATTATTTTTATTAAATTAATTATATAAATTTTAATATTTATATTAATATTATATAGGGCTTGATAGGCTCGAAAAACTATCGAACCGAACATTTGAGTATTCGGGCTCAATGCGATAAAGGGTTCGGATATCAAAGTCAGCTCAAGTTCGAGTTCGAAGTTCGATAGGCTCAGTTTGTTAAGGGGTATTTTCGAGCTCAAGCTTGAATAGCTAGATAAAAGCTCGGTTCATTAACACCCTTAATCCTATCCATCATACATCAATTTTATAGTTTTAGTACTCATATCTTATCCATTCTAAAGCAAGTATAATTAGGTAAAACTCATGCTTCTTCAACAACAAAAATTTCTAGGCCATAAGAGGGGCCACACAATAAACTAGTATTCTAAGAATGACAAAGAAGATTTAGAGGATTGGTAACAAAAGTCATATAAACCAACAGGTAGTCTCTAGTAACCACCAACTGATAAAATAAGACATCCATTCTAGCTATGAATTATTGGATATCAATCGTAGAGTCATGGAATACACACTCATTTTTACTCAACCATACAGCCCAAAAAGTAGAGATTACATAGTAAATCCATTTATAATGCAATTTACCTTGTGATGCTAGTAATGATGATAGTGGTGCCTCAAAAAACCAAAACTTTTGAGTTAATGGATTTGTATAAAAAGGTCCCTGTATATTCACAGATCCTAGAAAACTCCAAAACAGGTGTAAAGTGCATCTCTGGCATATTGGATTCTACAAAAGGGAAAATTACTAGAACTCTGCATTAGGTTGAACCTACACTTATATCCCTTATTTTTTAAATACCTATAGTTCTGCTCTTAAAAAATTAACACCGTCATTCACTGTTAGATTAAAAAAGGTAAAATGTCTGATTTTGGCTCATAATATTCTTCCTTGAAAAATTTACCCCCAAACTTTCAGATAATACAAATCAGATACGCAACTTTACAATTAAACGTTTTCCTCTCTCTCCGCTGTTTCTCCCTGCTCTCTCTCTCTCCTCTTTGTCCCTTCCCTTCCGTCCCCTTCCCCTAATGATCATATCCAAACAGATTCTTACAGTCCGATGAACTGACTTTGCCACCGTTCCAGCCTGGCCAATGCTTCCTCAGCCCTCTCCTCTCCCGCCTCTGTCTCCGTCTCCCTCCGACGACCTTGCGTCGTCTCCGCTAGCGCCGACAACCCTCGCCTCGCCGTACTTCAATTCACCCGACGACCATCACTAAATCAGATTTTGATTCGATTCATCCGACAACCATCTCTGATTCGATTCCGTTTTGAACCAGATTCATTGTCGGGTTCGCCGGAACCGAGCCGGACCTTCGAAACATGCTTGACTGCCCTCGCTCTCCTTTGATTTGTTCGCTCGATTGTTCACCTCTTCCTTTGTTTGTCCGCCGATCTTTGATTCCGCCTTTCGATTATTCCTCTTTCAATTGTTCTCCAGCATCTGATCTCATGAATCGGACCGCCGCCGTCGTGTCTCGCCGGCCATCTAGTCTCCAGCATCGCTAAAACGCCGTGTGTCTCGCGGATCCAGTGGAAGACGGTGGAGCTTCCCTGCCGGCCCTGGGCCTCATTTTCCTTCGTCTCTCGGCTCAGGCCGGTGAGGGGGAGAAAGGGATCGGAGGAGCAGGCGGCGAGAAGAGTGATCGGAGGAGCAGGCGGCGCGAAGACGGATCGGAGGAGGTTGCTGGTGCGGACGACAGAATCCCGGCTCCATTTCCAGGACATTAGATTGGAGTGAATGCAAAGATTGTTAGATGTACAAGTTGGGGAGCAAAAGTTTTAGGGAAGAAAGCTTGGAGGGCAAATGTAGGTGTTTTCTATTTTTTATCACAACGGTGATTAATGGTGTTAAATTTGAGGGGGTAAGTGCAAGTATTTGAAATAGAGAGGATATAAGTGTAGGTTAGGGTATACCTTAGGGGGGGTTCTGATAATTATCTCTTCTACCAACCTCTATGACCAGCAGTCGGGGGAAGTGCATTGTCTCAAGAAAACCTTAAATTTGTGAGGAATGTTGAGACCCCACACTCACTTTACAGCTTTCAGTAGCATAGTCCTTGCCTTGTGTAATCCAAATAGACCCCCTGTGGATGAATCGAATAAGAAAAAGGACTAATATGACAGCTAATCACAGATGAACGGATGATGTGGCAACATAACGTAGAAAGTATGTGTTTTTAACTTAAGAATATTGTGACTTAAAAACTTAATTGCTAAAAGAGTGTAAATTGCACCCGTTACCCCTAATCTTTAATTGTTGTCTCCTTTTTAACCTTAACCTTCACTTTACTCATAGTATATCCTTAATTTTAATAAAACATTTCATTTTGGCCCATTTTTGGATGAAAATTATTATCTCAAACGGAAAAAGTCACGTCAGCATATTATTATAGGAAAAAATATTTGTTTTAATCCCTGTAAAAGTTCCCTTTGCAAAAAAAGCCTTAAAGCTTTTAAATCTAATAAAAAATTAGACTAACTTATCTTATCTCTCCTCCATCTCCGGCCTCCCTTTCCACCCTGTCCTCTCATCTCCTGCTAGCTCTCTTCTTCGTCTACCTCCTTTACCTACTGCTACTCACCATCCTTACTGTTGCTCACCCATCCGCTCACCCATCCCCATTTCCTCTCCCCCATCCTTGCATGCCAATGGCTTCGATTTCGTCCGATTCCATTGATTCTGTCAAGATTCATGGTTTTTCTCCCTGGCCCGATTCCATTGATTCTGTCGCAATTCATTGCAATTCATCTAAGTTCCCCCAATTTGTGAGAGAAAAGCAAGAGAAAAGAGCCCAATTCGGCTTCCTATCAATTTGGTGCTAGTGGGCGAGGGCAATTTAGCGATAAGTAGATGATGGCGATTTGGCGACAAGTGCACGAGGACCGGAAATCATGGGTGAAGACCAAGCTCAATTCTGTTGTGAGAGGGAGGCTCAATTTGTGAGAAGAAAGCCGGTTAACCAAACTCACCGTGGAGAAGAGGCCGAAGAGGGATGAGAGGTAGGAGGGGATTCGCCGGAGAAGAAGGTTGCCAAGATGGGGATGCCAGAGAGGGAGGAGAGGGAGGAAATAGTTGGCTAGAGAAAGTTTTAAGGTTTTTTGTTAGATTTAAAAGCTTTAAGGCTTTTTTGGTAAAAGGGGATTTTTACAATGGTTAAAACAAAAATTTTCCCATGCAATAATCTACTGACGTGACTTTTTCCATCCAAGATAATAATTTCTACCTAAAAAGAGGCCAAAATGAAACATTTTATTGTGGCTATAGATATGCTATGAACAAAATGCACGTTAGGGTTAGAAATAAAACAACAATTAAATGTTGAGGGTAGCGGGTACAATTTACCCTGCTAAAAGATATTTCCTATGTCTTATGAAAGTTCTTCTTTTTTTACTATTCAAATAGCAATTAATCTATAATTTTATTTCTTTTAAAATTTATCATAAAAATATGAAGTTTTTATATGAAAATAAAACTTTAATGATTGTAGTTTCTAAATGTAATTTCTAATCATTTTTTAATACACATTAATATGAATATATTTAAGTCAAATTTTAATTAACAAAAAAGAAAAAGTATTAACTAAAACGAAGGGAGTAGTAATTTCTAATGAATATGACAAACCATTGTACTTATTATCTTACATTGTCATGTTAACGCTTTTTCTATCATCAAGTGCTACGTCACATTAAAACTTAATCTTAAAGTCTTAAAAAAACCTAACAGTTGTTTACTTCGAAGAACCAAAAAAAAAAAAAGGAAAAAAGAAGGAAGATATCTTTAGTCAATTTTTTTTTTCCATGTGAGCTCCATTTGAAATTTTTTCAAAATTTTTATTCTACAAAATCAACTTATATAGAGATGTTAGAAAAATTATTAAATTTTTTCTATACAATTTAAGAAGCTCAAAACTAATTTTTAATTTATTTTTTAAAATTTATTATTTTTGAATAACTTAGTAATAGGTTGGAACAGAAATGAATTTAGAAATAATTATTTATTTTTCAAAAAATGTTTAAATGATTATTAAACAAAAAAAATTTCAAAGAATAATGGTTAAAAAAAATAAAAATAAAAATAATCACTTTCTTTAAAATGACAAATAATGTACTCCCTCCATCCCAAAACTTTTGTTCAATTTATTTATGGTAATTGATCTAGGATTTTTTATTTTAAATATTTTAATATATAAATGAAAAATATTTATATATGAATGATAAATGAAGACATGTAGTTTATTTTATATATATATATATATATATATATATATATATATATATATATATTATTTTTTTTAAAATAATAATATGAATAAATTCAAATAAAAATACTCAAAAAAGTCAAATGAAGCAAAAAATTTTGGACGAAGGAAGTATGTGGTTCTTTGGTGGATTAACAAAAAACAATTAGCTGACAGAAAAAACTGGGAGCACAGGCAAGTATGTCAACTTCCCAGATTTTGCCTAGGTTTAATTAATCCCAAATCTTTTTCTATGAGTAATTAGGTTCAACTGGTACCTACTAATGTGAGTAGGCGAGTACTACTTGTCAACATATTTAAGGCATATGTTTATTTTTGTAAAGTTATTTTTTTATATTTTTACATTTATTTTTTTAAAAAATGTGCATACCTACAATCAATTATTAGCTGAAAAATGTATAGTAATTTATTTTAAATTATAATTTTAGTTTAAATCCAAGAAGTATTTTAAATAGAAGACTACTCATACCCTTCTTATGGCTTTGCAAGTAAGGTCAGATTTGGATTTGAATTCAAGTGACTGGATTCAAACAGGGTAGGAACAGGTAAAATATTTTTTAACATCCTTAAACACAAGGCCAAATAGAGAATTTTTAAGCCAATAGCTTAACTAAATTATAACTAAAATGTTCTTTCATTTGTATTATGATGTTCTATAACAGTTTTTTTTATTATCTTGTGCGGGTGAAATCAAAATTTTTTTTTAAAATAATTAAATGTGGTTTGGCAATCCATCAATGGAAAAAAAATGTGACATGGCACATTAAGGATAGAAAGTGCAATTAACTGGTATATAAGTTACAAATCACTATTTTTTGGTAATTAATTTTTTTAATTACAATATTTTGGTTAAAAACTCCAAAAACTACAATTAATTAGTATATAAATTAAAAACTACTCATTTGACAATTAAAATTTGTAACTACAATATTTCATAAAAAAAATGTAACTACAATACTTCTTTTAAAAACTCAAATTTTATTGTGGAGTAGTGCGTACTTGATCAAATTTATCATTATTCTTCGGTTTTTAAATTCAATTAAGTCACTCAAGTTTAACAATTCTGCAGTCTAATCACTTTGTCTTTTTTTTTTGCCTGCCAAATGTTAAGAGAACATTTATACAAGTTGTTTAGTTTACATTTATTGTCACCATAAATGCCTCTAATTTCTTTATTTGAATTTTTTTAATGTAGAAGCCAAATATCCTAAATGCCACAAAATTTTACAGGTGATTTAATTGAGACGGAATTTTAATAGGGAAACAAAAAAACGTTGATTACATGTTCATTATGAGCGGAAAAGTGAGAAAAAAATAGCCAAGATTCTCAAGAAAGCGGCTTTTAATATTTGGAAGTCAAAAAATATTATGGTGTAGTTTATTTGAAAAGTTATTGAAATGAAGTGGTATAAGTGGAAAGACAAAGAAACTTACGTGACTATTAAAAAATTTTATCCAAACTTTAGGGACTAATTAAGAGTGAACTTTAGCCATCTTTTGCAAATTCAAAGACGAGATAGAGATATGGAGACAAATAGATAGGAGACAAGAAAAAAAAATAAAAGAAAAATCTATGTTGTGTAATATATGTTAATTTTTTATTTATATTTGATAATATGTTACTTTTTCATTTTTACATATTCTAAATGTGTCTATGTTAATTTTTTATTTATATTTGATAATATGTTACTTTTTCATTTTTACATATTCTAAATGTGTCATTTTCATTATGTAAAACCCATAACTTCTTATTATTTTAATTATACTATTTAGTAAGTTTAATCTATGATAAATATAATTATGTAAAGCCCATAAATACATAATGGTCATGTTCATGTTGTCACCATAAAAGACATTTTTCTTGCATATTTTTCATTTACTAATCAATATCAAGATTTTATAATGTTGGTATTGAAAATATCCATCTTAATACTTTTGGAAACAAAATTTTCAATATTCCTATGTCTTTCTTGTGATCTCATGCACATTGACCTATTTAAAATAGATTTTTATAGCATATTTTCTCATATAAATTTGCTCTTCACACAAGAAAAGAAAGCTCTTCAAAATCTTGAACATATAATACAATTAGTAAGGAAATATTAATTCTGGCAACAATATCACAACCTTTAATATTTACTCTAAAATCTCCATACCACTTATCTATTATAGAAATTTAATAGGCAAGATACTTTACGTAACAAGAATAATTTGCTTATGAGAAAAAATTTTATTATAGAAGATAGAAAAATCACATCAATTAGCACCTATTTTCATAAAAAGGAAATAATTATTTTTTTTAATAATTGTAAATTTTAATCACTTTATAAAATAAATGGGAATGTAAACATTAATTGTTTCCAAAATAAAATCAAATTGACATTTATTAATATTTAATTCATTTTAATAAAATATAAAAATACTTTAACACTTATAAAAAATAGTTCTCTTATTCTCAATGGTGAAAGACATTATTTGTTTTATTCAATTGCAAATGATTGAATTTAATCTAAAATTCTTGTATGACTTTCAAATTTTTGATTTTTTTGTTGAACCAATGCATCAAACTAATGCAAAAAATTGTATGCATTTTTTTTTTTTTTTTTCTAAATTGATTTGTTCAACTATGTATTATACAAAAAATAATAATAATAAATTGCACTATGATGTGTATTAATATTATCACCTTTATTACATCTTAGACTTTTCTCATTCCTATTATAATTTTTCCCATATATATGAGAACATATTGAAAATAAAATCTAAACTAATAAACAATAGTGGACATGTTTTTTGTTTCATTTCTTCTTTTCATTCAATATTTTGATGTTTTTTGTAGTGTGGTTGGTTACTATTAAATTTTTTTCTTATCATTTATTTTTTTAATTGATATTGTATTTTTCATTTTAAATTTATAAACATATTACATTAGATGGTGTTATTGTTATTTTAATCACTCAATCATGTTTATTTACCAAAAATACATGACACTCGATTAGAGTTTTTTTATGTTAGCTTCAAATTATAACCTTGGATAAATCCCGTCAGTTGTCCCTAAACTATAATTCATGTTACTTAATTATCCTAAAGCTATCAGGCATTGCACCAATTGTCCTCAAACTATTTAATTATTACTATCTCGTCCCGTTGTACACCATACTGTTAAAGATGGATGGAAGAGTGGTACCATATTAACAGCCACATTATTTTTCTATGTAATGTCAGTAGTCACGTCATTTTTTTCTTTCATTCTTACTAGTTGTGATGGGCGGCAGAATGATTAAGAAACATTGGATATAGTTCAGGGACCATTAAGTAACATTTAGTTTCTGGACGATTAAGCAATATTGGAATAGTTTATGGACAACTAATGTTATTTATCCTATAACTTTGTTTAATTGCCTTCATTATTTTTTCTTTAAAAGTTTTTTTAAAAAATTAATAATTAAATAAATAAGCTACCACTATATTAAGGGATAGTTAATATAGTATAATAATATATTAAGAATATGGTTGAACATAAAATGTAGTAAAAAAAAATTAAGGTCAGGTTAAATTTTTTAGGTTAAGTCATTTTCTCTGGTGAATAAGTTAATGTTTTTTATTTTTATTTGTTAATTATAATGATCTTTTTTATATTAATTTTACTATAAATATCATAAATTTAAAGCTTTATTATTAATACTCAATGCCTAGCTAGGTATTTATATCTTAACCATAAAGTTGAAAACTAACTTCCTTTTTATTTTTTCATACACCTATTAATTGTTACCGTTATTGACTTTTTTAAATAAAAATTATTCAATGGTTGGGATTTACCTACGTTATGATTTTGATATTCAAAGTTGCTATTATCATCGAAAGAAGCCATGGTTGCTTTGTCAAGATTATTTTGGATAGCTTGTCACTAAAAGTGCTCAGAAGAGTGACAATGAAACTTAGTAAAAAAAATAGCTATAGGCCCTGTTTGGGAAGAGCTTTTGTAATCAGCGTTATAGTTTTGGATAATTTATTTAACAATTGTAATGAAAACGCTGAAGCTGGATAGCTTTTTCAAAACTCGAACGCTAATCGCTGACGCTAATGCCAAACGGGGCCATATTATATTTGCAAGGTTAGGTAACTATGCGTTAAAGAGAAAATTTAAAGGACTAGGTTAAGGGTTTTTCCAGATGTATCATCCTGTTACTCACAAATGTGCCGTTGACATGGCATTGAGTGGTGTTGATATGGCAAGGAATCTCCGCATATTGGATGAAATATTTCTCTTATTAGACCTTCAAAGGTTATTTTTCTATCATTTTGCAACTTTGATAGCAAATTTGCTATCACACTTTAAAATTAGTGGAAAATTTGCATAAGAAGAAATAAGGGCAGCAAGATTCCCTCAATATACAAACATGAAACACAAATTTACCCTTTTTTCCCAAATAATTATTTATTTCTAAACCTAGAGAAATTATTAGAGGTGGAAACGAGCCGAACCGAGTCCGAATACCCCAAGCTCGAAGATTGGCTCATTAAAGATTGGCTCAGCTTGAACTTGAGCTCGGAAAGCGAGGCTTGAAACTCAGCTGAAAAAGTTTGGTCTTGGCTTGGTGGCTTGATATGTTTGAAATTGGATTTAAAATTTGAGCTCGATTCAAGATTCGAGCTCAATCTAAGGAATAAAAATTAAAATTTTAAGGTTTGGGTATATTAAAAATAAAATTAATTAAGTTTTTATATTAACAAAATATTACACTAATTAGGCTTAATAAGGATTCGAGCCGAAGAGTACCAGGTTGGAACCTTAGCTTGTTAAGAATTCGAACTTAAAATGAAGCTCGAAGCTCGACTCGAAACTCATTAAACTCGGTTTGATGACAAAAAAATTGAACTTAAGTTCAAATTGTTCGATAAGAGGCTCGGCTAGTTTCCACCCTTAAAAATGATATATAAAACTAGTATAATTCATAGTCATTTTTAGAAATCTGTTAATGGTGGTACACTATCTAATTTAACAAATCTCAAAAAATACTTGAGAAATGGTGTTCACATAATTATTGATTGGACTGATTTCAGGTTAAATCACATTTCTCTAACAAGCTTATGGAATCTTATTTGTTTTTTTTTTTGTAATATTTAGTGCAGATGCAGCATTGTGGAGATTCTATGATCTCCAACTCTAAGAAGAAAAAGTAGCCAGACACATAAAAACTGATTTATGGGTGAATACAATTGGGCAATTGGACGTGGTTGCTATGGATTCCCAAGCCAGTTATCAAAGTGAAGCAGATGGACATATAATATTGAGAGTGAGACTAAAGTTGTTATGAACAAATAATGTATGTGTCTATCACTATCATTCTTCATGGCAATATAATTTTACAGAAGTGGGTGTGTTGAAGGAACTGCTACACATATGTTTATTCTACGAAAATGCCACCCACGACCCACCCAAATGCGTTTGGATTCGTCTGCATTGCCGGAGACACCAACCATCCTCAACCTGCCTTTTTGTATTGGAGTAAATAATGCATGCGCATTACCTAGGAAAAGCCTATAATCATGCGCATGACTCATCAACCCTCTCTGCTATCACCTTTATAGCCGCAACAGCCCATCCGCTAAGCAAAATGGAGAATGCTTAAATAAAAGATTCATTTTAGAGTTTTACGTGGCGAGTATTTTAATAAAGATTGAATTTTTTAAAAATTTTATATAGTAAGAGTTTAAATAAGAATAGTAAAGTAAATTGAAAACTAAAAATTTCTAAAAAAGAAAATGATTCATCATCTTTTGCATGGCCCGAAAAGAAATATGATTTATTTTTTTTTATGGAGTAAGTACTTTTTTTTGACATAGAGATTAAGACATGTTTAATTTATTTTATTCTTTCAATTTTTACCCCTTCAACTAAAATATATATATATTTTTAATTTTATGTAGTGAGAGTTTAAATGTAGGTTTAAAAGAGAAAAAAAAAATTAGGGTTTTGTGAAGTTTTTGAATTTTATGTAGAGAAAGTTTAAATATAATAGTAAAGTTAGTTAGATATAAAAAAAACTTACCAAAAATGGGAAACAATTCATCTTTTTTGGACAGTAAAAAATATGCTTATCATCTTTTTTTAGACAAAAGGAGTAATAAGTTTATACAACATTTGTCGTAGAAAATCACTAAATGTAAATCATATTCGTGCATGATCCACTTGAATTTATATTATCTATTGGAAATCAGTCACATATATTTGTAAATTCACTTCTATACAAAAAAAAAAAAATTGTTATAATATTTTCCAGATGAAAAGGCCAGCATCACAAAATGTTCATCCACCAACACACTATAGAAACATGAGAATTAGATGCCGACTTATCGACAACAAACTACAAAGTGCAATTCAGAGTTGCACACCACACTCATGCAAATGAATTCTATGATGATTTAAGATTAAGAGTATGCGTCCCTGCAATGCTGGCAAAATGGCAAAGTGTTGGGGACATTGAACCCGGTGTTCTGGATTCGAGTCCTCTTCCCTTCCCCTAATCCTATAAATACCTTTAGTACTGTTTTGGTCTCAAATGTTTGCCAGACATTATTTCCGTATAATATATAAACACCTTCCTATAACCCATAGCCTTGTATATTAAAGGCCAAAATACAGCAAAAGCCCCCAACTAGGTTGACTAGGACACTTTCCTCCTTGAACTTTAAATTGGGGCAATTCAACCTCTCAACTTGAAAAATAAGATTAGCCAACCTCCTTAACCATGTGTGTGCTTCACATGACCCCCTTTAATCGGATGGTGTCCATCTTCGTTGTTGTTACCGTGTCTGATGCAGTAGTTCCTGAGGCGGTGACATGGTCTCCTTCACCCTCGTTGTTGTCGCTACCATTCGCAGAGCACCATGACTTTCCCTCTCATTCTCGCCCTAGAAACCTCTTATTTCTCACCTTTTCCTAAAAAACAATTGTTCTCTCTCCCAAACCATAAAAAAAAAGCAAGAAAATGGATTATTCCCTTTACCCTAGCTAGAGTTACCAGCTTCAAATCACAACCACTCCGAATTTGAGGAAAAGATGTTTTTCCTTGATACCATTGGTCTCAACTTCCTCTTCTCTCATCCAACATCACCCACCCATTGTAACTTCCTTTCTCTCTGACCTTAAATTGACCACCAAATTCCTTTCTTCCATGAATTTCTTTTTGCCTGAGCTTTGCCTAGTCATTTTCATGTGTCCTGAGGTCCTTACGGTACAGCTAATGGAGCATGCGTGAAGCATGAAGCGAGTTTCAATGGTTCCGATCTTAAAATTGTCATCAATCAACGGCCCATATTGCTCGTCTATATAGTGGAATATTATCTGTGGCCCACCTTGTATTTCCTATAAAGCATCGACATTGTAGAGGTAAATAAACACACTTGTCTTCTTTCCTATTATGTCGAGAACAAGTTGTAATAAAAAATGTATGCCTTTTGCAATTTGAACTTTTGAGGTTTTATTTGCACTCAAGTATTCAATTTTAGTGAAATATGCATATGAACGAGCATTAGCTGGAAAATCTTCAAGGTTTAGTCAATAGCTAAATAATCTTCCTGCTCCTATCACTATCATTTGCATTGCTTTTACAGATGAATATTCTATGAATCAGGAACAATGTTTCATCCGAGATGTCTAGCTATTCAATCGGCTATGCTTATGTCCCTCACAAACCAGATGACCAAAGCTGAGCCTAGGCACACATGCCCTTCATCGTTGGTTGCTTAAGAAATGGAGATGGATGATGTCTTATTAAAGGGGGTCATATGAGGTGCACAAGTGGTCAGGGGAGTTAACTGATCTCTTTTTTCAAGTTGAGGGGTTAAGTTGGTCCGAGTTGAAGTTCAAAGGGGAAAATGTTCTGATAATCAAGTTGGGGGGCTTTTACTATATTTTGGTCTATATCAAACCCCAAACTTATTGTACTTTATAGTGATGGGATTGAAGCGAGATCCTAGATGCCAACTTATCCAAAAGCCTTATGTCTCGCAATCAATCTGAAATTTGCAAGGAAGCATTTGAAAGAAATTGAAGTTTGCAATCAACTTAACAAAATGGGCATGATTTTTTTAATGTGAGATTGCATAAAGATAAGGGCTAAGCATCAAATTTCTCTATATGCCAACACAAAATTAAGTTCGATCAGGTAATAGTGTTCATTATTTAGATAAAATTAAATAATTCAAATGGATCATTTGGATTGGACAAAATGGTTTGGCTATTTGGTTATCTAGTTCAGATTGAATTAAAACTGAATTTCTTGTTTGGTTATTGGATCGATTATTGGTTTCTAGACTTGAAACCAAATAAACCGAAAAGTAATACATATTTTGTGAATATTCCCATCAATCCTACACATAGAAGATCATTTTTGTTTAATTTTAGATTATATATTATGAATTAATCCTTAAATTTAGTTATAAAATGAAATATTATCAATTTTTATCATATTTTTTCATGTTAGATTTTTTTTTCAATTACCATATATTTAGTTCTAATAAAAAATTTAAATTATTAAAGTTGGGTAAATTAAATTATAATTTAAATAGTTCAAATAAAAACTGAAAAAATTGAATTATAACTCAAATGATTCGAATGAGCTGTTTTAATATTTAACTAGTTTAAATACCCGACGTTGCCATCGGAACAAAAAAATAAAAGAAGTGAAGTCAAATACCAGCAAATTTGAATAGTACACGCAATAAAAATACTTTTAGCAACCTATAATGTGCACTAATTGTCCACTTCAACCCGACAATCAGATAGTAGTTTCATTCACATCCTCAGTATCATTTTCTGTTGATATATCACTTATACAACTACAACAAAATGTAATAGTTATATATTTATGACTATTTACATAAATTTGGGGGAAAAAACCTTTATTTTTTTTTACCTAGTTAGAGATGCTGATATAGATTTAGGACACTGATTTGTTAAATTATATATGAGGTGATGAACAAATTGTGAGCTGTAAAATAACAATTTAAATGTTATTATTGCAAAAGAAAAGATGATGTTAGATACACACACACACACACACACACACACACACACACTATTGGCTAACTACATACAGTATTTCAGCAACTCGGATCTCCTGATCAGAAAGAATAGTGGAAGATGTAGAGCATCTTGATGAATTGTGAAATATATTACACATTTCATCAGTTGTACTTGACTAACTCAAAAAAATCACAATCAACTTTTACTGCATCATTACAACAATTTAATAACAATTATAACAATCTTGAACCTTGATGTCCACCTTATACCTATACAATAAATATTTATTGTGTCATTATAAATTATTAGATTAGTTTAGATATTTGATATATAGATGTAGGAGTTTAATCAAACTAAATTAAATTCTTTAAATTGTAATAAAAGATAACAAATTAAGTACCAAGTTATAAGTGATTTGGTTGAAATCTGACAATTGCTGCAATAGAATGATGGTCCCTACTTAGTAACCTTCCTCAGGCAAATGCGACATCCAGTATAATACAAAGGGAACGATTCATCAACAAAAATTATTGATGCACGGCAGATGAACACAAAATCTTAAAACAAATAGAAAGAATTCATAGGGTAGTGAAAAATTATCCGAAAAGCACAATTTGATGATCTTTATCATGGTAATTGATCTATAGCACTTAAAGACATTCAGACACTAAGAATATAGAAAGACTTTTAGGAAAATGTTGTAATTGATCTATAGTACTAAGAATATAGTACTTAAAGACATTTAGACACTAAGAATATAGAAAGACTTACTTGGCTCATTTAGTTCACAAATGATAACAAAGAAAGCTAGAAGTGGGCTTTTATAGAGAAAATGTTGTATCCACGTTAGAGGCCATTAATTTCCTTACATTAATTAGTTGATTAAAATAATTTAGGAAGTTTACTTGTTAAATAACGTAATTAAAGGGATCTAATATGATAAATTAGGAATGTAGATAATTGTTGTGATTAATTAATTAATTTTTTTGGAATGGTGTCGTGATTAATGGTATATTATTGGTATATTAATGGCATTCTATTGATTTTCTGAAATAATTATTTCTAGAATAGGAAAATGTTGAGTTAGGCAGAATGGTATGTTGTTTATATACAAAGTTTACGAAAGCAATTAGTAGGGAAGGTGGAGAGTAGATTGGAATGGAAGTTGTATGATATCAGTTGTTATGGAAAATTTTAATTACCATGACATTATTGAACCGATATTCAAACAATTAACAATTATTGCACACAACACTAAGAAATATTCGATTACGCTGTTAATGGTATTAGTATAAAAGGAATTAGGGAAACAATTACTCTTTGATTTGAGTTATCTAAAGTATTTATCACCACTTTGAATCTATATTCAAATATTTTGACAATGAACGTATATATTATATATGGAATACTCAACTATGCTAATAATGGTGAATAGTGGAGTAATCGAATAAAACATTAGATAATGTGTAAAAAATTATAATTATTGTTTAAATTCTAATTATTGTTTAAACTTTGTATGTTTATTTATAATTAATTAATTAATTATAAATTAAATTCTGTAATAATCTTAATCATTTTTCTTATAATCTAATTTATACATAAAATATAGTATGAAGCCTTTGGGTCAGATAATTTTGTAAGCCTAACTAAATTCGGATTATTCGAATTGTTTTATTCATTCTTTAAATTAACAAATACTTATATTATTAACAATTATACTGGGTTTAAAATTTGAATTCATAAAATTTTTTATTTGGTGTGCATTCTAAATGCTTTTTCTATTAAATTTTTTTAATATAACTAAAACGATAATTGTTTCTTACATTTGTGATATTAATCAATTATAAATTATAAGTGTTTAATAACAGAAATTATATCTCTTATAAAAATTTCCATATATGATTACATTCACATCTGGCTACTAATGAATGGATTAACCACTACAATTGATCTATGGGCAAATTTATCAGTTTGATTTCAACAGCTACAGAATGCGAATAAAAAGGGAATTAAAGTGGACACATGGCAGGCTAACATAATTTTAAAAGTGGAAAAGACTAAAATCTCCCTAAAAATGTCCTACTTTATATATATATATATAATTAGCTTAGATTAGATTAGATTCGAATAGTTAGAATCAAATTTATAAAAAAAACCAAAATGAACAGCCCCGCAACAGTACTTTCAACCTTTTAAAATATCTCAGAAAAAGTTATTGGATATGAAATGAAAGTGAAGCTGTAACAGTTAAGGTCTCCCTTGGACAAGAAAGACCAGAAATAGCAACAAATTCACTTCAAGTTGAATATTGCTTCATTAGATTAACGGGTGGGGAGTACACAACCAATCAGCATCATGAGCACCACATTTGAGATCAGATGAGCTCAGTGGCTCACTGGGATTATTAGCTTCCGTTGCACTCCCTCTTGCTTTTATTGTTTTGGATTACGGGGAGAGAACAAAAAGAAACCGAAAGGAAAATCACTAAGGACTCCATTTGGGGTCTCTTGGACTGAAGAAGGATCCTGTGACATGAGAATTGAGCAAGCCGAGTGCAGCAGCATTAGACTTGATGCACCTGGGTGTCTTATACTGGTTGATAGACCCACCTTGGGTGATGAACAAGTCCATCAATTCTTCAAATGTTCCAGTCTCCACCACGCGTATCTCCAGAGGTCCCAACGACTTCTCCTGGGCTCGGCAGTGCCTGTACACGTAATCAAGCTCCTCTTCCACAGCAATGCAGCAATCCTGAAGAAGCTTAGAGTCAATGGGAGTCACAGAGTCGATCATACGAATTTCTCAGAAGAGGACATACTGCCCCGGGACAGAGGAAGTGTCGGCATAGCTGGTGTATTCCACAAGCAGAGCGTTGTATGGCTCTAACAACCTTTTGGCCTTGGCAATGCTCCTGCGGAGGTCTTCTTCATTGGTCTTGTCATTGTCGATGCTCAGTACCACGTTCCTTCTACTTATGAAGCGGAACTTACGGGGCTTTGTTGTGAAATCCCACAACTTGGAGCATATCTCCAACGCGATACCGGCACAGTCCTGGTCAGCATTAAATCCAAGAATCACAAGAGGAAACTTGCATAAAGGACATTATCTATTAGTAATTCGTACCGGCGAAAGTGGTGACGACCAATTCATAGTAGCATCCGACCTTAACATGCTTCAAATCAACAAGCTTCTCGCTGCTCACTTCCTCTTCTTCACTGATATCCACAAAGAGCGTCCCATTTTCTCCCAAGGGCAAGAACTCAAAGTAGGCCATACTGGGCAAAAGGGTAAACGCCAGGTCAGCTGGATCTCAGAGCGGCTTCAGATTAACCCCAAAGTAACACTCTGAAGAGGCATACA
Source organism: Aquilaria sinensis (assembly GCA_005392925.1). Taxonomy (NCBI): domain Eukaryota; kingdom Viridiplantae; phylum Streptophyta; class Magnoliopsida; order Malvales; family Thymelaeaceae; genus Aquilaria; species Aquilaria sinensis. Next base: position 200,913 of record SMDT01000134.1, read on the forward strand.
TTGGACACACCAAGGGTAGCTTTTTATCACTATAATACTCCAGAGCTGGCATGTATTGTGCCATGGACCCCGTCACGACGGCCTCATGTACTTGGCCCTAGGGAACAGTTGGCAAAATATGCCCTTCCAAGATGGACAGCTGCAGATATCCTCGATTTCATCCGCCAAATCCGGGCGTGGTGAGGATAATATCGTTAACATGGATGTACGGCATCCAGGATCAGTAATGGCCGCATCAAGCTGGCCAGTACGGATGTCATTGCAAAGTTGGAGCCAATCAAGGATAAGATGCTTCGGAGGAAAGCGGAGGCAAACACAGCACCTAGGCGCATGACTTGGTGGCGGTGGACGAGCCCAGCAAGCAACTGGCAGTGCATGCTTTGGTTGCTGTCATTACGTAGAATGGCTTGATCGGGGCTCGTGAAATCGTTGAATGGATCACGACTTCGGCACTTGAAGTGCTTACTCTTATAGTAGCTGGTAAGCACCGTTCGAGCTGGAATGCCACAAGGTGTACAAGTCTCGGCCTTGACAAAGTGCAGGTACATGGCCTGGCCCTCGTCAAGCCCAGGAATATAACTCGAAAAAAATTATGCATGAGAGAATGATGAGCAGTGTTGGCAACTAACTAAAGTATGTAAAACTTGTTGATGAAGTGACTACAAGAGAGATCACAAAAACTGACCAGCATATTCGTCAGCTGTGGTCAGCAAATGATTGGTAAAACTTTGGTCATTAAAAGCTGGTGACTGAATATAGTGACAAAAAAAGGGTCAGTAAGCGGTCACAACTGGTGATTGATTTAGTGACTGATGTAATTGGTCAGCAAAGTGACTAATTTAGTAACTGATTTAATCGGTCAATGAAACTGCTTTTTTTTTTATTAATTCATTTTTATCAATTATAAACTTTTGGTATTAAAATTAATAATTTAATTAGCCATCTATTATAATTAAAATACATGTAACAAAAATATTGTGATTTCAAGTTAATTAAAATAAATATCCAAAAATATTCTTTTTAACAAAACATCCTACATAAAAAATTATCCCTAAATACTAATTATACTAACTGTCATCTTCTCCATTAGATGCCTCCTCCTCTTCCTCCTCATCCTCCTCTGCATCATCATCACCAACATGGCCGGGTCAACTCTCACAGGGAGGTCGCCAACTGACTGTAGTCTGCCAAAAGCGGAGGTCATTACAGCCTGAAGGTCACGTCCAACACAATCTTGAAAGCGCTTCATTGTTCTTTCCACGTCATGTATTTTTTATTGTTGAAGGCCCACCTTCTTGTTATACTCCATTTGAACCAAACACAGCAGCAAGCAGAGGGCCGAGAAAAAGAAAGTAGAAAGAAATCAATAAATCAATAAAAGGAAGTTATGTATAGAAACAAAAAGTAAAAAACAACGTGAAAATTGAAAGGAAGAAAACGTACTAGATGATGCTTACAGAGGAGGAAGAAAGAGAGATTGGGAGGCCAAATTTAATTAGAGCATAGCAGAGTTGTGGGAGTCGATTGAAGCATTTGGTTGAAAAGGAAAGCTAATTTGTGGCGGGCCGTGGAAATTGACACTCAAATTTCAAGCCAAGTCGATGTGTAGTAAATTTGGGAGTGAGAGTGAAGTAATAATTTTGGTGGTGTAGCAAAGATAAGCCGGTTGACGTTATGGGCAAAAGTCTGACTTTGAGTGGAAAAGGGGGAGAGTGCCACCTGTGATCTCTGGCGCATTTATTTCTCCTTGTTTATTTCTCCCGCCTTGTCATTTGAAATTGCCGCCCCATTTGAACCCAAAAATAAAATAACGCCAACTTGTGTTTTGTCCATTGCCAACTTGTGTTTCATCCGTTTTGTTTTTTGTTTGTTTGTTTTTTTTCCTTCCTTCTTTTATATATACATTAACACTTATTTAAACATAAAATTTTAAAATATTTGGTTAATATCGTACAAAACACTTACCTAAGCTGCAATATTGTATCTCTAGCTACAAAAAGTCAATCTCTGAATAATGCTTCATTTCCTCTTAGACAAAAGAGAACGGTAGAGAAAAACAGAAAATAACAAAAAGAGTGAAAAATATATACAAAAAAAAAAAATTGAAGGCGTCTATATATTTATACGGAGGGGACGGTGGTAGTCTAGTAGATTGGTGCAGCTTTTTAGTGACCGATTAGAGTTAGTTATTATATTGGTCACTATATTGACCGATTATTGATCGGTTAGTGACCAAATTTAGTGACCAAATCTTTAATGTCACTAGTCGGTCAACTCACTTCTTGGGATGCCGAAAGCACTTTTTGCTGACCAATTTAATAACCGAAATCTTAGTGACCACTTCTTCGGTCACCAAAACTTGGTTCTCTTCTATGATCCGGTTAGGAGCCCATGTATGTGTGACATGCCACCAGACACTTTTGGAGTGAGGCTAACATATTTATTACACCGAGTAAAGAATTCATGATCCATGGAATAAATAACTAGGAGATTCTTCAAAATTATCGACTTCAACGTAACTATTTTGAGAACACATCTTGAACCAGCTGAAACCAAGATCCAGGCAAACTAGCTAGTACTTCAATTGTAAGATTATACATGTCTAGCAGCTAATTAATTACGACGTCCTTCCCCCTGGTTAATATAGAGCTTTTAAAGACCAGGAGATGCACAAGTTACTTAGTTATAGGAAATTAGAATTGGAAAGATTCGCTAAACAACTGCTAAAAGAAGGAATGCGTGTTTTTATTGTCTCTCTCTCTAGTCACAACTACTAAATAGAGTGATAAATGACATGTCAGTGGATTGGGTTCTTATAGTTTCTTTCTCTGGACATCTAGGACCTCTATCTGGAAACCAGATAATAACATTATAACTGCAGCTTACATTACACGACCAATATATATATATATATTTATCTATGTGCAAGCACATATAAACTGCAGTGGAGTCACCATAAAAGAAGTTGGTCGGTCGTTGAAACCGCAAAAAAAAATTCTGGTATCATCAATAACTCAGAATAAATAAATTTGTAATATAATAGTAAAAATCAAGTCGAATCTTAAGGGAAATTTTTTAATTGAAAACTTACTGTAAGAAAACTGAAATAAAAGGTTGGGAAATTTTCTTGAATTGAATGTTGAAATAAATTAATTATAGAATCAAAATAAAATTAACCAATACTAAAAACGATCGGTTAAGGATTGATTATCCATTTCAGTTACGCTGTTAATTATCGAAAGAAAATATTTTTTCAATCCAAGCAAATAAATAAGACTCTATTTAAAGCTAAAAAGAACCCAAAAAATTCAACAATAAAATTAACTAGAAAAAGTTTCAAATTAATTTCTTAATTTCGAGTAACCAAATATTGAAAAATAATTTCTAATAAACCCAAATTTAACATTAAGAACAATGAAAAAAAGTTTATTCTAGTCAATAATCCAAAAGCTTGAACAATTTAACCTTTTTTTCTTCTCTGTATAAACTAACCAGAAATAAAAGTAATCCCAGTCAATTCGCTTTCTTCTAAATCGAATTTTTCACCTAAGCAGGTGAAAAGAAAATTAAGCAGATTTGCAATTATATAACCAATCCAACAAGTGAGAACAGAAAAATTAATTGTAATAATTCTTAATAACAAATAAGTAAATACTTGAATTTAAAGAAAGTTTTAATAAGAAAAATCAATCCTCACAACTAGTGCTGGCAATAGAAATCGTCTCATTGAACTGAACTAGAAAATCTCTTAGTCATGATTGGAAGAAAAACAAAAAACAATAATAGTAGAAAAAAAACTAAAATTGCAAAAAAGACAGAGAGAGAAAGGAGGAGAAGGCGTCCAGCCGCGAGAGAGAGAGAGAGCCACGAGCTGCTGTGCTCCAATTCTAATAAAGGTAACCTAGTGTGCAAAATTCATAAACTCTCCCTAAACTTTCTGTATTTTTACAAAAGTATCCCACGAAATAAAAAGATTCAAACTAACTAGAAAGTTTCAAAGTTGTGACCAAGAAATACTCTAGAACAACAGTAGCAACTTCAAGCTGAGATTCGACCTTGATGCAGTCATTATTTCTCAAAACTCAAAGCATAAAAGTTATAAAGCTCATTCTTAGCTTCGAAACGACACCTGAATTACACAAAATGGACATCTATAGCCAAAGATATGCCCAAAATATCACAACTTCTTCCGAACCAGCGATAATGCGCAAATGACGACTTTAAAGCTAAATTTGCCCCCCTTAACGTCTAACTGGGTTCTATAATTTGCATATGATTTGTAGCTCCAAATATTAGCTTTCCAATGGATCAAGAATCACTTAATTTTGATTTTTGTAGTTCAAGATATGATTTTTCTATTGAAACATCGTCAATCTGTCAAAATCCTGAAAGAACACAACCAAATTAAAACTTTTAAAATTACAAATTAAATCCACTTTCAATCAATTGAGTCCAAATATGCTCTAAGTTATAAAACATACTTAAAATATATCTTTAAGGTTCAAAACATATTAAAATATACTAAATATTAGAGAAATAAATATAATAAATATAAACTTATAAGAAATTATTAAAGTAAAGTAATTGAACGAGCAGTGCAGAAAGGAAAGGAGGTACGGTAGCTGTGTTCTAACTGGTTCACGATTGGGATGATGAGATTATAAAGAAAAGTTCGGCGGTCAAGATCTTCTGCAATCGATGGCCCTAATTTGCACTCCCCACCAGATGTCCCTGAGCTGCAAATGCAGGCACATAAGCTTCAGACGGCTAGCTGATCAAACAAAATCAGAGAAACAAACATGTGATGCTTATATATTTTCCATGCGGGTGGGTGTTCAGAGAAAGAAATGGTTGGGGATTAGTGGTTAAGGAGAAAACAGACCTGCACAGCATTTCAGTGATTGGGTGACCAGAATTAAGAGTACTATCTTCTCCATTAGCAATCCTATTGACATAGGGATAGATGCTCCTGTAGGTAATGACTGGGACATGGTTTTTAAATCTAAAAATATCCGTGGATCCTTGCATATAAGTACGCAAATATTCTGTCCCAACATTCTGCTCTAAGATTTCTCTCAAAATGCCTTGCTGAACTTGGTCAGCCTTTTCCGTCAGCTCTTGAATCATCTTCAAAGCCTCCTCACCCTTATATTCCAATTTATTGTTCATGTTATTTAAGTGGGAAAGAGCAGAGGCTCCACACAAGGATAAGAGGAATTAATTAGGCTTCTACTTGAACAGGTTACATTTCCAAAAGGTCTATATATAAGAGATTTGGGGTGCCATTTTTCTTTATGAAAGGCATGGATATGCTTCTCTCCCCAGCAATACAAATGAATTGGAATTCGGAAACGATATTCTGCTGATTGCAGCGGCAGCGTGGCCCCTCGCATGTTTCTTGATTTGAAAACACTGTCCTCACCCTGGCAATGTTGTAGAAATTACAGTCTTCCTTGTCTAATCCTCAAGATTTTTTGCAAAATTACCATTCCTGGCCTTGTCCATTTTCTGTGAATACTTGCTTAGTTTATATGCAGCTCATTACCAGAGACTTTCTGACTCATCAGAATTCACAGCCCCACCCCCAATCTGGTAATTTATAAACTCAGATTTATACCTTAGCTAAACACCAACACAAGTGTCCTACAGATCAAGAATGAAGTTTTTAGGGACCTAGGCTGAGGCCCAAGTTCAGGCCTGCCTCCAACCTTGAAGCCCGGAATTCAAGCCATGACAGGGGGAAAATGCCTCTCACCCTTTGTTATGAAGTCCTGACCTTACTCCTCTTGTAATAAGAATGAAGTTTGGAGACATCGGAAGAGAACTGATACGTGTGCCATGCATATTTTTTTTTTCTGGAAAAATAATTCATTTATTTATGGTTCAAAATTGTGAAGATAAGCCTTCCTATAATTACCACAAATTTAATTATCAGCCAATACATTTAAAGATTTATGAATTAAGTGGAGAGATAATTTAACAAGAAAACCTCAAAGCCTCCTTTTTCCCGCTAAATCAATTCTGCTGCGTGAAATTCCTAAAAGTAAGCACTCTACAATTAAACAGAGAGAATTGGGGCCATGAAGGAGTGCAGTTTCCAGAGATGATAGTCTTCAAGCGTAAAGGAGAGAACAGGCGGAGGAGGGGGGTGCTTTGTATCATGAGCTCGGTACGCTGAGGTATCCCAACCAATTGGATTACATTATTGCCCCATTTGCAGTCTACGCTTGCTGCCAATGATGCAAAAATTTGACCCAACCGGAGTTCTATATGACCCAATTTTACTAGAAAAGTCAATAACTTGATCCTGATCGGAATCCGCACATAATTTAAGTGAAACCTATAAAATTGAACTCAAACCAAAATTATCCAAACCTAATACAACCAGAGCCCAAAAAAATCTAATATTCAAGTATAAGCTGACTTTAACTCAAACTAATATAAAATATATAATCAATAGAGATTAAAAAAAACTTTGTTTGGTGATTTATATATTAATTATTTATCTAAATCGTACATCAATTGTGGCCATACCCTTTAAAAAACTTAAAAACACTTTAATAATATTTTTTGTTCGGGGTTCTTATGGGATTTGAAGAATAAATCAATAAAACAATATGTTTTGGTTTGTTTAGGGGATCTTATAGAATTTCAAGGTCAACTGAGATATCAAAGAAAAAATTTTCAAGTTTCATTAAAATCATGTTGACCTTTTCATGTTTACGTAAACATGAAGGCAAATCACTTGACTTCCCTGACATAAATCCATTAATTCTTGTAAAATAAAAAACATATATTTAGATTGGCTCTTACTTGATCAAATTAGAAGATACTAAAAAAATTCTTTAAACTTCCAACATAATCTAAAATCATATTGTACAAGTGACAAAATAATGGTAACAAATTAGGCTTAAAGTCAATTTATAAAACCATAATTCACTATATAAAGGATCATAATGACCAGCTAATACTAAGCCCCCAAATCCTTATAAAACTGAAGTCCAAGGTAAGAGCTCATTTGTAGTCACCTTAATTGCAATAGACTTCATACACTATTCACAACAGGAGCCACTTTGTCGTTCCTTTCTAGTCACACTCACACAATGTAGGCACTTTTCACAAGTTATCTTGGACATAGTTAGGCAGTACTACGGAGGTCAACTGAACAATTCGATACAACCACTTAGAAATATAATTACATGATACAATACAACACATGATAATCGAGTAAATTCAAGGTAGGTCCCTTAACTTATTTTCTTGTCTTATTAAGGTCACGTAACTTTATTTTGTCCTAACAAGCTTTTTTATCTCATATAGCAGATTCATACTTAACCACCCCAGATTCTTGACCTTAACCGCTCACTAAAAACTGAAGCTCTTAGAACTGTTTGTATGTGAAAACAAGTCATTGATCAATCTATTAATATATATGAAAGCAGGTCATTTGGCATTATTGTCTTTTCATAATTTTAAAAAAATAAAAAAAAAATCACATCAAGACACGTGTAAATGCAAATTAACCATAAACAGACACATGGCAATTTCTGAAAATACCCCTATAAACTATAACGTGTCAACAGCCCATTCGTTTCTTCATTGCAAGATTGGACCCTAATTACAACTGTGCCATTAGTGGTTAGACATAACCGCTTGTAATTACTTTTTACTTTTTATTGCCCTTCAGTATACAGTTCAAGCCTAGGAATTCCAGATACCCCACGTCATCGAACGTTCCATTTTTAAAACCAATTTCAAATTAACATTTATTGACTGATATATGCATTAATGCACTTGCCCACGTTCCTACTTCAGCACATACCACCTTAATCTACAATACGATTTTTTAACCTTTTAACCCCTCCACTAACCTTTCTAGCTCCCATTACTTTACACCCATTATCTACTTACAGTTAATGTAAAACATTATAAATACACCACTATTACAGTATTTTTTTTTTTCACTTTTTACTCTACTTTTCAATACTAAAATCAATCTTCTTTTTCTCTCAACTCTGAAGCGTTTTATTATTCAGTCTACTTTTGCATACTAAAATCATCTTCTCTTTCTCTCACCCTCCAACCACTGTGTAAGTCAGTTTCTGAAGCTATGGAAGCCACCGCACCCTCCATAATTGCTTGCAAGGAAAAGGCAGCACGTCCATCAAATTAGCTGAAGCAAGGAAAGGTTTCACTGTGTCTGTCCAGTTGCTCCGTCAATCACCTACAGAGGTTGACAATTTCTAAAATCTCAGCATCCATTAATTTTCATTCCATAGTAAATGAGCTTATGTGCATTTCATTGTCCCAGATAATTGGAGGATCATTGAAGAAACAAGGGAAAACAACCAATTTTTACTAGCAACAAGTACCAGGTTATATTTTATTTCTCCAATAATCTCATCGCATGCACTTAGTTTATGTTCTCAAAACTTATTTTTTACTTCATTTTCCCATAGAGAATTTAAGCATCAAATGAAAGGGTCCTACCATTTACAGGGTAA